>SJYT01002642.1:41060-76661 GCA_006410635.1 Cephalophus harveyi | reverse complement strand
CTTGTTTTTGTTGACTGTATAGAGCTTCTCCATCTTTGGCTGCATAGAATATAATCAATCTGATTTCGGTGTTGACCATCTGGTGATGTCCACGTGTAGAGTCTTCTCTTGTGTTGTTGGAAGAGGGTGTTTGCTATGACCAGTGCATTTTCTTGGCAAAACTCTATTAGTCTTTGCCTTGCTTCATTCCATATTCCAAGGCCAAATTTGCCTGTTACTCCAGGTGTTTCTTGACTTCCTACTTTTGCATTCCAGTCCCTATAATGAAAAGGACATCTTTTTTGGGTGTTAGTTCTAATATATTCCTTCCCCAGTTTTGAACTAATCTGGTGTTCCATGTCTGGTTCTAACTGTTGCTTCTTGACCTGCATACAGGCTTCTCAGCAGGCAGATAAGGTGGTCTAGTATTTCCAACTCTAAGAATTTTCCATAGTTTATTGTCACAGTCACAGGCTTTACATAGTCAATGAAGCAGAAGTAGATGTTTTTCTGGAATTCCTTTGCTTTTTACATGATCCAACAGATACTGGCAACTTGACCTCTGGTTCCTCTTCCTTTTATAAATCCAGCTTGCACATCTGGAAGTTCTCAGTATGATATATACTGTGTGTATGTATAAACAAAGACTGTATGATTTATTATAATTTTAATTTTAGACTACAAAATACATGTACAATTTTTGACATTCATAATCGAAGTTTATTATTTAGGTATTTTGGAGAGAATTACATTAATGCTTTGCTATAAAAAAAAACCACCATATAAAATTTTAAAGACAAGCCAGATGGGTTTTTATGCTTTAGTTACGACGAAGCAAGAGTGCAAGAACTATAAGGAGGCGGTGTGGTCTAATGGAAAGAGCACTGTTATCAGAAATATGTGATCTGAACCCCAACCCAGGTCTGAAATTTACTGGCAGTGTGATGCTGGGAAAGTTATATACCATCTCTACTTCTAATTCCTCCTCACAAATCAGGGACCTTGCTATCACACTCTTAGGGTCCTTGAGAACACTGACTGGCATCACTGAGACCCATCAGATCATTCCACTCCTCTGTTAAAAGACCTCCAAGTAAAGGCCACAGTCTGCCATGCCGGCAAGGCCCAGTGTGATCTCCCGCATCAGCTGTTCTCGGCCATTACACATCAGGCCTCCTCTTCTGCTCCCTATCATTCTCCCCTCGACTCCCCTCCGGGGACAGCAGCTTCCTTACTGTCTTTTAAATGCTCCACCCAGGCTCCTACATCAGGGCTGACACCTGCTGTTCCCTCTGCCTGGGAGCCCTTCCCCCTGCTGCCTTTAAGATGCACCTCGCCCCTTCAAGTCTTTGCTGAAGACTCATTTTCTCTGACCTCCCTTTTTAAAACTGCAACCCTTCTTTTCAGCATGACCTATCCCCCCTCCTGCTTTTTCTCTATTATTCACACTCCCTTTAATTGAGTCTATAATTTACTTATTTCTTTTACTTATTGTCTGTCCTTCTCCATCAGAACAGTCTTTGTGAAGGCATGGATTTGTATCTGCTTAGCTCATTGCGGCATCTCCACATCTGAAACAGAGTAAGCAAATCAAGGGATATTTATGGAATGAATAGATGAATGAATGAATACATGAAAGCACCTAGAGCAAAACTCAGCATGTAGCAAGCAGGCACTTAATATCACTTCTTTCCTTCCACATCTTCTGAAATATTTCCTTTTCTTCAGGTCTAAGTTAGATGTTAGTTGTAGGTGATATTTTCTTTGAATGCATAGAACATAACACATTTCATATTCTAGTTGCTCATATGTCAGGGATCTTCTTCCACTCCTCTTCACTTTTATCCTTGCTTTTTTATATACATTACATGTACACAGAAGGTGCTTCATAAATATTTGCTGAATTGGCTTATTTATCCAAGTTCCATGAAAAGAAATAAATATTTTTTCTATTGCTGGTGACACTTTTGATGATCAATTCTTGATAGAGTCTTGATTACACTAAGAAATCCATATGTTGAGAAAGGATGAAGACATCCTCTATCATCAGGTATGTGAAGGGCCGGGCCCTGTATACATTTGCTCCTGGAAGGGACATCAGCTGTTTTGTTTGTCCACGTTCTTCAGAAAAGTCACCACTCTCCACTCCAACCAGATTATTCTAAAAGAGCTGCCAACCTTTGAATCAGTCTTGCCCCCTGCCCTCCACTATGGGATCCAGACCAGCGACTTACAGGGTCTCTTCCCTCTGGTCCAGTGAATGGCCCTCTAGTGGCCCAATCAAACTCCCTCCCTCCAAAAAGGGTTAATTAGCAGGGTAAGGTTCTTGCTTTTTTTAAATGTCATGAAGATGGGAAGATTTGTATCAGGGATCACAGACAGCCATTTTTCTACTGCAATAAGAAAGTCTGCAATGGGAGAGGAAAAGAGAAACAAACCTGGAGAAGAGATAAGGGGGTGGGGAGGGAAGAATGTGAACAAGAGCAAAAATGGCTGTACCCCAGTATTTGGAATCGTTGCTGATACCTAGCAGAGTGAGTGAGTGAGTGAAGTCACTCAGTCATGTCCAGCTCTTTGTGACCCCATGGACTGAAGCCAACCAGATTCCTCCATCCATGGGATTTTCCAGGCAAGAGTACTGGGTTGGGTTGCCATTTCCTTCTCCAGGGGATCTTCCTGACCCAGGGATTGAACCGGGGTCTTCCGCACTGTAGGCAGATGCTTTACCGTCTGAGCCACCAGGGAAGTAAGCACTCAGTAAATAATGGTAGATGAATTACTGAAGGGGAGGAGGAGAAAGAACTGGTAACTTCACCTGTATCCAGATCAAAAAACTTTTCCATTCTTTTCTTCACACATTTCTAGAGTTAGTACCATATGTTAGGCACCATGCTAGTAGCTAATATAGGGAATTCACAGACAATGCTTCCTGCTCTAAAGGAGCTTACCTTCTAGTGGAGAATGTTAATAGCAGGCAAATTATGACCTGCTGTAAATCAAACATTCCTCCATGAGGAATGCCCTGGAATCACCCACTCTGGAACTTGGCGACAAACTGCCTCCAGTTCTCAGAGTGTGTTCCCAGTGGTGATCTCTCTCCCATTTGACTTCACACTTTAACTGAGCTATGTTTCTAGCAAGAACTGGAAATTCTGATGCAAGACACGGAGACTGGGATGCACTGCTGTTGAGTTGCGCTAAAGCCAAAGTGAAAGTGAAGTCGCTCAGTTGTGTCCGACTCTTTGCGACCCCATGGACTGTAGCCTATGAGGCATGGGATTTTCCAAGCAATAGTACTGGAGTGGATTGCCATTTCCTTCTCCAGGGGATCTTCCCAACCCAGGGATTGAACCCGGGTCTCTCGCATTGTAGACAGACACTTGACCGTCTGAGCCACCAGGGAAGTCAAAGTTCTAGAATAAACTTTTAGAAATCTTGCTGCTGAGAGATGGTCACTGGTCTTGCCAATTCTGAGGCTTGGCTAGTTGATTCTTTAGGATTCTATAACCTTCCCTAGGACCTGTATGGACATGTCCCTTTTTGCTTAAGCTAACCAAAATTGGGATCTAATTTTTGCGACGCAAAGAAATTTCACTAAAACACAAGCATTTCCTCAACTCCCTGGAGAATGGAGACAAAGAGAAAGAAAAGAAGTAAATCTAAGTGCTTTGGGATTTTCATATGACTTTTCCCCACAACACTTTCTTTTAACATCCCAGCATCCAGGAAGAAGGTGACATTTATTCTCATCTCCAGATGAAGACTTCTACCCTCTGTAATGTTACCTGTTTGGTCAGATTTTGAGATCAGAGAGACTTCATTTGAAACGCAAGTGTTATCACTAGTTGTGTGATCTGAGCAAATTGTCTATCATCTCTGGGTCTCAGGTTCCTTGGCTATGAAACGGGAGAGACAGTTATGTCACTCGCACAAGGTTGAAGATGAAGTCAGATGCTGGGTGTGAATCTTTGAACTTGAAGTCAAACCTCGGTTTCCCAGATGCTCAGGCTCCCTGCCACTAAACTTCAACCCTTTATGTAGGTTTGAAATGTTAATTCACACACATATACACCCCCACATGAATGACTTGAACCAGGTTTGAACTTTGGTCCCTTGACTCTAGAATCTTCACTCTTTTTATTACTGTCAAGTTCCAAATAGGATGATGTGGAGACTCAAGCCAACATTATGGAAAAACTTTGGCTTATTTGTTCTGGAGATGATACTAAAGAACACTTGAAGGACTAGCACATGAAATAGAGACCAGACTTACTCTGTGAATTCTCAGGAGCAGAACTGAAGCCAACAGGTGGTGCCTACCAGTTTTCTGCTTAGCACAAAGAACTTTCTCAAGGCCAATACATGCAACTTTCTAGAGGTGGTGAGACTCCAATCAGTGGCTCTAAGCAAATAAACTGAGTGACCTACTTGGAAGGCATGTCAACAGAATGCAGGAGTGAGATGTAAGTTCCTCCAGGCCCTGCGCTCCTAAGAGCCTTTTCTTACAAGATGTGTATTTGAAATTCTCAGGCAAATGCCTGTGCCTTGAGGTTCAGATTTCATAAGCAGTAAGTTCTTACTGAAAGGACAAAGCCTTAGTGGCCTGTTACAAGATGAAGGGGAAAGGCTAGGCCATTTGTTGGCTTTGATGTGAGTCCTAAATTCATTATGTCTCATCCCTCTGATAATCGGGATTAACCATGATCATTACAGAGTCCTCCAAGCAACTGCGACCAGCAGGACTAACATCCCTCAACAGCCCTGAGGGCCACCTGGATTAGGTTTGTCTCCTTCACAGACTACCACGAAGAATGCCTGGCCCAGGCAGACTGTAGGAAAAGCAACTCTGCTTTGAGTGAAAAGCCATGGCTTTGAAGTGGCAAGTAGTGTGCTGCAAAAGTGGCAAGCTCTCTTCCAAGGATCCTAATAATCTAGGTCCAAATCCAACCTAGTCTATGACTCAAGCATCACTAAACCTCTCCAGATGCGGCTGAGTTCCTCCTCTATGATACCCAGGGTGGCTGGAAGATGAAATGGGAAGAAATATTGTGCTTTCTTAGCACAAAGCCCAGGCAACCATGGATGCCCAGGGAGCAGCAGGCCACCCCCCCTCCTCTCTCCTCACCCTGCTTTGCCCTCCTCTTCCTCCAGTTTCTGAGACCCTTCAGCCCACATTAACTAATTTTCCAGTTAGACTGGCAGCTCCAGCTGGACCTAGCAGCTTCTCTCAACATATTGATTCCCCTGACTCCCTGTGGTCAGTGCTTCACAGTCTGTGAAGCACCATTCACACAGCTGGTTGCAGTGGATCCCACAGGCTCATTTCCCACTGCTGCCCCTCCTGCTTCCTCACTCCCTTCCCAATCACATCCACCACCACGTGTTCCTTACACACGCACAAGTCTTTTCATCACCTGGAGTCTTTATACTTGCTGTTCCCTCTGCTTGGGATTTGTCCCTCATCCCTTCCATCTCATAGCTGGTCACTCACCATCGGGCTCCCTCTGATGCTGCACCTCAAAGAGGCTTTCCCTGGCCCCTCTATTTAAAGCAGATTCCTCCCAGGAATGCTTCATCACTTCTATTTTAATTCTCTCAAAGGACTGATCATAAATCTATAAACTCATTCTGTGTTTGCCTGCTTATTGCAAGGCTGCCCTTTTAGAGGGTAAACTCCACAAAGGCTTGTCGTCTCTGGTTCATGCTGCATCTTAGAGCCTGGCAGAGTGAGGCACTCATAGCAGGATGGATGAATGCATGTGTGAATGAACAAATGAATGCTGTTGTTATCATCCTGTTTCTTGGATGAGGAAACTGAGGCTCAGTGGAGGCTCACCCATCTCTCATAGGACTGTGTGGCTGTCTTCTCACAGCCCCTGTGTGCCCTCTGCTTTGCTCTAGGAGGTTGGCGGCTGAGCAGGACTCAGGGAAAGGATAGGCCAGCTCTCAGGAGAGCGGCCCCAGCGAAGAGCCACAGGAACACCTGATTTTTTACCGTGACCCAGCCCCAGGCATTGAGCTCCATACTTGATGGGCATGATGTCACCTTGTTCCCCACAGTCACCCTCTACTCATCTCAGAAAAGGAAACTGAAGCACAGAGAGCTCGAGCGCCTTGTGTGAAGTCATGACAAAGTAGGATTGCAAACCAAAGGTCATCCGATCGCTGCGTCATGGAACTGCGGGATGTCGCTGCCTCCTCTCTCCCCGCTTTGTCTTCACTTAGCTGGCACTCTGATGACCTGTGGGCCTGTGAGAGACTCTGTGAGACACAGGATTGCCTTTGAGCTTAAATGGAGCCAGAAATCTTAGCAATCTCTGAAAGCAAAAGAGAAGGACCCCTTTTGAGAGGCGCCCACCTGTAATTGGCATGGCCTAGTCGCATCTCCCTCGATTTGTCACCAGTGAGAAATCCTGTTGAAGTCCCTGGAAGGCCGTCCCTGCCTAACGAGGATACGATCCAGCCCTGGGCGGTTCCAGCCACTTTCAAAGCCACAGCCCAGAGCCAGTTTTAATGATCACGGAAGGAACTTCTGAGAGAGTTGTAAGAGGACGTGAGATAATTGCAGTAGAAATATATGCCACTGATGACAATGGCCCGCTGGCCCTGGGCTCTTCAGGAGACGTGGCCTTCAAGGTCAGCTCCTCTGGCACCTGCTCTGATTCTCTCTGACTCTCTGCTCCAAGATAATTATGAAAGAAAGATAGTACAGTTCCCCCCACCTGCTCCCCCAACCTTCACAGCCCTCCATCTCCCACCTCAGTGAAGCAGCAGAAAGGAATGGTTCTCAGCGGCTGAGATTAATGAAATAAAGTGGGTTTGAGAGTGGGAAGCTTGACTGTGCTCCTCACCAGTTGTATGACCTTAAACAAGTTACTTAACCTCTCTGGACCCATTTTTCTCAGCTGGAGAAAAAAATATCAATTAATATCCACCCAGCGGTCCATCTAGAATTTTAGTGACAGTACCTGGGTGTGCGCATGTTACCACTGCTAGCAGCAGAGAAAGAAAGATGGATGTTTGACTTAGTGTTAAATGTTTCTGGTTTTCAAAAGTTCATCCATACCTGTGTGACAGAATTATTAATACGTAAGTGTTCCTGTCTTCTCCCTGCTCTCCTCTCCCTCCTCCTCCACATCCCTTACCTGTTAAAGAACACGTTGTCTTTTTAAGTCCAACTCCTCCCAGGCCCCACCCCCCCCAGGGAAACTTCCGGCTTTGTTAGATTTCTGTGCTTGGGATTTGATAATAATAGAATGGCTTCCCTGAGGTCCTTCCACCTCTTGTCTCTCTACCAGATATACAAACTCCCTCATGGCATGGATTTGGCTTGTTATGTTCTCAGCTGTATCCCACCACTTGCTACAATCCCAGCATGTAGATATTTGTTAGCCTCCATAGGTATTCATTGAATAAGTGAAAGATGACTGAATCCCTGACACCAGGGGTTTCTCAATAAGGAGTGATTTTGCTCCTTCCCCAGAGGATATTTGGCAATATCTGAAAATATTTGGGGATGTCATTTCTGGGAGGGGTTGCTACTGGCCTCAGGTAAATAAAGTTCAGGGATGCTGATAAATATCCTGCAAAGCATAGGAGAATATTATCCTACAACCAAGAATTATCCAGCCCCAAATTTTAAGAGCTACCCCACTCGAAGTGCAGACAGCTCTGCATCCAGCATCTGCCCTGTAACCATCCCAGGGCCAAAACTGTCATTTTTCACTTGTTCCTCTACAACATCCACCTATCTGATGCTTCTACTCTGGCCAGCTGAAATATACTCTCCAAGAAGTCGTTAAAATAAGATTTTAAAAATGAAGCCAGTTTCCTACTAAGAACCTCTCAGAAAACCGATGGCTTCCCATTGCCCTCTGAAAAAAATCCAGCCCGCTTACCATGTTTTACAAAGCCCTGAGTCATCTGGCTCTCACCTGCTTCTCTGTCCTTGATCCCTACTACCTGCCTCCTCACTCAGCTCTACCCCCACTGAATGCCTGCTTCTCTGATTGGTGGCTCCCAAAGTGTGGTCCTCGGTCCAGCAGCATTAGCATCCGCTGAAACTGGTGAGACACACAAATTCTCCCGCCCCAGACCTACTGAACAGAATCCAGAGATCAGGCTACCGATCTGTGATTTAACAAGCCCTAGCCCTCCAGGTGATTCTGAGGCAAGCTCAAGTTTGAGATCCTATGACCTAACGGAGAGGCTCATCTCTACCTCAGGACCCTTATATTTGCTCTTCTCTTTGTCTTGAATATTCTTCCCGCAGATCTTCATATGATTATACCCTTATCATTCAAGCCTCAATTCATTTCCTCACACAAGCCTTCCCTGAACATTCTAACTAGAGTTGTCCTCTGACCTAAGGTAATATCACATTACTTCATTACAGGCATCATATTATTAAATTGTAATCGTCAATTATTTGTATTTATTTTCTCTCTCCTATTATGTAAGCTTTGCTGGAGTTCAGGAACCTTGTCTTTCTCATTCATTGCTCTACCCCTAGTGCTTAGAGCAGTGCCTGTCAAAATATTTATTAAAGGAATGAATGAGTAAGTGAAAGACCTAATTAATGGGGAGCAGAAGAGAAACTAAAAGAGAAACAAAGAAGAGTATCAATTCATATTATAATGAGAAGTGGGGGCAGGGAAAGAAAAAAAATACTCAAATTGGGGTCTTTAAGACAATTTTGGCTTTGGAGAAATAAAAGGAGTAGAGAAAGGGGAAAGGGAATTTTGAGACGTGTTGCTGAGGATCTACACAACACCCAGTAGAGACTTGACTCCCCCAGAGCCACTGATTTTTACTGGGTTGAATGTGACCTCACAGAGGTGATGTGGGGCCCTGGGACAGAAGAGGTTTACATAGGAACTTCCAGCATTCATTCTTTTTAGAGACTTGACTTTTTAAGAACACAGAGAACTAGATACGAACCCTGTCTTTAAGAAGCTAAACATTTAATCTGGTAGCTGAGACATGTACAAAGACAGACAATGCTAAGGAAGTGTATGTGTTGCTATTCATTACTGTTTCTTTGTGAAGCATCTCCTTGGTGCCTTACATAAGATATCTCATGATATCCACAGAAACTCTGTTGTGTATCCCTGTTTTAAAGATGATAATAAAAATAGTAACACTTGTTGAGATTCTAGTCTGTTTTAAGCCAAATTCTCACTAAGAAATCTCATTGAATTTTCAGAACACTCCTAGGAGAAATTAACTATTGAAAGTCCTTTTGCACGGATGAGAAAATTAAGCCTCAGATGGTTGAAATGGTTTATACAAGATGATAGAGCACTCTGCTCAAAACAAACAACAACAAAGCCCCTAGGGATGCCTGTTCCCACTGGATGTTAGGCAGAAACCAATTTCAGCTTCATGTAAAGAAGAACTTTCCAAGCAGTCAGGTTATCTGATGATGTGATAGGTCATTTCCTAAGATGGTGAGCTCTATTGCTTTCTACATCTAACCAGAAACCAGACAAGCTTCTGTCTGGGATAATTAGTGACTTCTGACAAGAGAGGGATGTTGAACTGACGACTTCAAGTTTCTGAATGTATGATCGCACGATTTCATTCCTAGATACATGGCTTTGGAAGAGCCCTTCTCTCTGGATCTCATTTTTGTGTCATGGGATTACATGCCCTTTAAAGTTCCTCCCAGACCACCTCCCTACTCAAAAGTTCTCAGTTTTAAAGAGTAGACACAGAAGGCAGCATCACTGAGCTCTAGCCAGGTTTTTGGCGACCCTTAGTGGGGTCCTGTTGAGCCAAGGGCCCTGGGAGCTTTGAAGTTAACTTTGTTCCCACTTTTGCCTCCAGTTGCCCACAAGTAAACCTGTATTGTGGAAACTTCCAGGCAGCAAAAGACTGGTGTGATGACAAAGTCCTTTAGTCATTCCAACAGCTGGCTTGGGAACCTATACTTCCCCACATGCCACCTCCATTCCCACAACACCCCTCAAACAGCTCATTTTATTAGAATTCCAATTATGCTCCAATGGTCTCAAATCCCCAGAATTCCTTTTTCCCAGGGCAAAAGTAATTGGATTTTCCTCCTGTAAAGCCTCAGCCACCCCTCCCCTCCATCAGCATGCCAGGCTCTGGGGTCACCTGGCTCTGTGAAGGGATTGAAAAGATGCCATGCAGCTTTATAAAATTATACATAAGATCTTTAAAGATGCTTTCTACAGTGGAGGGGGGTTGTTTTTTGCTAAATCACTTCCAGTCCTTAGATAACAATTTCGTATGCAGTTAAGGTCCTGAGATAGAATTTATGGTTCTGAAGAATGGCTCCTTCCTAATGTGGCCCTTTCTTTGGCCTTCCCCACCTTCTTCTTGGAGGACCCAGCAAAGGGGGAGGGAGCTGAAGTGATTACCTCCACTACCCAACATGGACAGTTCCTCCACAGGCTCTGAACTTTGTACCCACAAAGCACTTTTAATAACCACAATGTCGTGTCATCCTCAAAAAGAGGCTAGAAATAAGCTGGGCAGGTATTACTGCTCCCATTTTCCAGATGCAGATAGTGAGACTCCAATAGAGCAGGATTCAAACTCGCTTCTTCTGATCCCAAGTTCAAGGCCCTTTCTAACATGCCATGGTGCCCCCCTAATTACTTTGTGCCCTTTTTTCTCTTCCTGAGGTCAGAACAGGATCCTGGTTGGAAGGGAACTTGTAAAATGATAGGCCAAGAATTACAAGGCTATTGTCATGTGATAATGAGGGAGACCTGTCCTCCTTCCCAATCCCACAGCCACCAGTCAATTGAGGTAGCAAATTTGTTAGCCAAATGTTTGCAGTCCTCTTTAATCCATCTTATATGCTACTGCCAGAGTTACCTCCAAGGGTGAGCATGACTGGGACACTTGATTGCTCAAAAGTTTTCAGTGTCTCAGGACTTCCCTGGTGGTCCCTTGGTTAAAACTCCATGCTCTCAGTGCAGGGGGTATGGATTTGATCCCTGGTTGGGGAACTAAGACTATACGTTGAGCACTCAGCCAAAAAAAAAAAGAAGGAGAAGAAGAAAAAAAAATGAGATGAAATATGTAAAAGAAGGCACCAAGAAAAAAAAAAAAAGCTTTCAGCGTCTCTCTTTTGCCTAAAGGGAAAAATTATAAAGTTGGAAGGAAACTAAGGGATCATCTAATCCAACACTCTAAATCATGCAATCATGTGCTCAACCACACCAATATCCCTCAAACCTCTGCTTGAATAATTCCAGTGATAGGGATCTCATTATCACTTCTGTTCCACTCATTCTTTCATTAACCTGCCTTTTAAAATCTATACAACAGATATTTACTGGACAGGCATGGAGTTAAGCCTAGGAATATAATTCCTGAGGAATGTAATCCTAGGAATGTAATCCTTGAGTATGGCCTCTTAACCATACTCAAATAGTACTGGTTAAGAGAAAGTTCTGAAGGCCAACTGCCCAACTTCAGGTTCTGGCTCCATCACTTGGTTGTTGCATAACCTTGGGCAGTTACTTAACCTCTCTTTGACTCACTTTTCCTGTATATAAAATGAAGATAAGGCCACTAATCAATCTGGCACATTGTAAGCACAGAATACATGGAAACAAGTGACAAGCAAACAGGTATACACAGTACAATGAAGTGTGTGTACAGAAATCTGCAGGGGCATCTAATCCACTGGGGATACTGGCCAGGGGAGTCTTCCTGGAAGCTGTGGCCTCTCAGTGAGACATCCAAGCAGTATTTGTATAAGCAAAGAAGGAGAAAATGATTTTAGGAAGAGGAAGTGGAAGTGCAGGCTGTTGTGGAATAAACAGAGGCATGGAGTGTTCAGAAATTCAGTGTATCTGACGCAAACAGGGTAAGACAAGGATGTGTGCTAACCGTTTCCTTCTAGAGAGCTTGAAGATGAGGAAATCCTTTCTATGTCTGGATCTCTGGCATGACACTTACAGACTCCCGCAGTTTGGGCCTAGATTACTTTTGAAAATCATCTCTCAGTTGTGTACTATTCACATGTCTATCAACCTCCAGGCCTTTGCTTATGCCATTTCTCCTCCCAGGAATGGTTCCTAGGGTGGGCAGATGGGGTCCGGATTTTCTCAGGACCCCTTCAAATCATCTTTTGCTACAGGATCCTTCTTTTTCAATGGACTGCCCACTCATGTGATTCCTGACCTAACTGCACCTTCAGACTCTACCCCACAAGGAACAACCCCCTCTCTGGCCGTAGTAATAGCTTCAGAGATGGACACACGACCCAAGCCAACCCACCCAGAGTCCTCCTTTGACTTTTCTGCTGGAGTTACAATTTCTGTGGTGTTGTTTAATTGGAAGAACATGAGTTTAGGGCTGCCAGCCCATCTCGTCTGCTTCTCAAAAGGAGAAATTCTGAGAAATAAAGCCAAGTAGGGAAAAGCAGTGCTGTAAGATAGTCAAGGCTATGGTTTTTCCTGTGGTCATGTATGGATGTGAGAGTTGGACTGTGAAGAAGGCTGAGCGCCAAAGAATTGATGCTTTTGAACTGTGGTGTTGGAGAAGACTCTTGAGAGTCCCTTGGACTGCAAGGAGATCCAACCAGTCCATTCCGAAGGAGATCAGCCCTGGGATTTCTTTGGAAGGAATGATGCTGAAGCTGAAACTCCAGTACTTTGGCCACCTCATGAGAAGAGTTGACTCTTTGGAAAAAACTCTTATGCTGAGAGGGATTGAGGACAGGAGGAGAAGGGGACGACCAAGGATGAGATGGCTGGGTGGCATCACAGACTCGATGGACATGAGTCTGAGTGAACTCTGGGAGATGGTGATGAATAGGGAGGCCTGGCATGCTGCGATTCATGGGGTTGCAAAGAGTCAGACACGACTGAGCGTCTGAACTGAACTGAACTGAAGATAGCAGGAGACACAAAGGCAGGAATGTATCATTTGAGACTCTTGACTGATACCCAGCTAGCACCAGCTGCCCTCTTCGATGTCCCAGTTTTTATCACTTTAAACCAAAAGGGGTTCTCAGGGGTTCTAAAGAGTTCTTACTGACCCCTCTGTCACCTGTCAGGGATAAGCAGTTACCAACTCTTCCATGATCAACCCAGTCATAAGCATCACTTTCCCTCACATCCCACCACATTCTTTTTACTCGTGGAACATTCAGGTCTACGATAGCCAACTGGCATCTATCACATCATACTGTCCATGCTAGAATTTGGCAAATATTCTATTTAGCATGTGAGAGGAAAATTCCTAGGGCTTCCCTGGTGACTCAGCAGTAAAGAATCTGTTTGCAAAGCAAGAGACTTGGGTTTGATCCCTAGGTTGGGAAGATCCCCTGGAGAAAAAAATGGCAACCCACTCCAGTATTCTTGCCTGAGAAATCCCATGGACAGAGGAGCCTGACAGGCTGCAGTCCATGGGGTCACAAAGAGTCGGATATGACTGAGTAACTGAGCATGCACACATGCGTTACTCAGCTGGTGATCAACAACTATTTGTGGAGAAAAAAACAAAAGGAATATAAAGGAAGAGCATTAGACATGAGCATCAAACTCCTGGCCTAATATTTCCTAAACAGATATCCTTGGAAAAGTCACTAAACTCTCCTATATTCAGTTCCTACACTTCCTTCTTTACTTCATCTATAAAATAGGAACACTATTTATTAGACTCATTTCGGGATGGAATTAAAAGACACATGTTAAGTATCTATAATTGCCAAAAGTTGGAAACAATCAAGGTGCCTTCAGTAGATGAGAAGTCAACTGTGGTACATCCAGACAATGGATTAGTATTCAGTGCTAAAAAGAAATGAGGTATCAAGCCAAGGAAAGACATGAATAAAACTTGAATGAATATTGCTGAGCAAAAAAAGCCAATCAGGAAAGGCTAAATACTATATAATTCCAACTACATGACATTCTGGGAAAGGCTAAACTATGGAGATAATAGAGAATCAGTGGTTCCAGGGGGAATGGGAGGAGTGGGGAGTAAAGAGATGAATAGCTGGAGCACAGAGGATTTTTAGGGCAGTGAAAATACTGTGTACAAATGCCATCATGGTGGATATACGTCATTATACATTCATCCAAACCAATAAATGTATAACACCAAGAATGAACCCTAAGGTACTCTGGACTTTGGGTGATTATGTGTCAGTGTAGGTTCAACCTTGTTAAAAATGTGCCATTCTGGTGAGTAAAGTCAATATTGAGGGATGTTATGCATGTGTGGGGGCAGGCAGAATAAAGAAAAGTATCTTTGCACTTGCCTCTCAATTTCTGTTGTAACCTAGAAATGCCCTAAGAAAATAAAATCTTAAATCAAAATAATTAAATGTTAAATGCTATTCAAACATTTAAAAAAGAATGCATGCCAAATGCTTTGTAAACCTAGAGATATTTATTTAAATAAGTTAAAGTCTTGGTCCCTAGCACTGGCCAATGAATAAGGAATTCAGAATTCTGAATTCAAGATCTCTGAGACTACGGATCTATGTGACAAGTTGGCTATCATTCCTGGGCCTTAGTTGACTCATTTATAAAATGGGGGTAGAAAGAAGAGGATTAGTTGAGTTTTAGGAACATTCTGTCAAGCTATAATGTAACATTATTCACTAATAGCTTAGCATTTGGCATATTAAAATCTCCTCCATGTCCATGGAGACACGTTATTAGTCCAGGAGTCTGAAAATGGGCAGGGTACCCCTTTGTCATCCCTCCTCATCAGTAAAATCTTTTATTGAGAGCTAAAATTTGATAGCCACCATGCTAGGTAATTCCCTGGTGGCTCAGATGGTAAAGAATCTGCCTGCAGTGTGGGAGACCAGGGTTTCATCCCTGGGTTGGGAAGATCCCCTGGAGAAGGGAATGGCAACCCACTCCAGTATTCTTGCCTGGATAATCCCATGGACAGAGGAGCCTGGTGGGCTACAGTCCATGGGGTCACAAAGAGTCGGACACTACTGAGCAACTTTCACTTTCATGCTAGGTAATTATCATCCATTATCTCATCTATTCTTAAAAATAACTCTGTGAAGTAGAATCTATTGCTTTCTTTCTAAACAGAAAAAAACTGAGGCATAGAAACATTAAGTAATTTGTCTGAGCCCCACAGCTAGTAAGAGGTAATGTTGTTCCACCCGGTCAGCCTGCTTCCAAAGCCCATGCTCTCAACCATTACACTGCATGGCCTCCTTGTGATTCCCACTGTATCACCTGACAAAGGCTGGGAAAGACAGACATAGATCTGCTCCAGGTGGCCTCTGCAGTCCCTAGCACGCTAACTGTCTGGGTGCTGGGGGCCTGCATTGAGTGGGAATGCTACGCTGCTAATGGAAGAAAATGTAATTATAGAACATAATTACAGTGTATCATATTCTGTAATTACACTGACAGTATTTAATATAGAACATATTCCGAAGCTAAATGGAATGGAAACACCCCCAAACAGAACAGAGTCAGAGCTGCTAAGGACCTATCTCTCAACATGAGGGTATCATAGGATCTCTGTATCACAGTCCCCGGCTTTGTGGAAAATACCATCGTCCACCCAACGGCCACACCCCAGACATGATGCTCTCCAGCCCTCATCCCCACATCCCACAGACCTGGCCTCTCAAATCTGCCCCATCCCCCCAAATTCACTGCTTCTCCTACTTCAGACCATTGTCCACCCAAAGCCCACACCCTAGACTTGCTTTCCAGCCCTCATCCCCACATCCCATAGACTTTGCTCTCAAATCTGCCCCATCCTCCCCCAACCCCAAATCCATAGCTCTCCTACTTCAGAAACTCTCATCACTCTTCTACTTGGTTTTTACAACTTCCAGCTGGTCATTCTGCTCCCTGAGATGCCCTAAGGGCCAGCCTCCACACTGCAGGAAAGAGAACCACCCCAAGATGTAGATCTGATCACATCACTCTTGACTCAGCACTTCTCAGTGGCTGCGCATTGCTGAGGCTAGACCCTTTGCTCTGCACTCTGGGTCTTGGTGATCTGGCCTCAGACCCCATCTCTGGCCTCACCTCCTGATATCTGCCTCAGACCCCTGTGCTCCAGCTGTTCGGAACAAGCCACACAGATTCTGGAATCTCAGTTCTCCCAGTTGAGAATGTTATTCTTTTCCTGAAATGCTTTCTTTTCACATCTTATCTAACTCACACTTATCCTTCAGGTATAGTCCACATCCTGCTGGGTTGGGTACCACTGATACAGGCTCCCACAGCATCTTCCTGCAGAAAGCTCACCCCACTGCATTGTACTTACTGCTTTCTTCTCAGCCTGCCCATCAAGACTAGGAACAATCTGAGGGCAAACACTATGTTTTGTTTTGTTTTTCTTTCTGTATTCCCCCATACCCAGCATGATGCCTGGCATAGAGTAGTGTTCCATGTTTCTTGAATGAAAGAGTGAATGAATGACATATTCAAAGAATCACATGCAAGCAGTGATGTTTTTACTTCCATGACTGTCTATAAGGAAAAACAAAGAATTATAGAGGATCACAAAGAGAAAAATTTAGACCTTACTTTCATTTTAGAGATGAGGGAGAAAAAGCACCAAAGAAATGAAAAACTACCCAAGATCACATAGCAAGTATATGGCAAGTCTAGGAAAGAAAAGAAGCTTTTTCAATTCCAAGTTTAGCATTGTGCCATAGTATGATAAAATATTTACCTATATATAGCCAAAGATCTGGGCTACAGGGAAAGGGTGTTTGAAAAAGTAAAAAATGTTAATAACAGAAAACATTCAGGTGAAAAATACATCACAAGTTTGTGAGGGTTGTAATACTTGGCATCACAACTCTTATGATTTTCTTTGTCTAATTTCAAAAAGAGAAAAAAAATTCATTTTTCACTTATATGCAGGTTCCACTGGGCTTTCTCACAGTCACTGTTTGCCCTTGACATATGTATGTGCCAGAAAGAAAACAAAACAAGTGAAGCCGATGCAGAAATCATACCCCCATTTCATTGGAAAAGATGAACACATTCAAGAATCTGTTTATTTAAAATACCAAATATCTACTTGCCCTTATGAAGTACCCCAGAGACCAAAAAATTCAAGAACGACATTTGCACAACAATGGTCTCTCTCTTCTTCCTCAGCAAGTCATGTGTTTATTCATTCAGCAGTTATTTATTGAGTCCCAACTGTGTGTCAGGTGCCGGGATAGCAGCAATGGATGAAACAGAATCCCTGCCTTCATGGAGTCTCCATTTCAGGGGCTGTGTTGCTGGCTGAGTAGATACCTGCCACTGCAGCCGGCCAGCCAGGAATCTATACTCAGCTCTGCCACCAACTGGCTGTTGGTTGCTTGGCTTCAGTTTCTTAAATGGGGATATAATTAGACCCCACCTCACAGTGCTACAGTGAGGACCAAATGAGGCATTCAAGTGAAGGGCTTATAACTCTGTAACATCAAATCCCAATATGATGTTACAAAATCCCAATTTTCCACCCATATGCCTTCAGAGAGAGAGACGTAGAATGCTGAGGCAGCTAGAGTCTCAATAAGGGTGCAGTACAGCCCTCCTCCATCTTATTTTACAGAGAAACAGCATTTCAGAAGAAACAGTATTGTGATACAGCATATTGGTGTCAGAGCCTAAGCTATACTCTGATCCAAGGCCACCCCCATGTGGATGACCCCAGAGACCTGTGGCCTGGCACAGTTCAGCTCTGACCCTGGACCTTCCCAGCTTTGATATTCTAGGCAATTCAATCTCTCTGAATCTCCATTTTCCCAATGGAGAATGGGTATGATAATGCTACTAATGATGACAATATTAGTAATAATAATTCTTCCTTCACAGCAGGGAGGCTTTAATGAAACAAGTTGTGATAAAGGTGTAGTAACTATAAAGGGCTATGCTGTCCAATACAATAGTCACTATGAGTGATTATGGGCTTCCTGGGTAGCTCAGCTTGTAAAGAATCTGCCTGCAATGCAGGAGACCCTGGTTTGATTCCTGGATCAGGAAGTTCCCCTGAAGAAGGGATAGGCTGCCCACTCCAGTATTCTTGGGCTTCCCTGGTGGCTCAGATAGTAAAGAACCTGCCTGCAATGCAGGAGACCTGGGTTCGATCCCTGGATTGAGAAGATCCCCTGGAGGAGGGCAAGGCAACCCACTCCAGTATTCTTGCCTGGAGAATCCCCACGGATAGAGGAGCCTGGCTGGCTATAGCATATGGGGTCGCAAAGAGTTGACACAACTGAGCAACTAAGCACAGCACACACAGCACACGAGTGGCTATAAGCACTTAAAATGTGGCTGGTATGACTGAGGAGCTGAATCTTCATCACTCTTGACTCAGCACTTCTCAGTGGCTGCGCATTGCTGAGGCTAGACCCTTTGCTCTGCACTCTGGGTCTTGGTAATCTGGCCTCAGACCCCATCTCTGGCCTCACCTCCTGCTATCTGCCTCAGACCCCTGTGCTCCAGCTGTTCGGAACGAGCCACACAGATTCTGGAATCTCAGTTCTCCCAGTTGAGAATGTTATTCTTTGCCTGAAATGCTTTCTTTTCACATCTTAACTAACTCACACTTATCCTTCAGATATAGTCCACATCCTGCTGGGTTGGGTACCACTGATACAGGCTCCCACAGCATCTTCCTGCAGAAAGCTCATCCCACTGCATCGTACTTACTGCTTTCTTCTCAGCCTGCCGATCGAGACTAGGAACAATCTGAGGGCAAACACCATGTTTTGTTTTGTTTTTCTTTCTGTATTCCCCCATACCCAACATGATGCCTGGCATAGCGTAGTGTTCCGTGTTTCTTGAATGAAAGAGTGAATGAATGACATATTCGAAGAATCACATGCAAGCAGTGATGTTTTTACTTCCATGACTGTCTATAAGGAAAAACAAAGAATTATAGAGGATCACAANGCAAACACCATGTTTTGTTTTGTTTTTCTTTCTGTATTCCCCCATACCCAACATGATGCCTGGCATAGCGTAGTGTTCCGTGTTTCTTGAATGAAAGAGTGAATGAATGACATATTCGAAGAATCACATGCAAGCAGTGATGTTTTTACTTCCATGACTGTCTATAAGGAAAAACAAAGAATTATAGAGGATCACAAAGAGAAAAATTTCGACCTTACTTTCATTTTAGAGATGAGGGGGAAAAAGCATCAAAGAAATGAAAAACTACCCAAGATCACATAGCAAGTATATGGCAAGTCTAGGAAAGAAAAGAAGCTTTTTCAATTCCAAGTTTAGCATTGTGCCATAGTATGATAAAATATTTACCTATATATAGCCAAAGATCTGGGCTACAGGGAAAGGGTGTTTGAAAAAGTAAAAAATGTTAATAACAGAAAACATTCAGGTGAAAAATACATCACAAGTTTGTGAGGGTTGTAATACTTGGCATCACAACTCTTATGATTTTCTTTGTCTAATTTCAAAAAGAGAAAAAAAATTCATTTTTCACTTATATGCAGGTTCCACTGGGCTTTCTCACAGTCACTGTTTGCCCTTGACATATGTATGTGCCAGAAAGAAAACAAAACAAGTGAAGCCGATGCAGAAATCATACCCCCATTTCATTGGAAAAGATGAACACATTCAAGAATCTGTTTATTTAAAATACCAAATATCTACTTGCCCTTATGAAGTACCCCAGAGACCAAAAAAATTCAAGAACGACAATTGCACAACAATGGGCTCTCTCTTCTTCCTCAGCAAGTCATGTGTTTATTCATTCAGCAGTTATTTATTGAGTCCCAACTGTGTGTCAGGTGCCGGGATAGCAGCAATGGATGAAACAGAATCCCTGCCTTCATGGAGTCTCCATTTCAGGGGCTGTGTTGCTGGCTGAGTAGATACCTGCCACTGCAGCCGGCCAGCCAGGAATCTATACTCAGCTCTGCCACCAACTGGCTGTTGGTTGCTTGGCTTCAGTTTCTTAAATGGGGATATAATTAGACCCCACCTCACAGTGCTACAGTGAGGACCAAATGAGGCATTCAAGTGAAGGGCTTATAACTCTGTAACATCAAATCCCAATATGATGTTACAAAATCCCAATTTTCCACCCATATGCCTTCAGAGAGAGAGACGTAGAATGCTGAGGCAGCTAGAGTCTCAATAAGGGTGCAGTACAGCCCTCCTCCATCTTATTTTACAGAGAAACAGCATTTCAGAGGAAACAGTATTGTGATACAGCATATTGGTGTCAGAGCCTAAGCTATACTCTGATCCAAGGCCACCCCCATGTGGATGACCCCAGAGACCTGTGGCCTGGCACAGTTCAGCTCTGACCCTGGACCTTCCCAGCTTTGATATTCTAGGCAATTCAATCTCTCTGAATCTCCATTTTCCCAATGGAGAATGGGTATGATAATGCTACTAATGATGACAATATTAGTAATAATAATTCTTCCTTCACAGCAGGGAGGCTTTAATGAAACAAGTTGTGATAAAGGTGTAGTAACTATAAAGGGCTATGCTGTCCAATACAATAGTCACTATGAGTGATTATGGGCTTCCTGGGTAGCTCAGCTTGTAAAGAATCTGCCTGCAATGCAGGAGACCCTGGTTTGATTCCTGGATCAGGAAGTTCCCCTGAAGAAGGGATAGGCTGCCCACTCCAGTATTCTTGGGCTTCCCTGGTGGCTCAGATAGTAAAGAACCTGCCTGCAATGCAGGAGACCTGGGTTCGATCCCTGGATTGAGAAGATCCCCTGGAGGAGGGCAAGGCAACCCACTCCAGTATTCTTGCCTGGAGAATCCCCACGGATAGAGGAGCCTGGCTGGCTATAGCATATGGGGTCGCAAAGAGTTGACACAACTGAGCAACTAAGCACAGCACACACAGCACACGAGTGGCTATAAGCACTTAAAACGTGGCTGGTATGACTGAGGAGCTGAATCTTTAACTTCAGTTAAGTTAAATTTAAAAATAAAAACTCATATTCAATTTAATTGGTGGAAAACATCCAAGTATTCACAGTTTCGGGATGTGAATCTTTCAATTGTCTATTTTACAAACTCTTAATATAGATCAAGTGTTTCTGATGAAAATTTAGCATCCAAATTGAAATGTAAAAGTATAAAATACTACAGGATTTCAAATTCTTAGTATAAAAAATAAAGTATCCCAATAATTTTCAGACTAGTTACATGTTGAAATTATAATCTTTTGGATATACTGAGTTATAATTAAATTTAAATGAATTTCATCTTTTCATACTTTTTTGATGCGGCTACTGGGAAATTTTTAATTTCCTATTGTCTCACTTGATAGGTCTGTCAGACAGCATTAGTAGAGGGTCATACACAGGGGAGTGGATATTTTCCCTCCTCTCCTTGCCTCCTGGCTATTGTTAAGAGTCCTGGGTGGGAAACTGGACCATTTCGGATCATTTGGTCACAGCCAGTAAAAACCAGCTGTGGTTATATTAACCAAACAGAGAAGGATGAGAATATCTGTGGGCCTTAAGGGAAAGTTGAAGGAGCAGACCCGGGAAAAGACGCAGGACAGGACCCCGGGAGCAAGATGCAAAGCTGGTTCCTGCCTCCTGGATGCAGGGCTCTGTTTTCAATCTTCATGTCAAACTCCAAGGAAAAAGAATCTAATTGCCTAAATGTGATTCATTTGCCAGCCCCTTGGCTGGGGAATGGTCGGGGGATGGGAAGGGACTTTGGTTGACAGACCCACTATGATAGTATTTAGTAGAGAAGAATCAGTTTCCCAAGCTTCCCCGTTGGCCCAACAGTAAAGAATCCACCTGCAACACAGGAGGCACGGGTTCAATCCCTGGGTGGGGACTATTCTCTGGAGCAGGGCATGGCAACCCACTCTAGTATTCTTGCCTGGAGAATCCCATAGACAGAGGAACCTGGTGGGCTACAGTCCATGGGGTCACAAAAAGTAGGACACAACTGAAGCAGCTGAACACACATGCACGTAGTCAGCTCCCCAAAGGAGGATCAGGGTGCTAGAGGAAGAAAAAGAGATCTTAGGCGGGCAAGAGCCACAGACGTTACTTAGCACAGTGGCCTGGGATAAGTAAATGCTTAGGAGCTGAGTAGGGGAGTAAGGAGTAAGGGGTGGGTGAGTCTGTGCTCTGACACCGTCACTCCATCTCTTTAGGCCTCCATTTCCTCAACCAGAAAATGGGGGAGGGGTGTACATGCTGGATTCCCTCCCTCTGTGAAACTGTCACGATTGCCTCAACTCTTGTTCCTCTCAGGGCTTAACCCCATCTGGAGAAACTGGGTGGGCTCTGTACCATTTTGGAAGGAGAAGGTTCAGTTTTGATTACAGCCCATCCTCCCATTCCACTCCCACCCTACCCTGACACTGCAATTCTGCCATTCTCTCATGTGTACCTGAGATCCTCTGCCACATTCTTGTTCTCTTACCCTCTCTCATAGCTTTGCTGCAAAATTTAAAAAAAAAAAAAAAAAAAATCAAGAGCTGGCATGTTTAGAGAAAACCCTTTAGTCTAATTGATTAGAAATTACTAATTCAGCAAAACCAAAGTCTGGGGAAGAGAACTTAATTCCTGGCACGATCCCTCCTGTTAAAAGGGAAGGAAAAAATGATTTTGAGCTTTATTTTAAAAAACCCATCCTACCAGCCCCAATTACATTCTTTGGTGAACAGCTTCCTCATCTGTTTGCAAAACTGCTGCTTTGAAAGAGATACCTGGATGAATTTTATGGTATGTAAATTATACTTCAGTCAATAATGGTCTGGGTGTCTTGAGAAAGGCTCAAGGGATGACATTGCAATGTCTAGAAAAAACTGAGAAACCGGAGGACCCAAGAAAGTCATAAAAATGATAAACTGGATATTGCAACATTTAAACTGATTTGTCAGAAATTACACATATCACATGTCTAACCCTGAGCCAACCAAAAATGAACAGATCAACTCTAATAAAGATATAAAAACTGAGGTTATTCCTGCCTTTGGGAGCTCTCTTCACCCCTTCTCAGTATTTATGCTGAGGGCTTTGTATCTCCATCCTTTAAAATAAACTTTGCCTGCATGTGTGTTTGCTGAGTTTGCAGAATTCATTCTTTAACTCTGTAAACAGAACCCTGTTTCCCGTTTCATTATTGCGCTAATATGTTTGTTAAAAGTGATATGAACTTTTGGAAAGCAGAAGATACCTGTACAAATACCAGTGTATATACTAGTAAATACTGTGGTGTTGGAGAAGACTCTTGAAGAGTCCCTTGGACTGCAAGGAGATCCAACCAGTCCATCCTAAAGGAGATCAGTCCTGGGTGTTCACTGGAGGGACTGATGTTGAAGCTGAAACTCCAATACTTTGGCCACCTGATGAGAAGAGCTGATTCATTGGAAAACACCCTGAAGCTGGGAAAGATTGAGGGCAGGAGGAGAAGGGGACAACAGAGGATGAGATGGTTGGATGGCATCACCGACTCGATGGACATGGGTTTGGGTGGACTCCAGGAGTTGGTGATGGACAGGGAGGCCTAGTGTCCTGCGGTTCATGGGGTCACAAAGAGTTGGACACAACTGAGCGACTGAACTGAACTGAACTAAAAGTTTAAAAAAATAAAAAGATTTTTAAAAAGAGAGATCAGTGGCAAGAAAGATCCAGTAGAACTGGCTTTGAGTCTCAGTTACGCATGCATCCATTCATTCATTTACTGAGCACAATCTAGGGAGATGATTAAAACCTAGTCTTTGCCATCAAGGAGCTCATAGTCTCCTAGAGTCTACTGCAGATTGATAAGTAAGCAAATAACCACACAGCAGTACATTACAGGAGCAAGAGGAGGAACCAACTCACTCAACCTTGGAAAGTTCTTTGAGGGAGATCATTCTAGGCAGAGGAAGAGAATAGCTAATGCAATGCTGGGAAACGCTATTTGTTTAGAGAGTGGTAATAAATTTAGCTGAGGCATAAGTTGCATGAGAGGATGGTTAGTCACTTCATCTTCCTATGATTCTGTTCCACCATTTGTCCTCAACTTTCCAACATCTAGGGGTAGTTGAAAAAATAAAATTCATTTGTTCGTGAACATCTTTTGCAAACTTCAGTGTATTGTGGAGACAGAGGGGAGGGTGAGTCCTTAAGAGCATCCTAGTGGCCCTACACAGATGACAAGAGCTCATCAGCCATGCACTTCCTCCGGCAGAATGGCGGTGTGCATTTCTCTTTGCTAACTCTGCTTCCGCCCCATGCTTATGCAAATTCAGACACTCCTGGACTTTGGCATTTCCTCCTTCCTTTCCATGAGCTCCTTGGTTTTGCAGTAAAATATATCTTGGGTCAAAATCTGATCTGAAACTCTAGCAGGTGTGAAATTGTAAGACTCTCCTAGGCCCCCTTAGTTTCTAATTTCCTCATCTATAAAATGGGACTAATATTGTCCCATTTCACAAGGTTCATGAGGACTCAATGAAATATTTTATGAGAAAGTTCTTGGTAAATTTTTTCATGAAATATTATGTGAAATATCCAAATACTTCTAAGATCATTTTTGTCACCATTATTTCCCTCTGAAGTCTTAATGAGAATCACTTATGATGAATAAACCACTCTCATCTCAAGGTGAAACATACTGTGTGTTGGAAGTCAGACCGGAATGCTAGTCCCAGTTCTGCCCTTTCCTTTCAGATACCTCCCCTAGCCCATGCTCTGCTTCTTATATGTCAGAAACTATATCTTCCAGGATCCTTTAATCACTGGCTTACCAGCTGGTGTAGCCAGTGAGATGATCTCAATAAAACTGAAGACTGAAGACTGGAGGGTGGGAGAAGCAGAAAAGCCAAGGCATTTCTTTCATCTCTTGCTCTGCCTCAGGTACTGTGTATCACCGTAGTTTGAGATCTTACTGCATTCAAAGAGTTCTGACTTTCCTAGAATCCTAAGGCTATAGCTCCTACCAGATGGGCCTGGCTCTGGACCTCGGATAACTCCGCCTCTTCCTGTTGGCCCTGTAGCCTTCAGAAGGGCCCTGTCTCTTCTTTTGACAGTTCCTAAGTTGCCTCTCCAAGCATACATCTAACATATCCATTCAGGCCAGTCATTCAGATTCCAAAGACTGTGACATTTCTCTCCACAATTTGCAAGCAAAGCAATAATGCTCTAATTATATGTCTATTATCGTCATCATAATGCACCCTCATGGATGGTGGCAGCAAGGCTGGGTTAATATATTCATTAGGAACAGGCACAAGCAACATGACATTAATACCGCTAATAATACCTAATTGAGCTTAATTACAATGTGATGCCTAATATATTGTGATGAATTTATTCTCAAAGTATTTACATATTTGTAGTTAAGTAATTAGCATTCTGCCCATAAATAACTCCTCAGAAGTCCACTCCAGTTCTGGGGCAGACAGGAGACCGAACGCAAATGCCTGCTTGGAATAGCCTAGCAAAAAAGGAAAAAAAAAAAAAGCTCTTAATTTGTGTAGAAATATATATGTCACGTCCTCCTCAAAGGCAGAGGAAACGGGTCCCACTGGGAAGATTTCCTGGGGAAGATGGCTGTGGGAGAGATCTGCGCCTCTCAACTTCAAGAGTCTGACCGAGATTAAGAGCCTTCAGGCTGGGGGCTCTGCTGTGCTTGTCAGACCACACAGAGAGCAGTGCGATCTGTCCTGGGTGACAGACTGAAGAGGGACACTCACACACTGGGGGAGGAGGGGATCCCGGTGGAGAGGGAACCCACGGAAGTACAATTGAAAGTACTCGGTACATTTAATTTGCAGAGGAGAGTCTCTGGGATATGAGAGCTGTCTTCTTGGACTGGAAGGGCTGTCATGGGACAGCAGCAGCTGACTCTGGAGTGGACAACAAGCACAGATGTTTGAGTCAAGGAAACATATTTGAATCCCAGCTCGGCCACTTACTTCCCACCTGACCTTGGGCCAAATGCACAGTGACTCTAGGCCTCCGTTTCCTCTTTGGGGTATATTAATTGCTGGGGGCTCTGCTGTGCTTGTCAGACCACACAGAGAGCAGTGCGATCTGTCCTGGGTGACAGACTGAAGAGGGACACTCACACACTGGGGGAGGAGGGGATCCCGGTGGAGAGGGAACCCACGGAAGTACAATTGAAAGTACTCGGTACATTTAATTTGCAGAGGAGAGTCTCTGGGATATGAGAGCTGTCTTCTTGGACTGGAAGGGCTGTCATGGGACAGCAGCAGCTGACTCTGGAGTGGACAACAAGCACAGATGTTTGAGTCAAGGAAACATATTTGAATCCCAGCTCGGCCACTTACTTCCCACCTGACCTTGGGCCAAATGCACAGTGACTCTAGGCCTCCGTTTCCTCTTTGGGGTATATTAATTATATCTTCAAAACAGGGGACGATGCCTGAGATCTGGAATCTCTGAAACCTCAGCCTACCTGCCTCATGGAACAAAGGTTCAATCGCCCAGGCCCTAGAAGTAGACCGCATGACATACCAACTCTCACCAGGTAAAATCTGGTGATATGGGCAAGTTATGGGGTCTTTGCAGAACTCAGATTTCTCACCTATAAAGTGAAGATTACTATCACACCTAACACAGGATTGCTGTGAAAATTAAAATAATTCATATAAGGTGCTTTGCTAAGAACACTCAGCATGAAATAAGTACTCTTAATGTTAGCATTACTATTACTATGGCCACCTCCTTTGTTCAAAGCTCAGCTTCAGAGGGAAATGTTCAGCCTAGCTCTTCGAGGCAGAAATGGGATTTATTACAGGGATTAAATGTCCAAGAGGGTTACTGAGTGCTGAAGACAAGCTCAAGGTTGACTTTTCAGGAATAAACTCCCAAGGCCATGCCATAGGTCCCCAGAGAGCTGCTGCTTCTTGTGCTATCAGAAGCCTCCCAGCAACAAATCCATCTTCATGACCATAGAGAGAAAGCCCCTTTGATCAGGAAACTGCCGTGATAGGAGGCTCTGACTGTGGCTGCCAGCTGCAGAGCCACATGGTGCCTGTTGCAATTCCCACCAGCTACACTGCAACAGACACCCTGTATCTCAACCCCCATGAAGCTGGTTCATGGACAGTGCAACTTCTGCTACTGCAGCTGCAGAAAAAAATCATGACTCTGCCATCACAGTTTCCAGCAGGAGTAGAAGAAGCAAGGCCCTCCCTCACATCTAAGTCTCACACAAGCCAGTTTGACCAAACTCTAATGACAACTAGAAGCCAACAGCAGGGGAGTCTGGGAAAGGAGTCTTGAAAATGGTCTTTCGGCACTTCCCATTGGCTAAGATTCCATGTTCCCAATACAGGAAGCCCAGGGTCAATCCCTGACCAGGGAACTGGATCCCACATGTCGCAACTAAGAGTTCGCATGTCACAACTAAACATCCTGCAGGCTGCAGAGAAGATCGAAGATACTGCGTGCTGCTACCAGAGACCTGGCACAGCCAAATAAGTACATATTTTTTAAAATGACCTTTCAAAATGCTGCAGTGCAGAAAAGCACACTAGAAGGAAGTTAGAGTGGATGCTGAGTGCTAGTACACCTTGTCCATTACGCCTCCACTGTGCTGTTCCAGGGTGAATGGACAACCTTCTAGGCAAACATCCTGTCTACTACTAACCAGGACTTCAGCTCCAGAGCCCTCTTTGGTGGTCCATTGTTGTTGTTGTTCGGTCACCAAGTCATGTCTGACTGTGACCCCGTGGTCTGCAGTACACCAGTCTTCCCTGTCCTTTACCATCTCCCTGAGTTTGCTCAAACTCATGTCCACTGAGTCAGTGATGCCATCCAACCATCTCATCCTCTGTCACCCACTTCTCCTCTTGCCCTCAATCTGGTTGTCCATACAAAGCCTGAAAAATCACTTTAGCTCCTTCAACTTAAGAACCATACAGGAATTTAGGCAACAACTACTCCTTGGGCTTTTTCCTTGATGATATTCCAATCTTAGACCCTTAGATCTTACCATTTCCACAGCAGGAAGAATCTTGCCATGTCCAAACCCCAGAGAGAGAGCACTTCTCCCCAAAGGCCAGAGCTGATCCTCTAAGCCACATGTCCATTTCTCCTTTCATGATCCTGTTTGTGCTTCAAGAAAGGGGAAGAGCAAAGGGAATCTCTCAACAGGAGGCCGACTTGGGCTTGTCTTACAGCCCCAGCCCTGGTTTGGTTATCCTCCATTAGCCAATCGCACCCTCCCAGATACATCTCTGCCCTTCTTCTGCCAGGAGGTGGACCCACAAGGCTAACATCCCCAGCGCTCTACCTTTAAGCTTCCAGTCGAGTTTTCTCAGTGGGAGGAACTGGCAGAAAACCCAAGGCGAGAGGCGAGAGAGAAGTCTGTGCTGTTCCAGGGTGAATGGACAACCTTCTAGGCAAACATCCTGTCTACTACTAACCAGGACTTCAGCTCCAGAGCCCTCTTTGGTGGTCCATTGTTGTTGTTGTTCGGTCACCAAGTCATGTCTGACTGTGACCCCGTGGTCTGCAGTACACCAGTCTTCCCTGTCCTTTACCATCTCCCTGAGTTTGCTCAAACTCATGTCCACTGAGTCAGTGATGCCATCCAACCATCTCATCCTCTGTCACCCACTTCTCCTCTTGCCCTCAATCTGGTTGTCCATACAAAGCCTGAAAAATCACTTTAGCTCCTTCAACTTAAGAACCATACAGGAATTTAGGCAACAACTACTCCTTGGGCTTTTTCCTTGATGATATTCCAATCTTAGACCCTTAGATCTTACCATTTCCACAGCAGGAAGAATCTTGCCATGTCCAAACCCCAGAGAGAGAGCACTTCTCCCCAAAGGCCAGAGCTGATCCTCTAAGCCACATGTCCATTTCTCCTTTCATGATCCTGTTTGTGCTTCAAGAAAGGGGAAGAGCAAAGGGAATCTCTCAACAGGAGGCCGACTTGGGCTTGTCTTACAGCCCCAGCCCTGGTTTGGTTATCCTCCATTAGCCAATCGCACCCTCCCAGATCCATCTCTGCCCTTCTTCTGCCAGGAGGTGGACCCACAAGGCTAACATCCCCAGCGCTCTACCTTTAAGCTTCCAGTCGAGTTTTCTCAGTGGGAGGAACTGGCAGAAAACCCAAGGCGAGAGGCGAGAGAGAAGGTACTGCTTTTCAGCTTCCTCCAGCTTTCAGCACTGAAGTTCTGGCAGCGTGTGCATCCCTCTGTGGCTATGGCTCTTTCCAGGTGATCCCACTTCCTAAGCTTCTGTAACACCTTCTTCCCTTTTACCCTAAGGCTTAGGGGAAATAATGACTTTCCACCTGTTGTTAGCGCTTGACTACATCATCATCGCCTGCTGGTTCATTTAGCCCTGCCCAATTCTATTCAGTTCTGACACCGAATTCTCTTTGGTTAAACACTTCTTCCTGCAGGGCTCCTGACTAATATAGGCTGCAAACAAAGTCTATCTAAAACAAATTATTTCTTCTTTTCTCAAAACTTAGCTCATTTATATTCCTTTTACTTCTCCCACTAAATTCCCCATTCCTTTCTAAAGGAGCTATAGCACGTGCTTGGGCTATATCAGAGGTCTTCTCCTAGCAGAGAAGTGAAAGGTGGGGAGGATGCCTTAGATTCCCTTAGAAGTTAAAGTGTGCAGGCCACATGTGGTCAGAAAAATAAAGTGATACAATACACATGGCATCCTGTGCAGAGTGCTGGCATCCGGTCAGTGCCCAGCTGTACAGTTAGGCCATTCAAGATGGTTGTTCTCTCGAAATTGAGTATAAGTGATGTAGATGAACCCAGAATCTGTCATACAAAATAAGTCAGAAAAACAAAAAATCATATAAAAAATCATATTACCATATATACAGAGAGAGAATCTAGAAAAATGGTGCTGATGAACCTATTAATATTTGCAGGGCAGTAATAAAGATGCAGATATACAGAAGGGACTTGTGGACACAGTGGGAGAAGGAGAGAGTAGCATTGACATACGGAGAAGGCAATGGCACCCCACTCCAGTGTTCTTGCCTGGAGAATCCCAGGGATGGGGGAGCCTGGAGGGCTGCCGTCTATGGGGTCGCACAGGGTCGGACACGACTGAAGTGACTTAGCAGCAGCAGCAGCAGCAGCAGCATTGACATATACACACTACCATGTATAAAATAGCTAGTGGGATGCTGCTGTATAGCACAGGGAGCTCAGCTCGGTGCTCTGCAATGACCTAGGGGTGTGGGAAGGGGGATTGCTGGGAGGGAGGCTCATGTGTACATATAGCTGTGTACATATACATGTACAAGATATATGTGTACATATAGCTGATTCACATTGTTGTACAGCAGAAACTACATGACATTGTAAAGCAATTATCCTCCAATAAAAAAATTACTCTTATAATCTTATAATTTAGAAATAAAACATAATTATATAATTTTTTAAAAGATGGTTGTTCTCTCACTCAGTGCATTCCCCTGCTTGGCCAGGCCCCACTTCGCTCACATGACTATCTAATCCACTTAATTATAGGTTTTGATTAGTCCCTGGTAACTGTGAGCCCACCTGATGTCAATTCCCCCATAAATGGTATCCTCCTTCTAACCCGAGTAGCAGAGGCTGTAGCCGTGCCCTGCCTGCCGTCTGCTATAAACAGAGGGGTGTTGGGGAGCTTTTGCCTAAGATGTCCTGTCCAACGATGTCTCTATTGCTGTCTCTGGGCTTTTGAGTGCAGCCCAGCACCCATGCATGAGGGTTCCCTGCCCTCTTTCATTCTGTCCCATATCTCCTAATCCAGAAATCAAACAATAACAGGCAGAATGATGTAACAATTAAACACTGAACTCTGTACACAAATGATGCAGACCCCAGCTCTGGGGTCTATGATGTTGGGCAAGCAATTCAATCATTCTGTGTCTCAGTTTCCCCCGTCTGAAAATAATGGTGATATTAATAGTAATAGTTATCTCTTAAGGTTATTATGGGCTTCCCTGGTGGTTCAGACAGTAAAAGCATCTGCCTGCAATGCGGGAGACCCGGATTCGATCCCTGGGTCAGGAAGATCCCCTGGAGAAGGAAATGGCAACCCACACCAGTATGCTTGCCTGGAAAATTCCATGGATGAAGGAGCCTGGTGGGCTACAGTCCATGGGGTCTCAAAGAGCTGGACACGACTGAGTAACTTCACTTTCACTTTGAAGCTTATTATAAGGATCAAATGAATATACTATACAAAGAATTTGAAACAGTACTTTGCACACAGTAAGTCAGTCCAATAACTTGTTGCTTGTTCAGTCCAAAAACTTTGTATGCTAAGACAGAAGACATCATAAGCCACATTCTGGGAAAGGGAAGAGTGATTATCAGTTTTTGATGCTCTGGGCACAATTTTGTTTTTAATAGAAAATTCAGATCTACTTAGTCCAGGAAATGATTGTAGGACAATTCCTTTTTTCCCAGATATACAATAACCTATGACAATTCATTGAAAACAGTGCCAGTCCACTCATTGCCACTTTCTCAACTTTTTTCAGATAGCATGTGCTAAGTTGCTTCAGTCGTGTCCAACTCTTTGCAACCCTATGGACTGCAGCCCTCTAAGCTCCTCAGTCCATTGGATGCTCCAGGCAAGAATACTGGAGTGGGTTACCATGACCTGCTCCAGGGGATCTTCTTGACCCAGGGATCAAACCAGCACCTCTTATGTCTCCTGCATTGGCAGGCAGGTTCTTTACCACTAGCACCACCTGGGAAGCCTAGCAAGTGTATATACAGAGGTGATTTTGTTTCTAGATCCAATTTTCTTCCTTTTGCCTCTTTTTTATTAATCTATTTTAATCTAAACTTAATTTTTGAATATGCAAAGCATTTACATGGCTCAGAAAACAAAACTGCATTAAAAAAAAACTACTCAGAGAAGTCTAATTTGTATTTCTCCCAATTTCCTTTTTTACTATTCTTTAAATTCAAATTTATCAGATGTAGAACAATTCCTCTTTCCTGGTAGCTCAGCTGGTAAAGAATCTGCCTGTAATTCAGGAGGCCCCGTTGGATTCCTGGGTTGGGAAGATCCCCTGGAGGAGGGCTTGGCAACTCCAGTGTTCTTGCCTGGAGACTCCCCATGGACAGAAGAGCCAGGCAGGCTACAGTCCATGGGATCACAAAGAGTCAGACATGACTGAGCGACTAAGCACAGCACAGAACAATTCTTAATAGGGTTTTTTTAAAACCAAGAATTTTCAAAAATGGCAAAAGAATAAAAAAAAAAAAAAAAACAGCCTGAAGACAGAATTATATACCTGTGTATAAAAGGAGAGACAATGAGTACCAACGTTAATCTTCACATCCTCCTCAAGAAGGAAATGGTTAAGATGATCTGGACTTAAACCTCACTCTGCTGCTTGGGAGACACAGACCTTAGGCAAGTGACAGATCTAGTTTGAACCCTCAGTTTTCTCATCTTTACAAAAAGGGGATCCTACAATACTTTCCTCACAGGCTGTTGTGAAGACCAAACAAGAGGCCCATCGTAAAGTCCACGAAGACTGCCTAATCCATCGCACCCTCCACGCCCTTCCTCTGACTAGGCTTTGCTTATGGACTGACTGCCAGCACAGTCCTAAGACAGGATCTATTACCCGTTGAGCGCTCTGGGCCTTGGATGCCGCCAACACCCTGCAGAAGGTAGCTATCCTGTCTCCACGACTTTGGGTTCTGGGTCTTCTTTTCTTGCTTTTGCTGTATTCCCCCTACATTATCAGTGTCGTCAGTCTCAGCGGAAGGGGACTATCAGTCTCCCTTTTGAGGTAAATAGATTCTTAGTTGACACCGTGCAGGATCTATGCACAGCAGCCCATATCCACACTCCTTGTGCCTTATATTGAACAAACCTTTGAAAGCCTTAATGAGCACTGATGCTAAGCCATCATAGAACAGCACCATGGGGATTTCACCAGGCCCATGGAAGGAAGTTAAAAGGTGGCTGTGCAGCCCAAAATGGAATAACCACCTCTTATTGGGGTTCTTCATGCTCTGTTGTGCTTGCATCCTGCCTAGCCTCCTCCCCACAGAGTGAGATCCTCTAGAAAATTTGGAAAAAGAATGCTCTCAGGCTTCCCTGGTGCTTCAGCAGTGAAGAATCTACCTGCAATCCAGGAGACACGGGTTCAATCCCTGAGTCAGAATGGTCCCCTGGAGGAGAAAATAGCAACCCACTCCAGTATTCTTTGTGAAAAAAATCCCAGGACAGAGGAGCCTGGAAGGCCATAATCCAAAGGGTCACAAAGAGTTGGACACAACTGAGCACACAAGGCAAACACACAATGTTTAGCCCTGGATTTATTCTCTGAATCACCTTGCTCTGTTTAAATAACTTGGAAAAAAACCTAGAGTAGTTTCTATTTTCTTGTTGGACCCTGATTATGATAGGGAGCAAGAACTGGAGACAGGGAGGCCAGTTAGGAGCTGTGGCAGTTGTCTGGAGATGAAAAGATGGGGATTCAAAACTAAGACTAGAGTGAGGATGAAGGAGAGAGAAAGCAGATCAAGAAACACTTTAAAGGGAACCCTCCTACACTGTTGGTGGGAATGTAAATTGGTGTAGCCACTAGGGAGAACAGTATGGAGATTGCTTTAAAAAATCTAAAAATAGAACTGCTATATGACCCAGCAATCCCACTCTTACACCTGGAAAAAACCATAATTCAAAAAGACACAATGTTCATTGCAGCACTATTTACAATAGCCAGGACGTGGAAACAACGTACAGGTCCATCAACAAAAGAAGGGACAAAGAAGATGTGGTACATATGGACAATAGACTATTACCCAGCCATAAAAAAGAACAAAATAATGCCATCCGAAGCAACATGGACAGATCTAGAGATTATCATACCGAGTGAAGTTAGTCAGACAGAGAAAGACAAATATCAGATCTCTTATATATGGGCTGTAAAAAATAAAAAAGTTATTTATGAAACAGAAGTTGAATCACAGATATAGAAAACAGACATATGGTTACCAGAGGGTAAGGGTGGGGAGGGATAAACTGGGAGACTGATATTGACATATTCATACTACTATATATAAAATAGACAATAAGAACTACCGTATAGCACAGGAAACTCCACTCAATACTCTGTAATGCTCTATATGGGAAAAGAGTCTTTAAAAAGAGTGGACACATGTATGTGTATAACTGATTCACTTTGCTGTATACCTAAAACACAACCTTGTAAATCAACTATACTCCAATAAATTTTTTAAAGTAACATTTTAGAAATGGAATAATAGAACGTGGTGACCAGTCTGATCTTAAACACGAGGGAGAAAGAAGCATCAGCAAGTCCTAAACATCTTGGTTTGAGAAGCATGGGAAGATGATGATGTCACTCGGGAGGCACAGCATGAATGGTGAATACCGGAGGTGTTTTTAGCCAGATATCTAGGAGATAATGAAGCATATGGTGCTGTAATGACCATTTATCATTTTGTATCCCACAGCCTCTTCCTGATGGGAAGAGCAACCCCTCGTTTTCAGATATTGTTCTAAATAATCAATCTAACTAGAGGCTGATATCTTTGGGACTCTGCTGACCTGGCTCAATTCATGAAAAGGTTGCTCCTTGAATCAGGGAAAACCAATCTGACTTCTTCACTAGGACTTTTTAACCAGGGCAAAGGAACCCCTTTCCTTCCTTTCTGTAGAGACTGTGAACTAGAGATACGGGCAGCCACAGTCACTGAGAAGCCAGTCTAAGAGAACGGAGCCAACAGGAAAGGCAAAGCATAACCAAGGATGGTAATGCCCATCTCGCAGGTGGTCGTGAGGACAAAATGAGGTAAGCCACATGAAAAGTCTAGCACTGGGCGTGGCCCCTGCTAGTTACTCAATGAGCTGTCTTAACTGAGGGTACCAACTGTGAGTTTTGAATGGGAAAAGAGAGGATCGGATTATTTCAATCAAAAAGGAGATGGCATTTGGACTGGGTTTGAAGGAAGGGTTGAATTTCAACTGGGAGGGCTGTATTTTAGGAACTCTCTGGCTCCAGGAGTGCCCTGGGGCGGCATAGAGTCATGAGTGAAAGCCCCCTGGAGAGAGCCTGGCCTGCCCTGGTAAGTCAGTCTGCAAGCCCTCTTCTCCAAAGGAGTTTGTGGAAGAAGCCTGTCTGCCACACTCTGGCTGCACCCGTGCCCTTGCCAGACCCTGGGAGTGATGAGCTCGGAGCCCATGACTATTAACCTTGCCACTTGTTTCTGTAGTTTATTGTGACAAGACAATGCAATGGGGTAGGGGGCAGGTAATCGAAAAGCAATATTGTAGCAGTAAGCTTAAGTGACAAACCTTGCTTTTCCTAAATAAATCACCATTATTCCCATATGGCTCAGGACTGACAACTTAGGTTTCCTTAGTAACTGAGTACTTAGCTAAACATTGGCCCAGTGCTAGCGACAATGAGCAGCATCTGGAGAGGAGAACTGGTTGCCAAGTCTTTCCCAGAGGCCCCCTCTTTCTTGCAGGTGAGCAAGGTGGCCATTAGCATTCTGGCTTCCACATCCTCGGCATGCCTGTTCTCTGGGGATCCCTGAGGTCTATGACACGTAGTAATTTGTCATTTTGCAGCATCATTAATTTGGTTTTTGAGAGCCATTTGCTTCATCAGTGAGTGGGTTTCAGAACTCCAGCATGCATACCTCAGCATGGCTGTTGAGGTTTACAAGGTAATGCTCGTGAACTGAATT
>SJYT01002642.1:0-39085 GCA_006410635.1 Cephalophus harveyi | reverse complement strand
GGATGACAGAGGATGAGATGGCTGGATGGCATCACGGACTCGATGGATGTGAGGTTGAGTGAACTCCAGGAGTTGGTGATGGACAGGGAGGCCTGGCATGCTGTGATTCATGGGGTCGCAAAGAGTCGGATACGACTGAGCTACTGAACTGAACTGAAAGTTTAAAAATAGAGAAAAAATAAAAGCTAGCTTCTTTTTTCTACCTGTTTTCCTCACTTCTGTGTACACATTTACTGAGCACCTACCCACTCCAAGCCATGGGCTTTATACACACAGGCTGCACAGCCCCAGTTCTCAAGACCTGACAGCCTGGCTGGGGAGACAGGCAGCTGGACAGATGGGTTATACCTCCAGGCGGGAATTCAGAGGTCAGTGTGACCATTCTGGCCCATGGCTCTAGGGAAAAGCTATGGAGGGAGAGATGCTTGAGCCCAGCCCTGAGATACACGGGGGATTTGACATGTGGGGCTACGGGCCAGTGGCCTGAGGAGTGGCCTGAAGTCTAGTGGGGTTGGAGCATCAGGTCTTTGGAGGCTGCGTGTAGGTGGGTTTGGGATAGATGTGGAAGGGCCTGCACTCCACTCAGAACCCTGCCATGCCAACATGCCTCCTCCAGGCTGCCCCCACTTACCCTCCAATCCCTGATGCTTCCTGCCTAGGGGGTTTGCTGGAATGGGCTTCCCACCCCATTTCCTCCTTCATCAGCACCTACAGCTCTTGCTTTAAACTTCCCTTCCTTGCAAATGATAGAGAGCCTCCCATAAACATTCCATCTAAAGTTCCTGTTACTTTTCTTCACAGCCTTTAACAACAACATAGAACTCTATTTTTTAGTTTACTTGTTATGTCTGCCTTCTCTCCTAGACTCTAAGTTCCCGGAAATCAGTGGAAGCTTTTCTTTTTTGATTCAAGACTGCACCCTCAAAGAGTGCGTCTTTGCACATGGCTGATCCTCAGCAAGTGCTGCTGAATGAACTGAAGGAGTGAATGAATGAATGAGTTAAAACTCAGTTTAGAGGTCTCCTCCTCCACCAGACTCCCCTCCAAGACCATCCTAATGCCTGTACTTACCTGATCACAGCACTTACTGATAACACAAAACTGAAAGCATTTACTTGCTCTCACTGCCCCAGACAAGTACTCCCTAAAGGCAGAGGCCATCTCGGTCTCCCCCATCCAGTGCCTGGCAGAAACTTCTGTTAACCTGGCACTTTGCCCACATATTGTTGTTGTTGTTCAGTCGCTCAGTCGTGTCTGACTCTTCTTTGTGACCCCATAACAGGACTGTTTTCCTGGGTGGCAGGAGGAAGCTGGATGCTTTCTGTGAGCTCTAAATCGCTACCACCGTCCCCAACCTATGGGAGGAGAGGCTGAATGAAATGGGCTTCCTTTGGGGCTCCGCAGTGGGGGCGCCTGCTCTGTGATCCCAGTTCCCTTCCTGTCGATGCCATCAGGAAAGCAGGGCTGGCCCCTCCTGCTGGCTGCCAGCTCTGCCTCAGCATCCTGTCTGCCTCACAGACGCTCCTCTGTGCAAGCTGACTGGTACCCGGAGGCGATTGCCTGTGCTCCTGCGTGTGGATAATGAGGTTGCGGGCTGTGTGAGAAAGCAGAGTTTGAGCATCCAAGAATGCCCTCCCACGCTGCCCTTGATTGCACATTTGGGGGGTACTTCACATGGGAGGTCTCAAATGCACCTCTTAACAGACAACCGTGGGAGTAAAAAGGGCAGAGCAGTGTGAGAAGCAGTATGAGAAGGGGATGTGTTGCATAAGTTGTAATTTTAAACAGGGTGGTGGGCTACTTCCCGAGAAGGTGACATTTGAGAAGGAATATCAAGGTAGCGAGAGTGGTAACCACATGAATCCCTGGCGGAAGAACAATCCAGGCAGAAGGGACAGTATTGCAAAAGCCCCAAGGTGGGAGCTTACTTGCGTGTCTGAACAACAAGGAGATCATGGAGGCTGGGTGGACTGTGTGTGGGCAAGAGTCGCAGAAGGTGATAGCAGAGGAAAGACTGGGCCACATAAGCCACTAAGGGACTTTGGCTCTGATTGAGTGAAATTGGGTCCATGGTTGGGGTGTGAGCAGAGGAGAGACACAACCTGACTTGAATTTCTAAAGGACTGCTCTTGCTTTGGGGTCAGGTACAGACCTCAATGGGGCAAGGAAAGGGAGAACTAGTGTAGAAGAAGCTTGACTGATCTAAGAGAGGGCAGCATGGATGATGGTTTGGATGAGGGTGATGGAAGTAGAGAAGGTGACAAGTAGCAGATCCTGGATAAGGGAGGTAAAGCCAGCAGGATGTCCTGTGGTCTTGTTGGAAGTGGCATATGAAAGAAAGATTTTTAAAAACATAGAGGTCTCTGAGGTTTTAAAAAAGAATGAGAGCCAAAAAAAAAAAAATGAAGATGCTGTGCACTGAGATGGAGGAAGCTGTAAATGAAACAGATTGAGGAGGAGGCAATATTAAGTTTTATTTTGACTTATTGAATTTGGGATGTTTATGAATCTTGGATTAGGAGAGAGAACTGAGTGGAAGATATAAATTCAAGATCCATCCCCAATACAGATGGCATTTAATGCTGTAAGAGGGACTTCCCTAGTGGCTCAGATGGTAAAGAATCTGCCTGCAATGTGGGAGACCCAAGTTCGATCCCTGGGTCGGGAAGATCCCCTGGAGAAGGAAATGGCAACTCAGTCCAGTATTCTTGCCTGGAAAATCCCATGAACAGAGGAGACTGGTGGGCTACAGTCTATGGGATCGCAAAGAGCTGGACATGACTGAGCGACTAACACACACATGCACAACGCCATAAGAATGGGTAAGTCACCAATAAGCGAATGTAGGTGGAGAAAACAAAAGTCAAGCCTGGTATTTATTAGAAGGCTGCTTTGACACCCAAGAGAAATTAGACCCACTGGGAAAATTAAACAAAGTAATAAGCTCCCAATTAAAATAAATAAATTTATATTAAAAAACCTGGGTATAAACCTACTGTGTGTATGTGTATGTATACTCAGTCATGTCCAACTCTTTTGCAACCCCATAGACTGTGGCCTGGGAGGATCCTCTGTCCATGGGATTTCCCAGGCAAAAATACTGAAGTGGGTTGCCATCTCCTTCTGCATAGGATCTTCCTGACCCAGGATTGAACCTGAGTCTCCTGAACTGGCAGGTGGATTCTTTACCACTGTGTTATATGACCCAGCAACCCCACTACTGGGCATGTACCCTAAGGAAACCATAATTGAAAAACACACATGTACCCTAGTGTTCACTGCAGCACTATTTACAATAGCTAGGACATGGAATCAACCTGGATATCCATCAACAGATGAATGGATAAAGCTGCAGTATATATATATATGCAATGGAATTTTACTCAGGCATACAAAGGAATGCACTTGAATCAGTTCCAATGAGGTGGATGAGCCTAGAGTCTATGAAAACATAGTGACGTAAGTCAGAAAGAAAAACAAACACCATATATCAACACATGTATATGGAATCTAAAGGCTTCCCTGGTGGCTCAGACGGTAAAGAATCCTTCTGCAGTGCAGGAGATCAGGGTTCGATTCCTGGGTTGGGAAGATCCCCTGGAGACGTAGGATCCTCTGTCCATGGGATTTCCCAGGCAAAAATACTGAAGTGGGTTGCCATCTCCTTCTGCATAGGATCTTCCTGATCCAGGATTGAACCTGAGTCTCCTAAACTGGCAGATGGATTCTTTACCACTGTGTTATATGACCCAGCAACCCTACTACTGGGCATGTACCCTAAGGAAACCATAATTGAAAAAGACACATGTACCCTAGTGTTCATTGCAGCACTATTTACAATAGCTAGGACATGGAATCAACCTGGATATCCATCAACAGATGAATGGATAAACACACACACACAATGGAATTTTACTCAGGCATACAAAGGAATGCACTTGAATCAGTTCCAATGAGGTGGATGAGCCTAGACTCTATTATAACATAGTGAAGTAAGTCAGAAAGAAAAACAAACACCATATATCAACACATGTATATGGAATCTAAAGGCTTCCCTGGCGGCTCAGACGGTAAAGAATCCTTCTGCAGTGCAGGAGATCAGGGTTCGATTCCTGGGTTGGGAAGATCCCCTGGAGACGGGGATGGCAACCGCTTTAGTAGTACTGGTGAAGCTATTTGCAGGGCAGCAGTGGAGATGCAGACATAGAGAACAGACCTGTGGACACAGCGGCGGCAGCAGAGTGTGGACGAATGGAGAGAGCAGCACGGAAACACGTGCACTAGCGTATGGGAAACAGCCAGCAGGAGTTTGCTGTCTGACTCAGGGAACTCAAACCAGTGCTCCGTGACAACCCAGAGGGGTAACATGGGATCGGGGTGGGAGGGAGGCTCAAGAGGGAGAGGACATATGTATACCTACAGCTGATTTATGTTGATGTACAGCAGAAACCAACACAATATTATAAAACAACTATCCTTCCATTAAAAACAAACTTTAAAAAAATCTATTCTCTCTACGCCCTAGCCCACTCATCCTATTCATGGGGTTCTCATAAAAAGAAATAGAGGAAAACAGCAGAATAGGAAAGACTAGAGATCTCTTTAAGAAAATTAGAGATACGAAGGGAACATTTCATGCAAAGACGGACTCAATAAAGGACAGAAATGGTATGGACCTACCAGAAGCAGCAGATATTAACAAGAGATGGCAAGAATATACACAGAAGGGCTGCACAAAAAGAACTTGAAGACTCAGATAACCACAATGGTATGATCACACACCTAGAGCCAGACATCCTGGAATAAGTCAAATGGGTCTTAGGAAGCATCGCTAAGAACAAAGCTAGTGGAGGTGATGGAATTCCAGCTGAGCTATTTCAAATCCTAAAAGATGATGCTGTGAAAGTGCCACACTCAGTATAACAGCAAATTTGGAAAACTCAGCAGTGGCCACAGGATTGGAAAAGGTCAATTTTCATTCCAATCCCAAAGAAAGGCAATGCCAAAGAATGTTCAAACTACCACACAATTGCCCTCATCTCACACGCTAGCAGAGTAATGCTCAACATTCTCCAAGCCAGGTTTCAACAGTACATGAACCAAGAACTTCCAGATATTCAAGAAGGATTTATAAAAGGCAGAGGAACCAGAGATCAAATTGCTAACATCCATTACATCATAGAAAAAGCAAGAGAGTTCCAGAAAAACATCTACTTCTTTATTGACTATGTCAAAGCCTTTGACTGTGTGGACCATAATAAACTGTGGAAAATTCTTAAAGAGATGGGAATACCAGACCACCTGACCTGCCTCTTGAGAAATCTGTATGCAGGTCAGGAAGCAACAGTTAGAAACGGACATGGAACAACAGACTGGTTCCAAATTGGGAAAGGAGTACATCAAGGCTGTATATTGTCACCTTGCTTATGTAACTTATATGTAGAGTACATCATGCAAAATGCCAGGCTGGATGAAGCACAAGCTGGAATCAAGATTGCCAGGAAAAATATCAATAACCTCAGATATGCAGATGACACCACCCTTATGGCAGAAAGCAAAGAGGAATTAAAGAGCCTCTTGATGAATGTGAAAGAAGAGAGTGAAAAAGCTGGCTTAAAATTCAACACTCAAAAAAACTAAGATCATGGCATCCGGTCCCATCACTTCATGGCAAATAGATGGGGAAACAATGGAAACAGTGACAGACTTTCTTTTCTTGGGTTCCAAAATCACTCCAGATGGTGACTGCAGCCATGAAATTAAAAGACACTTTCTCCTTGGAAGAAAAGCTATGACAAACCTAGACAGTATTAAAAGGCAGAGACATTATTTTGCTGACAAAGGTCTGTCTAGTCAAAGCTATGGTTTTTCCAGTAGTCATGTATGGATGTGAAAGTTGGACCATAAAGAAACCTGAGTGCTGAATAATTGATACTTTTGAACTGTGGTGTTGGAGAAGATTCTTGAGAGTCCCTTGGATTGCAAGGAGATCAAACCAGTCAGTCCTAAAGGAAATCAGTCCCGAATATTCATTGGAAGGACTGATGCTGAAGCTGAAGCTCCAATAATTTGGCCACCTGATGTGAAGAACTAACTCATTGGAAAAGACCCTGATGCTGGGAAATATTGAAGGCAGGAAGAGAAGGGGATAACAGAGGATGAGATGGTTGGATGTCATGACCGACTCAATGGACATGAGTTTGAGCAAGCTCCGGAAGTTGGTGATGGACAGGGAAGACTGGTATGTGCTGCAGTCCATGGGGATGCAAAGAGCTGGACTTAACTGAGCGACTGAACTGAACTGAACTGAACTGAGCCTACTCACCCCTTTCTCAAACTTCTTTAAAAATAATCTAATTTCACAGTGCCTACTTTCTCCCCACCTAGCAATCTAGCTTGGGCTCCAAATATCTACTGAAACTTCATGATCTCAGATCATCAAAGACTTCCAGTAAAGAACCTCAGCTTCAGTCAACACTGTTTTATGAGCACTCCTACCTTTCAGAAACTCTTACCTCCAGAATATAGGCAATAACACATGACCACAAGCCCTCACATCTTTGAGAGTCCGACCCTGTGGACTGCATCACTTGGGACCCTTGGCTTCAGATTGGGCTCTCGATGGAAGATTGCTCGGCAGAAGGAGAGATTTTATGAGCACTCCTACCTTTCAGAAACTCTTACCTCCAGAATATAGGCAATAACACATGACCACAAGCCCTCACATCTTTGAGAGTCCGACCCTGTGGACTGCATCACTTGGGACCCTTGGCTTCAGATTGGGCTCTCGATGGAAGATTGCTCAGCAGAAGGAGAGAGAAGTCAGTGTTGGTTTGTTTTTTCTCTTAATCCCTGTTTTCTTTCCATATATCTGGAAATGTCATCTTCCTCCTTCAGAGCTCATCTTCACCGAGTTCTGGTAGAACTTTTTCTTACACTGATTCTAACTTTTCTGTCTCCGTCTCTGTGACTGGATCATCCTTTCCCTGTGCACTAAAGACTGGTATTCCATCCTCACTAATTTCCTGTCTTTTCTCACACTCTAAGCTGTCAGTGACCTCTTTTATCCCCTGGCTTTAACTACCACTCATATGTTATTAAATACCACACCAGTACAGCTCTTTCCCACGCGTTCCCAGGGGAGCAGTGACCCATGTGCCATGTGGGAACTCACTGGACATCTCCACTGGATGCCCCACAGACTCCTCCCTATCATCGTATCCAACGGTGAGCTAAGCTTCTGCCTCCACAAAGCCGTGAGAATGAGTGAGGTCATTCCCGAGAGCCTACTTTCCTTTGCTCTATCATCCTTTCTGCCCGGATATCCCCCCTGCTGAGCCCCTTAACTCCTTTAATCCTGGCCTCCCCCCAATCAGCCTTCTCGGAAAAGAGATGATGTTTTCCTTTTCTTCCACCATTCCTGTGTCTTCACTGACCTCAACGCTGTGTCCTGTCATTGGGTGGAGAATCTTCATTATTGATGCCTCGGGCCTAACTTTGTTAATCTGTTCCATCATTTATAGGACAGCTAACTTTAGCACATCTGAGCTATTGAACACATATCAGTGGGAATTAGATTTGGTTCCTGACAAGCATGGATCTGTAGTCTGTGGTCTGGGCAAGGCCACCATGGGGGAGAGAATCAGACAGCTGCCTCTGCTTCTCAAACTAGTATGGTCTCTCTCCCTGGCATAGAAGCCACTCCCAACTCCAGCCTGTTTAACTGAGGTCCTGACACTTGGCTTTCCAGTGGGGAAAATGCACAAAATTTAGATTTGATGCACAAAATTTAAATTTGGTCAGGATTTGAAGTCAGCTTTTCATCTTGGTTGTGAAATCTGAGTCAAGTCACTTCACTGCTCTGAACATGTAAAATGGGCCTAGTAATACCTGCCCAGGTGTTCCATTGAGAAAATTACACTAAATGCCAAGAATTTTATCAGCATTATCTCATGTAATCTTCGTGCCAAACCATTAGCTAGTGATACTGAGGCACACCCAATGGAGTTTGGGGGATGAATAAAGGGAGATAATGGAATATTATTCTTTATCCTATGGGATTCTGTTTAGGTGTGAGAGAATGGAACCATCCCCCCAACAGAGCAGCCTAACATTCCCAGTTGGAACAACAAAACCTCAGACCACCATATTCTTAATCTGTCGAGTCTCTCAGCTGCTCTGTATCATCCACCAGCTCTCAGTTCCATGTCACAAGGATGAAGCTAAGGTAAGGTAAGGTAAGGTAAAGTCGCTCAGTCGTGTCCGACTCTTTGCGACCCCGTGGACTGTAACCTACTAGGCTTCTCAGTCCATGGGATTCTCCAGGCAAGAATACTGGAGTGGGTTGCCATTTCCTTCTCCAGGGGATCTTCCCAACCCAGGGATCGAACCTGGGTCTCCCGCATTGGAGGCAGACGCTTTAACCTCTGAGCCACCAGGGAAGCCCAAGGATGAAGCTGGATTCTTCTTAATGGTCTCCTCTCAGCACTGAATTATACCAGAGACAGGAATTAGAAAGTCAAGAAGTATACCAACTTCTCTCAAGAAAAGGTCCAGAAATTCAAAAATAGAAGAAACACTAGGAAAAGAAGGAGGAAAAGAAACAGTTAAGAATTTTTTTTTATTATCTGCTGAATAATCAAATGATACCATTATAACATGTGACTCTAAAATTACTCTTGGAGATAGAGCATTTAAAGAAAAAAATGTAATGTCCATGATGTCCACAGTTCATTGTTGCTGAGTAAATGGTCCTACCCCACCCCAACCACCCACTGACACCCCAACCCACTTCCCACCCCCATACACCTCTCCCTGCATCACCCCCTCCCCCAACCACCAGCATCTAAGTCAGAGCATAGGGAGCCTTTGAACTATTCCCTTCCCTTCCCTTCATCCCGCACCCTACCAGGCACCAATTCCTGTCCATCTGGCACGTAAACTTTCTCTTCATGCCCAGCTCCATGTTCTCTCTCCGTTTCTGGGACCTCCACCACTGCCCAGTCCCTGGGTCTCCAGACCTGCCATGGATTCTCCAGAGCTTTCTAAAACACCAAGATCAACTCCTTTCCCTGTTCAGAGTCCTTCTTGTCTCTCTGCTGCTCTGGATAGTAGTTTTCAAACTTGAATGTGCATAAGAATCACCAGAGAGCTTGTTAAAGATACAGGTTTAGGTCTTACCCCAGAGATTCTGAATCTGTGAATTTAAAGAGAGCCTGGGAGCCTGCATTTTTAACAAATACCCTGCCCCCACTTGGCATTCTGATACATACAGTTTAAATACTACATTTTAAGAAAAAGTGGGAAAGCAGGCAGACAGGCAGGCAGACAACCAGACCTGGTGTGAGAACTTGATTCATACTCCTCGGAACAATGTAGACTCCTCGCCATCTGGCCCCTGCCAGAGCCATCTTTCAAGCTGCTGTCTCTTCCCACTCTGTAGAATGTAGGTCCCTCAGTCATGCCTTGTCCTCTGTACCCTGCTTTGTTTTTCTCCAGAACACACTTCACCACCTGACACATTTACGATTATTAATGTGCTTATTTTCTGTCTTGCCTCATTGCAATAGAAGCTTCTAGTGTAAGCAGGAAAATATTTGCTTACTTTCCTATCTCTCATTACCCAGAACAGGGACTGACACAGAGTAGGCGGTATCTGTAAGTATTTGTGGGAGATAGAGCATAAAAGAAGAAACCACTGCGTCCTCTGCCCCTCCCCCCTGCCACTCCCTTTGAGGAGTGGCAGCACACCTTCAAGTCACGTGACTCCGAGGAACCTATCAGTGGCAGTGCCCTGCATTCCACTGGGCTGAGTGAGCACATGACCAGGGCCTGGCCGATCACAGTGGCCCATCTCCATGCCCTTGTGGTGATAATTCTAGGGGTGGGCACTTGATTCAAGCTGGTCAACTGGTGTTTTTCCCAATAGTTATTAGGATGTGGACATGCAGATATTGGGGACCATATTCCCTACCATCTGCTGTAGCAGAAGAGGAAGCCAAGAAGAAATAAACAGAGTTTAGAGATGACCAGGAAAAAGAGCCTGGCTGTGTGGAGTCCTCAAGTCCAAGTCGTGAGGCCCTGGTGGCTGCTGTGAGTCTGTTCTGCCATTCTGGAGTCACACCCCACACCCTTTCTGGCTACAGAAGTCATTTCTCATTTTTTGCTTCAACTAGTTTGAATTATTTTCCCTTTGTCTGCAAATGACAGAGTTGCCCAATGCATAGTTAATGACAATTTCTTATGAAGTGCTAGGAAGGGAAATGTAAGGTGTATTGAGAATGAACAATTGGTGGGTCCAACCCAATCTTTTAAAATTTTTTTCATTGTTGTATAGCAGAAACTAACACAACATTGTAATTACCCCACAATTAAAAAAGCAAAAAAAAAAAAAACCCATACACATATATTAAAAAGGAAAAGTCAAATACCTAAATAGAAAAGTAAGGAAAGTACAGCTATTTCAGTGAAAAATAAATAAAAATTAATTTTAAAATCTGAAAAAAAAAAAGGTAACAAACGAAGACCTACTGTATAGCACAGGGAACTTGGCTCAATTCTTTGCAATAACCTAGATGGGGAAAGAATTTGAAAAAGAATAGATACATGTATAACTGAATCACTTTGTTGTACACCTAAAAGTGGTTTAGTGGTTTAGTCACTAAGTCATGTCCAACTCTTGCAATCCATGGACTATAGACTGTCAGGCTCCTCTGTCCATGGGATTCTCCAGGCAAGAATACTGGAGTGGGTTGCCATTTCTGCCTCCAGGGGATCTTCCCAACCCAGGGATTGAACCCAGGTCACCTAAAACTAACACAATATTATTAATCAACGATATGCCAATAAAAAAATACAAAATAGGAACAAAAGAATTTTAACACAATTTTAAAGGTTACTTTCCATTTAAAATATTGGCAATATTCCCTGTGTTGTACAATACATTCTTGAGCCTGTCTTACACCCAATAGTTTGAACCTCCCACTCCCCTACTCTCATATGGCCCCTCTCCCCCACCACCTGTAGCCACTAGTCTGAAAGTGTTACTTGCTCAGTCATGTCCAACTCTTTGCTACTCCATGGACTGTAGCCCACCTGGCTCCTCTGTCCGTGAGATTTCCCAGGCAAGAATACTGGGGTGGGTTGCCATGTCTTTCGCCAGGGGAATCTTCCCAACCCAGGGATCGAACCCAGGTCTCCTGCATTGCAGGCAGATTCTTTACCGTTTGAGCTACCCAGGAAGCCACTAGTTTATTCTCTGCCAGTCTGTTATTTTCACTAGTTTGTTGTATTTTTCAGATTCCACCAAGCTGGTCTTGAGGGTCAGACTGCTTCTCCAAGGAATGGCGTCTAGGTGTAGTCTAAAGGACAAAAAGATTCAGCAAGATGAAGTAGGGAAGAGAGGGATCCCGGCAGTGAAGCAGCAGGTATGAAGGACCTTGGAGAGAAGGAGGGAGCTGAAGCATTCAGGACATCAAATATAGGCCAGTGGCATGCATGCTGTTGGTCCTCTGCCTGCCACATGCTCTGGGATCCCTTCTGTTTCTATGGGATTTGCTACTAGTAGCTTACCTTATACCTGTGGCTGGAGACTCCTCACCTGTGTGGAGAGCCAGTGTGCCTGAAAGTCTACATTCTCTTTTAGGTGCCCAATACCAACACCTGACTGGGGCGGAAGAATCAAAACTAGACAAACTCTAGTGATCATAATTATCACCAAAAAAATAAAAATAAAAAACAGACATAGTGGTTACTACTGGGGAGAGAGAAGAGGGCATCAATAAAGAGGTAGGGGAGTAAGAGGTACAAACTATTATGTACAAAATAAGCTATGAGGATATATTGTACAACATGGGGAATATAGTCAATATTTTATAATAAATGGAGTATAACCTTTAAAAACTGTGAATCACTCCACTGTATACCTGTTACTTACATAATATTGTACAGCAACTGTAGTTGTTCAGTCACTTAGTCACGTCTGACTCTTTGTAACGCCACGGACTGCAGCGCGCCAGGCTTCCCTGTTCTTAGGCATCTCCCAGAGTTTGTCAAACTCATGTCCATTGAGTCAGTGATGCCATCCAACCATCTCATCCTCTGTTGTCCCCTTCTCCTGCCTTCAGTCTTTCCCAGCATCAGGGTCTTTTCCAATGAGTCAGCTCTTCACATCAGGTGGCTAAAGGATTGGAGCTTCAGCTTCACATCAGTCCTTCCAGTGAATATTCAGGATTGATTTCCTTTAGGATTTACTGGTTGGATCTCCTTGCAGTCCAAGGGACTCTCAAGAATTTTCTCTAACACCACAGTTCAAAAGCATCAATTCTTCAGCTCAGCTTTTTTATTGTCCAGCTCTCACATCCATACATGAATACTGGAAAAACCATAGCTTTGAATAGATGGACCTTTGTCAGCAAAGTAATGTCTCTGCTTTTTAATATGCTGTCTAGGTTTGTCATAGCTTTTCTTCCAAGCAGTAAGCGTCTTTTAATTTCATGTCTGCAGTCACCATCCACAGTAATTTTGGAATCCAAGAAACAAAGTTTGTCACTGTTTCCATTGTTTCCCCATCTATTTGCCATGAGGTGATGGGACCAGATGCAGTGATCTTTGTTTTTTGAATGTTGAGTTTTAAACCAGGTTTTTCATTCTCCTCTTTCACCTTCACCAAGAGGTTCTTTAATTCCTCATCTCTTTCTGCCATAAGGGCAATATCATCTGTATATCTGAGGTTTATTGTACCTCAATTAAAAAAAGACTAGAAAAATCTGAGGTATAAATTATACTATACTTTAGCACTTCTTGTGGGATCAGGAGCAGTCTGTGTAACTGAAATTACTTGGCTTCTTCCTGTTCCCTATCTTTTCCCCCTGCTTCCTGCAGGGTTCCTCCTGGAACACTCAGAGAAGAAACCATCTGCACGTGACTCTTTGGCTCAGAAACCACTGTGGGGAGAACCAGACTGAGACAGCCATTGTGGCTGAAGCAGCAGGAGGCTGGGAAGGCGGCAGGAGGTGGAATTAGGAGGGGAGGGCCAGGGCATGCATGTTATGAATCTGTATAGAATCCTGGTCTACATGCCAAGAGCAGTGGGCCACCACTGGAGGCTTTTGAGGTGGCAGAATGTGTATGTGCCTGCTAAGGTGCTCGGTTGTGTCTGACTCTGAACCCTATGAACTGTAGCCCACCAGGCTCTTCTGCTCATGGAATTCTCCAGGCAAGAATACTGGAGTGTGCTGCCATGCCCTCCTCCAAGGGATCTTCCCAACCCGGGGATCCAACCCAGGTCTTTTATGTCTCCTGCATTTGCGGGTGGGTTCTTTACCACTAGCACCACCTGGAAAGCCTAAGCAGCAGAGCAGCTCTTCCCTACTCCCCCACTCAGTACCGTAGACCCCGAAGTTTTCACCATTTCTCAGACAGCCCTTTCACAGCCCATTTGTCAGCTTGGGCTTAGGTCGTCCCTCTGCCTCTTCTACTTTCCTACTCAGTTAACTCTGATGGATCCTTCAAGACTCACTTCAAGAATTGCCTCCTCCAGGAAGTCTTCCCTGACCTTCATCAGTCACACTCAATGCCCCCAACCACGGTTGGACTAGATGCCACTTTTCTGTGCTCCAGCATCCTCTTCTTACTTTTATCATTCAGCTCCCTTTAACAAATGAATGTATTGGGGGAACCTGCTCAAACATTTTATTACTCGTGGGGCAAGTAATCAAAAAAGCTTAGTGCCCTCACCCCTATATCCTGAGCTTCCTGGGAACTAAAATCGTCCACTTTTTTCTCCTTAAAGTTTTATTCAGTACCTAGTCAAGATGAAAAATTGCCTACTTGCTCACTATGTGTCAGGCCACTGTCCCAAGCATTTCACATGCCTTATAATTTATGACAATCCCGTGGGGAAGGTACATGTTATTCCTGTTCTATAAATAAGGCAAGTGTGGCACAGAAAGACTAAATAATTCGCCCAAGAAGATCACACAGTCGAAAAGCAGGATTCGCACTCAGAGGATATTGACTCCAGAACCTGGACTTTATATACATTTATATAATTTCTTTATGTTGGCCATGCTGTGTTCTCGTTGCTGCGAGGGCTTTCCTCTAGTTGCTGTGCCTAGCAGGGGCTTCTCTAGCTACAATGCTCAAGCTGCTCACTGTGGCGGCTTCTCTGTAGCAGAGCACAGGCTCGCTCTAGGCGCCCAGGCTTCAGTCATGGTTTCTGGGCTCTGGACCACAGGCTCAGTAGTTGTAGCGCCTGGCCTTAGTTGTTCCACAGCATGTGGGCTCTTTCCGGTCCAGGGATCGAATCTGTGTCTCCTGTATTGCCAGGCGAATTCTGAGCCACCAGGGTAGCCCCAGGACCTGACTCTTAAGTAACATGTTAAGGTCAACACACAGCACAGGCATTAAAAAGAGATGGGCATGATGCTTATATCACGGTCATCCCACAATCTCTGCATTCCTGGCCTCTTTTTGGTCTCCTCCTTCCCGCCTGGACCTCAGCCTGGTCATGATGACACATGTTTCATCTCCTGCCTGCTTTTTCTCATACGCCTTCCCAATCCTCGAAAGCTCCTGTGGCTCCAGCATGCCCTCACAATGGGACGATTCTTGGGATTAGATTCTCACTTAGCTCTGTGTGGTACCACGTGAGATCGCTGTCTAACAAGATTTTAGAGAGGACTAGAGACCTTGATGACATTTTGGAAACCCCCAAGAGGCTGTCAACCGTGTTTTTTAACATTAGCCATGCTGCAGCAGGAGTGGAAGGAGAAGAGGATTTCCTGGGGGAATACCCCAGCTGCTCCCAGCTGAAACCTGAAGACTGCGAGACCCACACACAAACCTACACCCTGGAGTCAACTCTGGAGGTTGAGGGGGTGGATGCAGGCGGGGGTGGGGGGAGGGCAGTTCCTTGCTTTGTTCGCTGCTGCCTTATTCAGCTCTCATTAGCATCCTACTGTGTGCAGGGCACCAGGCTAGATGCTGAGTTTACAGAGATGCCTGAGAGAAGGTCACAGGCCCCAAGGAACTCCAAGCTGAGGCAGAAGTTCAGACAAGCTCGCAGACCATTTTAATACCCTGGGGCAGGCACTGTGAGAGGAAGTAGTGGAAACTTAAGAGGAAGGACCCTTGACCTGACCCAGATTGGGAGTCTCAGGGAAAACCTCCTAGAAGAGGCCAAAAAAAATAAAAGGAAGGAATTTCAAATATGGATTTATGTTAGGATCAGGACATTACTCCTTATTAAGCTGCATGGCTTTGGGAAAATTGCTTAACCTCTATAAGCTTGAATGATCCTATTTGTATAATGGGAGTAATTGTGTGTACAGCATGGAATTAATGAGATAAGTATATATCAGCCACACAGCTATCTGTTGAATTTTCACCAAGGGTCAGGCACCATTCTTTGCATTTTTAGTCCATCTAACCCTAACAACTCTTTGATATAGAAACTATCATTAACACCATTTTATAGATGAGAAAGCTGAGGCATTGTCTTAGTTTGAATGAACAAACCAGGTGCAGATTGAGACAAAGATTCAAGTGCAAATAGTTTATGAAGAGAGGCTTCCTTGGTGATTCAGGGGTAAAGAACCCTGCAATGCAATTGAAGACAATGCAAGAGACTCGGGTTTGATCCCTGGGTTGGGAAGATCCCCTGGAAGGGGACATGGCAATCCATTCCAGTATTCTTGCCAGGGAAATCCCATGGACAGAAGAGCCTGGCAGGCTATAGTCCATGAGGTCGCAAAGAGTTGAACACAACTTAGTAACTAAACAACAACAATCCAACAAGTTTATGGAGAGATGCAAAGAACATGATAACAGCAGAGGAAAGGAACATACCAACAACAGGTGCATTATTAAGCCAGCTGCTATGGTGGGTGAATAGACCTAAATCCTGCAGACAATTCTAAGGAATTGTGCAAAATACCTGCGTGGAGATTATCCCAGAATTGGGTATTTATATCCCTTTATCTGTCAGTCATTGGTTAAAGGCTGCCCCCAGAAGAATTGGCCTGCAATGTACATTGATAAACTGAGTTCTGGAGGGCCAAGGATAGCTCTCCAAAGATGCAGATGCTGGCCATGCAAAGTTGGGTTGGAATGAGTTGGAAATACAAAGTGGATGTGAGGAGATAGGCACCAAAAACGGACAATATCTGCTATAGGTCCCAGAGGCTAACTAAGTAACCTGCCAAAGTCACATAGCTAATAAGTAACAGAACTGAGTCTGAACCCAGGCAGCTTGGTTCCAGAGCTCACTCTATTAGCTCCACACTACACTGCTGCTCCTAGATTGGCGGTCACATAAAGTGTAGCGTTTGTGGCTGTCACTGCCACCATGATTATTGTTTTTTGGTCCTGCCTTTAGAGATTAAACCCAAGGGCAAGAAGTTGTTATTAATTTTATCATGCATTTTCTTGAAAAAGTTGAGTTTGAGAATCTGGTTCTTTAGTTCAAGCCCTAACTTTGTGCTGCCTACTAGACAGATCATTTCCCCTCTCCAGCCTTGATTTCCTCATTTATAAAAGATGTCAGATTGGATGATCTCTGCCCAAGTCTCCTGTCTGACAGGCTTTGCTCCTCTCATATGGCTTTTTCACAAAGTGTAGGGCGCCCTAGTGGTGAGGACAGGTCAGTGGGTGTCTCCAGCCTGACCATCTCCGCCCCTTCAGACAGCAAGTTCCTGATTAACCAGCACTGATGGTAATTTATGTTCCTACAAAATCCTCCTCATTGGGAACAAGAGAAAATTAAATTGCTCATTGGAGTCGGTAACAGATGGTTGGCTCCATCTTCTTCTGACTAGGACCCCCCCCAGAGAGAGTAATTGAGGGCATCCTGTCATACAAAAGGGACCAGAGGGGCTGAGGGAGGCTGAAGGAGGGTCGGGAGTCCTCTCCTTGGCACATATGTCATTCTGATGTCTCCCCATTTCTCAGCGAAGGAGAAAATCAAATACAACCCAGAAGGAGCTAAAGCGGTTTGTAAATAGGGCACGCTGGGGTGCCTCCAGCTTTTTTTATTCCACTTTATTTATTTTGTTTTGATGTGCATGTGCGCGCGCACATGTGTGTATACCCCCAAAGCCAAGTTGGAGGTTTCCCAAGCATCTGGCCCAGGAAACTCAACTTGGCCAGTCCCAGGGGAACCCCTGGATGGATCTAGAGGCTGACTGAGCCCTGCTTGTTCATGCCAGTGCTGGCCCCACTCCCAAAACTCCAAAATGCTAGTTTTAACTGAGAGCTGACACAAGAGTCCTTATTATTACTCAAATGAGGAAGAAAGGAAGGAGAGGGGGAAATCTTTTTCAGGCAATGGTTTCCACCCAGCAACCCATTGACAACATTCTTACACACAATCCCACTGAACCTTCTGAAGCTTCCATCTGCTTCCCTCGGTATCCCTTCAGGCCCCTTATGCAAATGCCCATCAAAATAGAAGCATCCTCTTTTGAGACCGAAGTCCAGAGAGGCTTTTTTTGAGAGGGTGTCAAACAAGTACAATTTGGAGCATAAAAGACCTATAGACCTAGTTCTAATCCTTACTCTGCCACTAACAAGCTGTGTGGCCTTGGGCAAGTCACTTAACCTCTCTGACCTCACTCTTTTGATCTGTAAGAACACTTTATTTTGAGGATTACAGGAAACAGCATAGGTAAAGCAGCCAACAAAGATATCTGACATACTGTAGACACTTAGTGTACTTTTATTCAAAGAATTAAGAAGGTCAAGCTAAAAACCCCAAAAACCTTTGGAGTCATCCTCCTGGATTTACTAGTCACTAGTTAGGGACCCACAAGATAGACTTTAAATACACCCAGCCCCTCTCTCTTCCTGTGCCCTCCTCATGACAATCGTGGTGGCTCAGTTCCCCATCACCTCCCACTCCCGCAACACACACATGCATGCTTCTCCCATATTACCCCAGGAGGCCAGTAAATAATTGAAGGACTGCTCCAATGCGTAACCTAGTTTGTGCTCAACAATGCCAAATGTCCTGAAACCAGGAAGCTTGCTGTAACAGCATTCCCCGTGTAGTCCATGTAACAAGATTGCTAAAGTTTTGAACACAGGAAGAAATCACCTATAATTCTACTGCCCTAATACCAAATCCTGCTTTCATTAGCAAACAAGCTTTCCCATCTTTTCTAATGCTTTTCTTCACTTAAAATGCAGTAAGCCCTGGATTGGCTCCTGGAATAAACAAGTAACATTAGCAGAAAAACTGATGAAATCTGGAAAAAAAAAAAAGTTTAGTTAATGGTAATGTACCAATAGTTTTGACAAATATACCACAGTAAAGTAAGATGCTAAAATTAGGGAGATCTAGGTGAGGGATGGACTTACCAGGTGACTCAGTGGTAAAGAACCCTCCTGCCAATGCAAGAGACATGGGTTTGATCCCTGGGTTGGGAAGATCCCCTGGAGGAGGACATGGCAACCCACTCCAATATTCTTGCCTGGGAAATTTCACAGACAGAAAAGCCTGGTGGGCTACAGTCCATGGAATCACAAAAGAGTTGGACATGACTTAGTGACTAAATAACAACACAAGGTGAAGTGTATGTGGGAACTTGCTGTACTATCTTTGCAAGCTTTCTTTAAAGTCATTCTGTAGTGAAGAGTTCATTTTTTGAAAGACAAGGTTTAGAATAGGAGATGTCATGTGTAACACTGTGTAAATAAATGAATAAACGTGTTTTCTCTTCTAAAAAAAAACCTTAATAACCAACATTTTTCATTGTTTAAACATGGTAATTATAGTTATCACTTGTTGTTGCTAAATAATAGTTCATCTCAAAATATCTCATTTCTATTTTCTTCTGATTCCTGCTACCACTTTCCAATCTCTGCCTGGAGACTGCCTATTTCACCTTTCCTGCCTCTATTTCAACACCTGCAAAATCAGAGTTATAAAAATTTCCAGACATTATTGTGAAGATTAAATGGGATAATACAGGGTTTGGCAAATGGTAAGTGTTGGTTAGTGTTATTATCATTCTCCTATATTGGCTTTTAATCCAACCCTAATATTAAAGACCCACGTGACATTGAACAAACTATTAAATATTTCAGGATTTGGTTTCCTCATCTGTTGCTCAAAACTATCTTCTTTAGGAGGCAACCTAAATGTCTGTCGACAGATGAATGGATAAAGAAGATGTGGTACATATATACACTGGAATAGGACTCAGTCATGAAGAATGAAGTAAGGCCATTCACTTGCAGCAACATGGATGAAACTAGATATTATCATACTCAGTGAAGCAAGTCAAACAGAGGAAGACAAATATCATATGATATCCCTTACATGTGGAATATTTTAAAAAACGCACAAATGAACTTATTTCCAAAATAGAAACTCACAGACATAGGAAACAAACTTACAGTTATCAAAGGGGAAAGGGGGATGGAGGTGAGGATAAATTAAGAGATGGGATTAACATATATGCACTACTGTATATAAAATAGATAACAAACAAGGACCTACTGTATAGCACAGTGAACTATACTCAGTAATTTACAATAACCTGTAAGAGAAAAGAATCTGAAAAAGAATATATATATATATACATGCATGCTGTACAACTGAAACTAACATAATATTGTAAATCAACTATATGTGTGCTTAGTTAGCCAGTCCTGTCTGACTCTTTGCAAACCCGGGACTGCAGCCCGCCAGGCTCCTCTGTCCATGGGGATTCTCCAGGCAAGAATACTGGAGTGGGTTGCCATGCCCTCCTCCAGGGGATCTTCCCAATCCATGGATTGAACCCAGGTCTCCCACACTGCAGGCGGATTCTTTACCCACTGAGCCACCAGAGAAGCATATCAACTGTAGTTCAGTTTAAAAAAGAAAAAAAAAAATGAAATCTAAGAGATGATCACTTAAAATACTGTCAGCTGAATACACCAGAGTTACCATATTTTTAAAAAACTCATCTTCTGTGACAGCATTAGCACCATTGGTGTGGGCTGTCATACTACCCTAGAGGCAGAGTAAAGCAGGAGAAGTAAAAATAGACAACCAGAACACTCACCATCTGCCAAACTACTGTAAGAGCCTTGCATATATTACTCATTTAATTCTTGCATCTGTACTATGAGATGGGGAGTCTCCCTTTAGAGATAAGCATACCTAGGCTCAGAGAAGTAAGTATCCAGGATCATTCCTGGCTGACTTGGGCTTGAACCGGGTGGTCTAGCTCCAGACTTGCTCCTTTTATCCCTGCTGAGCAAGGACAGCTCTGAGCTTTGTCCAGCTCTCACAGCAGCAGGAAGGTGAGGGCACCAGCCAGCAAAAGGGATCTGGGAGAGGCACCACCAGCACCCACTGCAGGGAAGACGGAGAACTGTACGCTGATTCGTACATGTTTCTGTCCTGAATTGAAACCTGTCACTTCCAATCACGTGCCATTGGTCAAAACAAGCCCTTTGGTCACGCCAAACACCAAAGGTTCTGGGCCCAGAAGAAAGAAAACTACAAATACTGCAGAGTAACATAAATGTCTGCTGATCATTATTAAAATAAAAGGATCTTCTTAAAAGACTAGAAGCAGTTGGTTAATATTGAAACAGAAGTTGATTTAATACTTATTATCCCCATATTATTATTAAACAAGATAGAATTATATCAGTAGTTTTTGTTATTTTTGTTCACAGTTTAACAAATACTTCTCTTCCTCAAATATTTACAAGCTCCACCACTTACTAACTATGTGACCTTCTACCACGGCCAACCATTCCAAGCTGCCTGGGACTGAGGGTTTCTAGTACGTTGGAGTTGTAGTTCTGTAGAACTTGTTCTGTTCTAAAACCAGAACAGTCCCAGGCAAACCTGGACAGTTGGTCACCCTACTTTTGACAAGCCTCTTAACCTCCCTAAACCATTGTTTATATTTGTAACATGAAAGGTAATAATATTATTAAAATCTACTTTTGTAAGGTTTCAGTTCAGTTCAGTCTCTCAGTCGTGTCCAACTGTTTGTGACCTCATGAATGTGGCAAGCCAGGTCTCCCTGTCCATCACCAACTCCCGGAGTTTATGCAAACTCATGTCCATCGAGTCGGTGATGCCAACCAGCCATCTCATCCTCTGTTGTCCCCTTCTCCTCCTGCCCCCAATCCCTCCCAGCATCAGGGTCTTTTCCAATGAGTCAACTCTTCACATGAGGTGGCCGAAGTATTGGAGTTTCAGATTTAGCATCAGTCCTTCCAATGAACACCCAGGACTGATCTCCTTTAGGATGGACTGGTTGGATCTCCTTGCAGTCCAAGGGACTCTCAAGAGTCTTCTCCAACACCACAGTTCAAAAGCATCAATTCTTTGGCTCTCAGCTTTCTTCACAGTCCAACTCTCACATCCATACATGACCACTGGAAAAACCATAGGTATATGTAAACACAACAATTCTTTGTGCATGGTAAATTCATTACATTCTGACGATATCATGAACATTATTTCTGCTTTAGAGATGAAGACCCTGAAACCTCAGCAGGTGATGAGAATCTCCCAAAAACAACGTGCAAGGTTGTTCTTCAGGTTGCAGAGACCAGACACTGTCCTCATCTGGCTCTGCCCAGTGCCACTGGGCTCTGGCCCCTCTCCGGTCTGCTGAAAGTGTTTCTCTACAACATCCGTATGGTTTCCCTCTCTGTAATGTACGTTTCCTGTGGTGAGCCTGTGCATGCGCTCCTGGTCTTGCAGCTGTGGAATGTATTCCTTGCTGTTGGATTTAGAAACCCGACTGTATGGCTAGTGATGCTCTCAAAAAAATCTTTCCTGGAGGAATGGGGACTTTCCTTCAGGGAGTGATGAATTACAGCTCCCCTGAAGGAGTAGTAATTCCTTGCACTTAGGACGCCTGTTACACCTGGCAAAGGTCTTCTCCAGCAATTCCTCCACTTGCCATTTCAATGACCCGTGAGAGGACGGAAGAGCTACCACCTTCTTCTTTCCTCAGGTAGGGAAATGCAAGCCCAGGGTAGTGAAGAAGTTCCAGAAGACAGCTCTCCACCCCCACCAGAGTTCTGTTTGCCACAGTTAAGATCATCAGATAGAAACTCAAAAGTCAAGTTCTGCTAAGGTGACCAAACATCCTGGTTTGCTTGACATTGTCCCAATTTTCACTGCTAAAGTAACCCATCACAGAACACTCCTATTCCTGGGCAAACCAGGATGGTTGGTTGGTCCATGGCTTCTCAGATTGCCTCTCAAACCACTTCCCTTATTCTGTCGTATGAATTTATATGTACTCCATGTTTCTCTTTTTAGTACTTATCACAGTTGTAATTACACAGCCAGTTTGTGAAATGTGTTATTTTTGTCTTGTCCACTAGACTATAGCTTTAGCCAGGCAATGATCAAATTGGCATCCTTGGCTCCTAGCTCATTATGCAAAGTATTCTCTCAATAGACCTTCCTCAAATAAATGAATGATTATATGAATGAATGAATGAGTCACTTAGTAAATGTTTGTTGTATGAAAATATCTAGTAACCACCTTTGCTCAGATTGACATTTCCCAAAATGTCTTCCTTCTGGGACTCATTAATATTAGTAACCAAAAAATAAGTGTTTCCTTGGTAAAATAAGCACCAGAACTCTGGGTTAAACAAAGTGGATCAGATTTTCTTTATTTTGCAGGGACCTTTGTATTTACCGAGTGAAGTGTATACTATGTTTTCCAGTTTAACCATAAGCTCTTTGAGCAAAGAGCATTTGGAGGACTTATGATCTGAAAAACATCTTTTGAGAAATGCTGGACCAGATAGTGTGTGTACTTGCTGCCAACTCCATTTCCAGTCTCCTCTGGAAGACTGCTGTTATTACTGCTGTTGTTGAGGACATTGTTCCTTGTCTATGAATAAAAGAAACATGAGGATAAGCTCTGCTTCTCACAAGCCCTGACTCTCCAAACTCCCATACCTTCACCTTCTAAGGCAAACTAATGCTTCATAAAAATAAATCACCATGATATGCTGGCTTGTTTCCCCGAAATACTCCTGAAGAATGGCAAGGCTGTTTCAGCTCTTTTTCCCCAAATCCTCATATCTCCCTGCAAACACAGACCCCGTGGCCATTTTCAGATAGTGAAAGGCAGCTCTTTGGACATCCCAGCAGATTGGAGTTGGTGACAAAACTCCCTTCATTTCACCATCTAAGAGCTGAGAGCTCAGAGATGAGGAAGCTAGACTCTTGCCTGGCTTGGCAACCTCCCTGGTCATTATTCACAGGTAATGACTGATCAGTCTTCTACAGCCTGCAGAAGAAGAAAAATCAAAGAAGGGGTTTAGCTTAGCTGTCATGAATGCTAAAAGAATAGTAGTGAGAGGGGGTAGGGAGGAATAAGTAGCACCTGCTCCTGAGGGGATGAAATAATGGTGTATTTCAAAGTAAATTTAAAACTGTTTTGAAATCTATCAGCCAATGGTAGGGTACAGAGTCATTTGTCAAGATGAAAAATAAGAAGAGAGTTGATCAACTTTTCAGTCTCAGAAAGGGCATGAAGGTAGACTTTGCTGCCAGTGCTAGCTCTTTTCTACATATGTTCATGTATTAATTCCTTCTTTTATTCAACACAGATTTATTGAGGGTTGATTAGCTGTCAGGCACTATGCTAGCAGCCACAGGAGACACAAAGGCCAGCAGAAGAAACACTGCCTCTGCCTTTACAGAACCCCGAGGTCAGTGAAGGAGAGTGTAAACAATCAGGTAGGTGAACCGTGACAAGTGCAATGAAAGAAAGGAAAGTTATATGGTGCTACTGACTGATGCTCGGCAAGATGATATGACCTAACATGAGCAATCAGGGGAGGCTTCCTTGAGGAGGTGACATTTGAGCTGAGCTCTAAAGGATAAGCAGAAAGTCTTTCACTTGGACTTTGTGAAATAGGCATTATAAGGCCCATATCAGCATATTTGGGGCTGTGAGTAGGAGCAAACTCAACTAAAAATGATGTAAGTGAAAGAAAAATTATCTTGCATAACAAGAAGACCAGAGAAAGCACAGTTTCCGGGTTGCTCAATTAAGTGGCTTAACAGTGGCATCCAGAACTAGGTTTTTCCATCTTTCCACCTTGCTGTCTTCCTCCTGGGCTGTGCTTGCAGTCTGCACTGTGCAGCCTCATGCAGTGGCTGACATAACTCCAGGCATCACACAAGGGGCAGCACTGGGAGACAGACGGTGCGTGTGCTCCTCCCCTGAGGCTTTTTCCACTGAAGGAATCTTTTCCCAAAGCTACCAACAGACACTGACTCGTGCCTTTTTGGCCAGAATTTCATCCCATGCCCTTTCCTAAAGCAATCAAGGAATTACCACCACAATGAGTGTAGATCAAGACTTCAACTCCTACCCCCCAAAAGTCTGTGATTGCTTAATAGCTAAACAAAGACAGTGTTTATGAGCAAGGTAGAACATAAGAATTTTTCTCACAATCAGTTTTACAATTAGATTTTCATTTTCCTTTTGGCTGCGCTGGGTCTTTGTTGCAGTGTGTCGGCTCTTGATCGTGACCCTTGGGCTTCTCTAGTTGCAGCCCTTGGGCTCTCTAGTTGTGGAGTTGCAGGATCCAGGCCCACAAGCTCAGCAGCTGTAGTGTGCAGGCTTCTCTCTAGTTGTGGCACATGTGCTTAGTCGCCCTGCAGCATGTAGGATCTTAGTTCCCTGACATAGGGATTGAACCCATGTACCCTGCCTTGGAAGGTGGATTCTTAACCACTGGACCACCAGGGAAGTCCCTACAATTAGGAAGTTGACATCTGAGAGTTAAACAACGTCTCTCCTGCAACTTTAGATTGGAGCATGGATGAATCTGATCCTGATTTCATGCTTTCCTCTCCATCCAGTCATGCAGTGAAGAATGGACCAGATTCATGGAGGCTTCATTCTGTGACGCAAGATCAGGGGCTGGTCCTGCTGTTGAGACAGCAGGTGAAGGAGCCGCAGTTGTGGGAGGAGACAAGCGGCTGAGAGCAGAGAGGGCCCAACACATTTTCAAGCGAGACTCGGAGACGGGCACATGAGCAGAAGAAACTACTGTAACTAGAGATGCCATGAGGGTCTCAGAAATGAGACAGGAGTCACAGCTATTAGAACTGAAGTACTAGCAGCTGGGCTGAGTGACTGAGTAAAAGCCCTGTGAGCTCCCCGCCCCCGTCCCGGCACTGGGCTGCGCAGCTGCCTCAGCTGTGAGGACAGGAGGGCCAGAGGAGGGCGGGGCAGGCTGCAGAACAGGTCCAAGGTGAGGCGCCCACACTTGTAAAGCGGAGCAAGAAAGGGGATCCGCCGGAAGGGACAGGAAAGAACGGTCAGAGAGGTAGGAAAGGAACGGGAATAGTAAAGACGCCAGAACAAGATACCCACGGGGAAGGGACAGTCACACAAGGTCTGGCGTAGAGTGTGAATGGATACACTTGGATGCATCCATCAGTGTATGAATGAGTACACAGATGATTGAATAAATGAGCAAATAGACGGGAAATGCCAGATAAGATGCAGGTACTGTATATATCAGGGAATGCTGCTAAGTCGCTTCAGTCGTGTCCGACTCTATGCGACCCCACAGATGGCAGCCCACTGGGCTCTGCCATCCCTGGGATTCTCCAGGCAAGAACACTGGAGTGGGTTGCCATTTCCTTCTCCAATGCATCAAAGTGAAAAGTGAAAGTGAAGTCGCTCAGTCGTGTCTGACTCAGCGACCCCATGGACTGCAGCCTACCAGGCTCCTCCGTCCATGGGATTTTCCAGGCAAGAGTACTGGAGTGGGGTGCTATTGCCTTCTCCGATATCAGGGAATAAACAGGGGGATTTCTGAGTTTCCAGGGGGTGGGATTCAGGAGAGAAAAGGGAGATGGAAGGTCATAGAAGATGACTGTGAAATCTCAGGACTTGGCACTTCTTGGATTGGATCTGAACATCAGTAGGAGTCAGGTTATATGCCTCCCCCGACCGCCCACCCCCATCATACACACACGCACATGCATTTTCTTGATGCAGATGCAAAGGCAGGCTATTTACAGATGACAGGTGGGCCCTCTCACAGACTATACAGGTTCCTTGGAGTGAAGAGTACATTTTTGCAAGTGATAGAATACCAAGCAGATGGAACCCACTAGGATGGGTAAGAATAGGAGAGACCACCAAATACCACTTTTCGAAACTCAAGGAAGATCTCAGAGGAGTCCTATCATCTGCTCTACCATTATTTTCAGCCACACTCCTGTCCTAAAAACCTAGGAGTGCCAGGGTCAAAGATGAGAGACATCCTTTCTTCAAACATGACCCCTTGACTTCTCATCCCATGCTTTATACCCATGCTGTCCTTTCAAGGTGAAGTGCCTTCTTACTCCAAATTCACACACCTTCAAGAGACAACTTCCTGAAGCCAGGCTGCCTTTCTATGAATACATTCATTTAAGGGATTGCTTAAATAAAGCATAGAATACAGTATTCCACAGCTGACTGCTCCCACAGGATCATTCCCCTCTATTTATGTGTGGAAGTGAAAGTCGTTCAGTCGTATCTGACTCTTTGGGACCCCATGGACTATACAGTCCATAGAATTCTCCAGGCCAGAAAACTGGAGTGGGTAGCCTTTCCCTTCTCCAGAGGATCTTCCCAACCCAGTGATCAAACCCAGGTCTCCCGCATTGTAGGCAGATTCTTTACCAGCTGAGCCACAAAGGGAAGCGCATATTTATGTTTATCTGGTAATTAATCTCCTTTTTCTCTAGCCTAAGATTATTTGAAGACAGAAACTATATTTCATGTCTGTGTGAATCTGCAGTCATGTCTGTATCCGGAGCAACTAACATAGCATCTAATTAATAGTAACTGCTCAGAGCAGATATCCTGATTAAAATATATAATTGCTAAGCAAATGAGTAATAATGAATAAAAGAATTAACAAATGAAGGGTACGGGAATGAATGAATGGGAATGAGTGAAAGAATTAGCAAATAAAAGAGCGAACGAGTGTTTTCTGGCTCTAGTCAAGATGGAGTCAAGACACCCTCCACACTGTCTTATTCCCATTGAAAGCAACTAAAAACTCTGTGGAGAGAAAGCAGGGGGAAGCCTTCTGAGGACTCTGAAAGCAAATGGTAGCAAAAGAAACAGAAGTTCCAGTGATACCAAACTAGTGATGAGTTTTTTATAAATTTTTTTCTCCAATATTTCCTAGCCTCAACTCGAATGCAGCCTGAAATCTAGACCATGCATTGGATGAATGTGAAGCTTCTACTTCCGGTTCAAGGAGTCATATGGCTCCAATTTTACGCATGGCAAATAAGCCATATGGTGTCTCTTTTTGTTGTTGTTGTTTAGTCACCATGGTGTGTCAGACTCTTTGCTACTCCACGGACTGCAGCATGCCAGGCTTCCCTGTCCCTCACCATCTCCCAGAGTTTGCCCAAGTTCATGTCCATTGAATCGGTGATGCCATCCAACTGTCTCATCCTCTGTCATGCTCTTCTCCTTCTGCCTTCAATCTTTCTCAGCATCAGGGTCTTTTCCAATGAGTCAGCTGTTCGCATCAGGTAGCAAAAATATTGGAGCTTCAGCTTTAGCATCAGTATTTATGGTTGATTTCCTTTCAAGATTTGCTGGTTTGATCTCCGTGTTGTCCAAGGGACTCTCAAGAGTCTTCTCTAGCACCATAGTTCGAAAACATCAATCCTTTGGCACTCTGCCTTCTTCTTTATGATCCAGCTCTCACATTGGTACATGACTACTCGAAACACCATAGCCTTGACTATACGGACCTTTGTCACAAAGTGATGCCTTTGCTTTTTAACACACTGCCTAGGTTTGTCATAGCTTTCCTGACAAGAAGCAATCATCTGCTTTCATGGCTGCAGTCACCATCTGCAGTGATTTTGCAGCACCAAAAAGTAAAGTCAGCCACTGGTTCCCCATCTATTTGCCATGAAGTGATGGGACCAGATGCTGTGATCTTAGTGTTGTTTTTTTTTTTTTTTAATACTGAGTTTTAAGCCAGCTTTTTCACTCTCCTCCTTCACCCTCATCAAGAGGCTCTTTAGTTCCTCTTTGCTGTCTGCCATTAGAATGGTACCATATGCCTATCTGAGGTTGTTGATATTTCTCCCAACAATCTTGATTCCAGCTTTTAAATCATCCAGCCCAGCATTTTGCATGATGTGCTCTGCATAGTAGTTAAACGAAAGGGTGACAATAAACAGCCTTGTCATACACCTTTCTCATTCCTGAACCAGTCAGTTGTTCCATACAGGGTTCTCACTGTGACTTCTTGACCTGCGTATAGGTTTCTCAGGAGCCAGGCAAGATGCTCTGGTATTCTCATCTCTTTAAGAGTTTTCTGCAGTGTGTTGTGTGCTATGACTTTGACACATAGTCAAAAGCTTTAGCATAGTCAACGAAACAGCGGTAGATGTTTTCCTGGAATTCCCTTGCTTTCTCTATGATCCAGTGAGTGTTGGCAATTTGATGTCTGGTTCCTCTGCCTCTTTAAACCCAGCTTGAACATCTGGAAATTCTTGATTCACATAATGCTGAAGCCTAGCTTGAAGGATTTTGAGCATAACCTTACTAGCATGGGAGATGAGTGCAATAGTCCAGTGGTTTGAACATTCTTTAGTATTGTCTTTCTTGGGGATTGGGATGAGCCGCCATATGGCCTAATCACCTCCAAAGGCCTCTACCTACTAATACCACCACGTTCATTAGGATTCCCTGGTAGCTTCTCTGGTGGTTCAGACGGTAAAGAATCTGTCTGCAAGGCGAGACTTGGGTTTGATCACTGGGTCGAAGATCCCCTGGAGAAGGAAATGGCAACCCACTCCAGCATTCTTGCTGGGAAAATCCCATGGACAGTGATGACTGGCGGGCTATAGTCCATGAGGTCACCAAGAGCCAGATGAGACTGAGAAAACTAACACTTTCATTAGGATTCATGTACCTATTAATACATCACCATTATTAGTATTGCAACAAATGAATTTATTCAGAGAGTAGGGGAGAAAGAAACATTCAGACCACAGTAAATGGATAAAATTTGTTTTTTAAACGAACAACAAAACCAAGCGTTGATGAGGATATGGGTGAACTAGAACTTTCATTCATTGCTGGTGGAAATGCAAAACATTACAGCCACCTCACAAAACAGTCTGCAGTTTTTTATAAAGTTAAACCTACACTTATCAATGATCCAGCAGCCCCATTCCTAAGTATTACTGTGGAGAAATAAAAACATCTTCACACAAAGCCCTGCATGTAAATTTTATAGCGGCTCTATTCATAGTTACCAAAAATAGGAAATCATATGGATTGGATAAACAAAATGTGATCCATCCATACAGTGGGATACTAGTCAGCAATCAATAACAACAAATAACAACAGTGATGAATGTCAAAGGGATATGCTACGGAAAAGAAGATGGTCTCAGAAGGTTACATTCTATATGATTCAATTTATATGACATTCTGGAAAAAGCAAAAGTGCAATGACAGAGAAGTGGTTTCCAGGGGTTAGGGGTGGGAGGAAGGTTTGACCACAAAGGGGCACAGGGTGTTTTTGAGGTGATGAGCTATCCTGTGTTCTGGTTATGATGGTGATTATATAAATATGTACATGTATTAAAACTCCTAGAGCTGTACACCTAGAAAAAGGACATTTATTGGACTCTATGTATATATAGCAATAATAATAATGGTGAATGAATATATTCATATTCTCATGTCTTTGCTCACTCTGTCCCCATAGATAAAGGATTTTCTTCCCTCTTCTCAGCTTATGTGAACCTCTGGCCATCTCCACTAATTACCTAGAATCCCACCTCTCAAGATGCCTCTCTAACTGCATCTCAGTGCTCCCTTGTAGCCCAAGGCATACTGCCAAAAAGACCTGGTGCAATAAGGCACGTTGGGGTCAGCTTCTCTAGTATGCTGGTGCGAGTCCGGCCTCACCTCCCTCAGGGTGCCCTCCAGGGCTGCTACGTGTCAGTGTGGCAGCTACCCTTGGGTTCTGTTTCCATCAAGACTCTTGACTGCACGGCAGAGAGATCTACTTGTGCTAGCCTGGGGGAAAGGCATTAACCGCAGGGCTTCCCAGAGGCCTTGGAGAACCTATGAGAGAGAATTAAGCAGAGCCAGTCCCAGGGGGCCTGAGACCTGGCCTCTCTCTTGCAGGGCCTGCGGCTCTCTGCTTCTCTCCGTGGGTCTGCTCCATTCTCTGGACTGGCCCTGCTCTCTTCTGTTTGCACACCAGCTTGTACGTGGCGCCCAGTTCCTTCAGCTTCTGGTGCATGTAACCTTCCTGCTCTAGGGCCCACCACATGCTGGCACCAGTCTCTCATGTTTCACAGTTTGGGGGAAGCAATCAGTTTGCTCAACCCAGCTGTTTGAGTCTGCCACACAATTCCAGACTTGGGTTATGCGTCCACCCCTGACTCAGTGAGCAGCTAGGTGAAGTACAGGATCGAATGCACTATGAGCTGCTCCTTCCAAGAGCTGTGACAAGGGCAGACCCCTCTAAAAGTGCTGTGATAAACCATACTGGAAAAGAATATGAAAAAGAATGTGTGAGTGTGTGTATATATATATACATATACAACTGAATCACTGCTGTTCGGCAGAAATTAACAGTCTTATAAATCAACCATACTTTAATAAAATTAAGTTTTTTAAAAGTACTGCTCAAATGAATTTACTGGTATGTCAGGCTGTAGACACACAGCTCCCCTTCTGCACAAAGTCAGTGACAGGAGCCCAGCTACAGGGGTGTAACTCCTTTTGGAGAGCCTCAGTATCAAGACACATTTCCAGCTGCTGCTTGGTGATCAGAAATGCCTTCCAGACAAGCCAGAGCAAGCGGAGTCAGAGACAGCGAGGTCAGGAGGCCTGCTAGTACAGGAGGCCTGGAGCGGTGGCTGCCCCAGACTCAAAGTTCACCTTGAGTGGAGGCCACACAGAGCAGCTTTGCTGACAGATGAAGGGGCTGGCGAGGGGAGGGTGCAGGAGGCAGGTCCACAGGGGCAGCAGATGCCAGGGTGCTGGAGGAAGAGAGGAGAGGAGAGGACACCGGGTCCTGGCGGCACGCCTCTTTGCTTTCTGAGTGTCATCTGTCTTTTCCCTTCTACCTCGGGCCCCACCCTCCGCACCCAAGGCTTGATAGAGAGCCCCCCACCTATCACCTCTGGATAGACCTTTCTGAGACATCCTGAGTGCCACCTGCTCCCAGACACAACCCTCCAGACCTGGGCGGTGACACTATGGTGCTGTCCTCTTTCTGAGGAGAGGAGATACTTTGTCACACGCTCTTCCCACATTTAACTATGTGTTTATTCTGGAAGATCTAGGGAGATCTTCCCTGGTGGCTCAGATGGTAAAGCATCCTCTTGCAATGCGGGAGACCTGGGTTTGATCCCTGGGTTGGGAAGATCCCCTGGAGAAAGAAATGGCAACCCACTCCAGTATTCTTGCCTGGAGAATCCCATGGACAGAGGACCCTGATAGGCTACAGTCCATGGGGTCGCAAAGAGTCGGACACGACTGAGTGACTTCACTTTCACTTTTATTCTGGAAAGCTCCAGTTCCTCTCCTTCCCTATCATCTCAAAAGCAGAGCCAACTTGGCCTTGCCCTTGGTGCCTTTGGACCACACCTCAATGGTGACTTGTGGCATCTTCAGCTACATTTGTGTGCTTTCTTCACCCTTGATGGTTCATGAGCTCCTCAGATATTGCATCTTTATCTTGTGTTTTTCATCACCTAGAACAATTTTGAGTAGGGTCTGCATTTGGACTCCTGCAGAAGTGAATCTGAGTTATGGATCTAAGGGTGAGTAGTTCATTTGGCATGGAATTCCAGGAAACACCTGTGGGGATGGGAAAGTAAGAGAGGGAAGGATGGGGAAGCAGCCAGTGGAAGAGCCCATTAAAACTCAGCTACCGATAGGGACAAGTGAATCCTACTGGCAGAACTCTGGCAGGGAAACAAGTGCTTCTCAGAGTCACCCCACTGGAGGGAGCTGGTTGTTATACACCAACACCTATCTGTCATTGGGCCAGGGCTGCTTCTTGTTGTTAAGTTGCTATGTCCAACTTTTTTGCAACCCCATAGACTGTAACCTGCAAGGCTCCTCTGTCCATGGGATGTCTCAAGCAAGAATACTGGAGTGGGTTGTCATTTCCTTCTCCAGAGGATCTTCCTGACCCACCGATTGAATCTGCATCCTCTGCATTGCAGGCGGATTATTTACCAGTGAGGCAACTGCATCCTCTGCATTGCAGGCAGATTATTTACCAGTGAGTCAACTGGAAAGCCCAGGGCTGCTTCTAGGGGACCTTAATTCCCTGGGATTACAGTCCACCACTAGGACAGGCAAGGCAGGTTTTGGCAGCTGGTAAAAGCCCTCAGCACAGACAGGCACTGGCCGGTGGAACTTGGTACAATTGAAGATGAAGTCATAAGGTGGTGGGGATATGGGTGATGCAACAGAACTTAACAAATATCTACTGCATTATGAGCGATTAAGTTCACTCAGAGATATTTAGGAATTAGCTTTTGTATCACCAAAAAGTGATATACAAAAGAAGGAATGAATTTCATTATATTTAATTCTTGCCAAGGGGTCAGAGTATGATTACTAAAGTATTCTATTTCTCTTAACTGTTCTTCCACTGTATGTGTGAAACTAACACAATATTGTGAATCAACTATACTTCAGTACAAACTTTTTTAATAAAAAAAATATTTTTTAGACAAGTACATCCTCTAATGTTATATATGCCACCCAATGGGTAATTGTTTCAGAAACTGTGGTTGAGCATCTATGGGTGGGTGTCTCCTTTCTTCCCACCTCCATGGCCCCAGCATCCCTCTCAGAGCTATGGGGTCAATCAAAGCAGAGAAACATCCCTGAAGAGGTGAGTCTTGTCCCCATAGAGGCACACAGCACAAAGACTCTGCAGTCAGACCAGTTCGGGCAGGATCCTGGCCCTGCTTCCATTCACTGTTATCACTTTGGTTCAACAACTCAGTTTTGTTGTCTATAAAATGGGCCTATCTACCTTGCTTACTTTTATGGGAATGAAATGGCATAAATGTATGGAAAATATTCAACATTGTGTTAATACTTTATTTCTCAATTTTCTTTCCTTCCCCTAAAATAAGGTAACCCTATAAGAGGGTCTAATGGTGGGAGGAAAAACTGATTTCAAAAATTGGGATCTTCAGGATCCTCAGTAAGCAGATGACAGTACTGAGCACAGAGAGGTTAAGAAAAACATCCAAGGTCATAGCTAATAAATGGCTCAGCTGGGATCAGAGCCCAGACAGTGTGGCTCCAGAGTCTATGTTCATATGCTCATGATGCTTTGCTTATTGTTTGAGAATGAATACTGGAAGAAGAAAGATACTAGGCTAGTGAAAGCATCCAAAAGTACACTAATAATGGATGGTCCAGAGCAAAGCAGACATAGGAGGGAGTGGAAGGGAGGCATGCACAGAAGAGACATGGCAATGGAGGACTATGAGGTCTAGGAAAAGGAGAAGAAAGGAGAAATCCACAAATATTTGCATTTTCCAAGCCCGGGGCTATTTTTAGCATATGTAACTTAGGGCCAGAGGGCCAGGTTTTGAAAAAGAGGATGACACAAATGAAAACCAGTACAATATTGTAAAGTAATTAGCCTCCAATTAAAATTAATAAATTTATATTAAAAAAAAGAATCTATTGAGTCATCCACTACTCATTAAGCATCTACTAAATATGAAAACTCCCACCAAGCCTTAAATATGATTTAGAAACACCCAAGAAGTTTATTTTTTAAATCCCAGCACTTAGATCCGGACACAATTAAGTCAGTATCTGTGGGGCTGAGGCTGTGGGCACTGGTATTTTTTAAAAAGCATCCCAGGTGATTATTATATGTGGCCAGGGCTGAGACCACTGTTAATTCATTATCTCATTTAATCCCTCCGGCATCCCTATGAGGTTCTACTATTTTTGTCTCAGATAGGCTAAAGAAGAACTAAGAAAAAGAGCCAACTTTCAGACTTCATGTAGCTGTAAAGCCCATGCTTTCAGCTACTCCGTAGGTTGAGAGGCTGAAAGAGGTCTTAAAGATTGCCATGACCAGCCCCATTTCACAGAGAAGAAAATGGAGGTCCAGGGAGGGAGGGAGCTGCCAGAGGTTACCCACACCAGCTGTGCCACACCAGACTCCTTCCTGGCTCTCCGGACCCCCAGCCCAGAACTCACTGCTCCCAGACATGCCGTGTTCTGTTTTAGCTAGAATTCTGCAACAGAGAAGCAGTAGTGAGGAAAACCACCCGCGTGCCGGGTCAGACTGTCAGAGGGCGCTCCTGCACTCTCCTGTCTGGAAAGGCTGACTCCGTGTTCCGGGAAAGAAGCGAGAAGGGAGCCGCAGCAGGCCACCCTTCCCCTGTCCCCTCCCCGCGTCGACACAACAGCGCCTGCCCGTGACAGCGAAAGCCCTTATTAAGCGTCCTGTACCATCTCATCTCCTGCCCCCGCTGAACTTACACTGCTCGTGTTGTAGGGATTAGGGGGGGAAAAAATCCCTCCACCCCGAGGCAGAACAATAACAACACGGATGCTGACTGGGAAGGCAGTTCGTCGTGTGAGCTTGAAAAATAATGAAGGTGACATTTAGGGGGGCCGCTCTGGCCTCCCTGTCACTGAGCCTCATCATTAATTTAACCGTCTCTGTTACAGACAAACTTTCTAGTCAGCCTTGGAGGGACGAGGAGGGGGCTTCCTGTCCTCTGTGGCCCATTAGAGATGCAGGGGGCTTCTCTCCCTCCTCCCCCAGTCACCTGAAATCTAGTCTCTGTCCGATTCTTGGCTCAAATGACATTTCTGCAGAAGAGCATAATTGGCCGCTGTGGACGAGGGGAGAAAAGGCAAAAAGTGCATTGGCAGGAGGGCTCCGAGAAACATCTATCTTTACCCAGCTAAGAGAAGCTATTTTTCAAACGCCCGCAATGGGACACACATTCATGTGTATATTCATCAGCTCAACAATTAATCACAGGTGCCTCTTTGGTGTCAGGCATGGTGCAAAGAGCTGAATAGACCTTGGTGAGCTAAACAGGTAGAGACCCTGCCTTCCTGGAGTTTCTAATCTAGTTCTGTGCTATCCAACTTAGTGACCACCAACCACAAGTGTCTACTTACTTAAACTGATCTAAGTGTAATCAAAAGTTCAATCCCTCCTTTGTACTAGTTGAGCTTCCCTGGTGGCTCAGCTGGTAAAGAATCTGCCTGCAGTGTGGGAGACCTGGGTTTGATCCCTGGGTTGGGAAGATCCCCTGGAGAAGGGAAAGGCTACCCACTCCAGTAATTGGGCCTGGAGAATTCCATGGACTGTATAGTCCATGGGGTCACAAAGAGACAGACGTGACCGAGCGACTTTCACTTCACTTTGTACTAGTAACATTTCAGGGGCTCAGGAGTCATGTGGCTAGTAGCTACCACATTGGATAGACAGGAAACATCTCCATCTTCAGAGAAATTTCAGTTAGACAGCACTGGTCTAGTGGGACAAGCAGACCCTTTATATTATTTCATCTCTCCCTCATAGAACCTTGGAGGTAAGCGCAGTTTCCCCTATTTTAGAGAGGAGGAAGCAAGGACCACCTGGTCAGTTGTGGAGTCAGGGTTTGAACTCAGGTTTCTCCTACCCCAAAATCTATAAGTAAGTAAAGGAAACAGGATCAAAGCTACAGGTAGAATAGCAAAGTGGTTCAGACCATGTGACTTGCAATAGGACCTATTAAAATGTAAGTATAAATTTGGGTCATTTCTTTTTTAACCTCTCTGTGCCTCAGTTTATTCATCATGTAGGGTCTCTTTATATTCTGTGGTAAGATGTTTGTGTACACATCCTGGTATGGGATAAATGCTTAGTGTTTTGGAGACCACTCAGAGAACAATGAGTTCAGGGCTATGGACACAGCTACATATACAAGTTAGGGGATACCATCTTTTAATCATCTGTATCTGACATCTACCTGATAGGTTAGCTGTGAGAAATAAATAAAATGCCATAGTTAAGTGTTCATTAATTCCTTCCATCCCCTTGGATGATGAATCTGAGCTCTAAATGACAGAAGTACAATAGTGATTTAAAATCAGAGATAAAGAAACACTCAGAAATCATTTGTTTTGGAAAATTCAAGAACAGAATAACCAAGAACAATAAAGATGAACCCAGGATTTTGATCATTATATTGTTTTTCTATGTAACAAATTACCCAAATACTCAATGCCTTAAAACAACAAAGATTCATTATCTCATAGTTTCTGAGGGTCATGAATCTGAAAGCAATTTAGCTGGGTGCCTCTCACTCAGGGTATCTAGCAAGGTGGTAGTCAAGTTCTTGGCTGGGGCTGTATTATCTGAAGGCTTGGCTGGGCAGGAGAATCAACTTGCAAGAGAATCTGGTCCCAAGACTGCTGTCAGGGACTAAATTGTCTAGCTCTGTTTGGTCTTCTTGGGTCCTTACCACATGGGCTTCTACACAAGGCCCTATAAGAGTTCTTAAGACATGGAAGCTGCCTTTCCCCCTGAGCAACTGACCCAAGGGGCAGAAAGAGCGAGTGACAGAGAGATCCATAGTCTGCTCACAAGGTAATCTCAAAAATAACAAACCACCGCTTTTGCCATGTTCTATTCATTAGAAGCAAGTCATTAAATCCAGCCCATATTGGACTGAGAGAGGAATTAAGCTCTACATCTTGTAAGGAGAAGCATCAAAGAATTTGTGGACATATGTTAAAACTACCACAAGCATGAACTGGGCTGGGTGCCCAGGTCTTCCGCTGAGCAGGGTGCCTGGATGGGCCAGGAGTCAAAGACAAAAAGTCTAGGCACATAAATACCACTTTACCATCCAGAAGCTTGAGTCAGGTCAGAGAAGATAGCAAAAGGCAGATGAAGAAGTTGGCAGCAGTGGGACGTATCAGTAATGTTTATGCATATGTGTGGGGCAGGGAAGGAAGGGCACATCACCTGTATTATAATAGGACATACACTTATTGTATATAAATTCTTTCTTCTAATTGGGGCACTGTGTTTGGGGAACGAGGCACCAGAAACACTTCCAAACTTGCATTGTTTTATTTCTGGCCAGAGCACCTTCACTGAATCCATCTCCTGTCTTTCACTTGGCCCTAGGTTGAGCAGCAGAGAAGGGGACGAAAGAAATTAATATTTATTGAACAGCTGCTATGTCATTATATTTCTCACAAATATCCTATCAGATAGGTGTCAAAGACAGATTATTAAAATGTGTGTTTGCATGTGTGTGTGTGTGCTCAGTTGTGTCAAACTCTTTCATCCCCATGGACTGTAGCCTGCCAGGCTCCTCTACCCATGGTATTTCCCAGGCAAGAATACTGGAGTGGGTTGTCATTTCCTACTCCAGGAGAACTTCCTGATCCTGAGATCGATCCCACATCTCTTGCATCTCCTGCATTGGCAGACAGATTCTTTACCACTGAGCCACCTAGATATGGTGTCCCCTAACTCATGTGTATAGCCGTCCATAGTCCTGAATCTCATTGTTCTCTGTGGGTGCTCCCCTGACCAGGGGTCCAACCTGCAGCGCTCTCTGCATGCTCAGTTGTGCCCACGACTCTTTGCGACCCACAGACTATTGTTCTCTGAGTGGTCTCCAAAATGAGGTTGACCTACTGTAATGATTCATGGGAGTTGTGGAGGAAAACATATTGGTGGAGCTCTCTATTTATATGTTTAAACTTAAAATAAGTAAAATATTAATGTTTACTAAGCTATAATATGCCAAAGCCTTTGACTGTGTGGATCACAATAAACTGTGGAAAATTCTGAGAGAGATGGGAATACCAGACCACCTGACCTGCCTCTTGAGAAATCTGTATGCAGGTCAGGAAGCANCTCCAGTACTCTTGCCTGGAAAATCCCATGGGCGGATGAGCCTGGTAGGCTGCAGTCCATGGGGTTGCTTCAGAGTCAGACACAACTGAGTGACTTCACTTTCTCTTTTCACCTTCATGCATTGGAGAAGGAAATGGCAACCCACTCCAGTGTTCTTGCCTGGAGAATCCCAGGGACAGAGGAGCCTGGTAGGAGGCCATCTATGGGGTCGCACAGAGTCAGACACGACTGAAGCGACTTAGCAGCAGCAGTAGCAGCAGATAGCATATTAAAAAGCAGAGATATTACTTTGCCAACAAAGGTCCGTCTGGTCAAGGCTATGGTTTTTCCAGTGGTCATGTATGGATGTGAGAGTTGGACTGTGAAGAAAGCTGAGCACCAAAGAATTGATGCTTTTGAACTGTGGTGCTGGAGAAGACTTTTGCAAGTTCCTTGGACTGCAAGGAGATCCAACTAGTCCATCCTAAAGGAGACCAGTCCTCGGTGTTCATTGGAAGGACTGATGCTAAAGCTGAAACTCCAACACTTTGGCCACTTCATGCAAAGAGTTGACTCATTGGAAAAGACCCTGATGCTGGGAGGGATTGGGGGCAGGAGGAGAGGGGGACAAAAGAGGATGAGATGGCTGGATGGCATCACCGACTCAATGCACATGAGTTTGGGTGAACTCCAGGAGTTGGTGATGGACAGGGAGGCCTGGCATGCTGCGATTCATGGGGTCGCAAAGAGTCAGACATGACTGAGCAACTGAACTGAACTAAACTGAATATACAGATAAGCTCTGATGCTCTTATGCTCTTACTGGGTCTATTTGTCACCTACTCTCTACTCTCTTTTCTTTCTCTGAAGAAAAGGTAAGTGTCCCACAAGACAGAAAGGCTACCCACAGAATCCTCATTCAATTTTTACTTTTCAGCATTTAATGGTTTACTGTATGGACATGAGTAAAGTGACTTTACAGATTATTGTTTGAGATACTAGAGTTGAGTGAGATGGTGAAAATCTTCTATACCTAACAGAGGCTCACTAGTTATCCCAGAGCTAAATACTTAAAAGAGTTGTCTAGAAAAGAGATGAGATATGAAATTATTTTTTAAAAAGACAAAGGCTTGGAATTTACTGAGATTTCATGTGATGAAAACAGCTGTTG
>SJYT01002632.1:158776-177577 GCA_006410635.1 Cephalophus harveyi | reverse complement strand
AGATATCTGGGACGCTATCAATTTGGAACTATTTTAAATTCAATTATGGTTTGTGATTATAAATTCTTAGGGGAGTTTCCCCCCCGCCCCACCCCTACCTATCCAGAACCAAAGCTGAGACAATCTTTTACAATATTTCCTTTTGGGTCATGGGATTATATTAAAACATTCATCCAACTTCTCTTCTCACACAGGTCCTAGACATTTTATTTTTTTCCATTCTGCACTTATGTGAACTTTTAAAATGGAAAGCTGTAGACAAAGAATGGAACTCTCTTAAAGGCAGCTGTTGGCTTTAGTCCTTGATGATGAGGCCAACTCACCATCATGGCCAAGTCATGTTTTCTAGCAATTTTGTTCTCTGAGAATTCCCCTCCCTCTATTGCTAGTTCAGCTATAAATTCAAGGTACATTAATAAATACTGTACCAGCATATTTAATTTTCTAGTTTTGAATGGATTTCCTAAGCTATCTAGAATATCATATTTTCAGAAATAGATGTGCCTAAACTAATTCTATATATTTAATGTGGACTGATAAATGAGCCTATTTCTACAAAGTACATGTGTACCTTCCATTTTATGAGTCTAATTGTATACTGTACTGAGTTGACTTTTGAGAGTCCCTTGGACTGCAAGATCAAACCAGTCAATCCTAAAGGAAATCAACCCTGACTAGTCACTGGAAGGACTGATGTTGAAGCTCAAGCTCCAATACTTTGGCCATCTGATGTGAAGAATCAACTCATTGGAAAAGATCCTGATGTTGGGAAAGATTGATGGCATAAGGAGAAAGGAATGGCAGGGAATGAGATGGTTAGGCAACATCATCAACTCTATGGACATGAATTTGAGCAAACTCTGGGAGATAGTGAAGGACAGGGGAGTCTTGTGTGCTGCAGTCCATGGGGTCACAAAGAGTCAGGTATGAGTTTATAATGCAAAGAAGAGACACAGAGAACACACACAAGGAACATTCCATGTGATAAACAGAAGCAGAGATTGGAGCGATGCATTTTACATGCCAAGCAACACTAAGGATTGTAGACAACAGCTAGGAGACAAATGTGGGATACATTCTCTCTCAGAATCTACAAAAACTAACTTTGAGAACACCTTGATTTCAGAATTATAGCCTCCAGAACTGTGACATAATAAATCTCTGTCGTTTTAAGACACCCAATTTCTGGTAATGTGTTACAATAAGCCCTAGGAAATAAGCACATATTAACCATGGGACACCATCCCCCCGCCCCTGATGTTTCTCTAATGTATTCCTCCTAAGTTTTGTTTGTATCTGTGGATATGCATCAATAGTCACTCTGTATACAGAGAGTCTATGTTATGCCTAAAACCCTAAGCATTACTGCAGAAACTTTATTTTCATGATTTAGTAAGAGAGTAAAATCATATTAAATTCATAATGTAGTGTCTAAAAAGAGAGTGAAAATCACTTCATCATCTTGACATATTAATCGCTAGTTATATAAACAGACTCCAAACAGTTAAAATCAGAACTCTGATAATAACCTTTAAAAAAACCCCAAATATTCTATAGTATATCAGTAATAGAAGATTCCCAGATGGAAACTGTCAGGATAAGTTCTGAAATTCTTTAATGCTATCAAATTTATGACACATAGACAAGAAAAGGTGATAACAGCTAAACATGTTCTATTGGTTTCTTGCTTGAGGAAATATTAAGATGTATTGTTGCTCAAGGTAAGTATTGACCTTAGAATTTGGACATTCAATATTTTCCTTGTCCATCAACACATTTTGAGAGTCCCTTCAGCATTCAATATTTTCTTAGTGTTAAATGAAATGACAAGAGTAAAAGTAGTTTATCTTTGTGCTCCCTCTAGCAAATTTTATATGAGATTTATTTGGAACTAGAAGCAACCTACATCAATTGGACTTTTGAAAACAGTCTCCTGTTGCTAGAGGTGTGTGTGTGCATGTGTCTGTGCCTGTATTAGCAGAAAAAAATAGACAAAACTTTAATGTGGACTCTCAGTTCAGTTCAGGTGCTCAGTTGTGTCCGACTCTTTGCAACCCCATGAACTGCAGCACGCCAGGCCTCCCTGTCCATCACCAACTCCTGGAGTTTCCAGCCCAGCATTTCTCATGATGTACTCTGCATATAAGATAAATAAGCAGGGTGACAATATACAGCCTTGATGTACTCATTTTCCCATTTGGAACCAGTCTATTGTTCCATGTCCAGTTCTAACTGTTGCTTTCTGACCTGCATATAGGTTTCTCAGGAGGCAGGTCAGGAGGTCTGGTATTCCCATCTCTTTTATAATTTTTCACATTTTTTTGTGATCCATGCAGTCAAAGGCTTTGGCATAGTCATTAAAGTAGAACTAGACATTTTTCTGGAACTCTCTTGCTTTTTCCATGATCCAGCGGATGTTGGCGATTTGATCTCTGTTTCCTCTGCCTTTTCTAAAACCAGCTTGAAATCTGGAAGTTCACGGTTCATGTATTGCTGAAGCCTGGCTTGGAGAATTTTGAGCATTACTTTACTAGCATGTGAGATGAGTGCAATTGTGCAGTAGTTTGAGCATTCTTTGGCATTGCCTTTCTTTGGGGTTGGAATGAAAACTGACCTTTTCCAGTCCTGTGGCCACTGCCGAGTTTTCCAAATTTGCTGGCATATTGAGTGCAGCACTTTCACAGCATCATCTTTCAGGATTTGAAACAGCTCAACTGGAATTCCATCACCTCCACTAGCTTTGTTCTTAGTGATGCTTTCTAAGGCCCACTTGACTTCACATTCCAGGATGCCTGGGTCTAGGTGAATGATCACTCCATCATGCTTATCTGGGTCATAAAGATCCTTTTTGTACAGTTCTTCTGTGTATCCACCTCTTCTTAATATCTTCTGCTTCTGTTAGGTCCATAACATTTCTGTCCTTTATGGAGCTCATCTTTGCATGAAATGTTCCCTTGGTATCTCTGATTTTCATGAAGGGATCTCTAGTCTTTCCCATTCTGTTGTTTTCCCCTATTTCTTTGCATTGATCACTGAGGAAGGCTTTCTTATCTCTCCTTGCTATTCTTTGGAACTCTGCATTCAGATACTTATATCTTTCTTTTTCTCCTTTGTTTTCACTTCTCTTCTTTTCACAGCTATTTGTAAGGCCTCCCCAGACACCCATTTTGCTTTTTTGCATTTCTTTTCTATGGGGATGGTCTTGATTCCTGTCTCCTGTACAATGTCATGAACCTCCATCCATAGTTCATCAGGCACTCTATCCAATAGATCTAGTCACTTAAATCTATTTCTCACTTCCACTGGACTTTACTGAGTTGTAAACAAGAGAGCTGGGGAAGAATCATGTAGTTGTGATGTTAAGAATCATTTTCAGAGATTATTTTCTTATATTGATGTCATCTTTTCAGTCATTGTCAAAGTAACTGTCTTGGCTATGTGAAAAAACAATATCTTTAACTGTGTTCTATATTTTACCTTACATTGATAATATATAATAAGTATATGTGCAATACACATCCATATCCATATATAAAATATATAAACATGATAAAAACAGAAAGGTAATAAACCTTAAAATGAGGTGAGGTGAAGTCGCTCAGTCGTGTCCGACTCTTTGCGACCCTGTGGACTGTAACCTACTAGGCTTCTCTGTCCATGGGATTCTCCAGGCAAGAATACTGGAGTGGATTGCCATTTCCTTCTCCAGGGGATCTTCCCAACCCAGGGATTGAACCTGGGTCTCCCACATTGGAGGCAGATGCTTTAACCTCTGAGCCACCCGGGAAGCCCTATACCAGCAAGTTTCAATCCCTGGTGTGAGCCAACCTGAGTTATCTACTTACACTCTCAGTAGATATATACATTCAGTAGATACATACATTGACTCTGAAAGATTTTAGGCTAAGTTGCAATATTCAATTCTGTTGGAGATGGGTCTCCATTCCCCTTCCTCCACATAATGCTGTTAAACGAGTTTAACCACTTATTACAAAAGCAATCTCCCTATCATAAGACAATGGTCAATCCACGATATCCACCTGACCATGGCAATATACACCACAGTCTGTGACCATCCTTAGCTTCTTGGATGCTTGCACTAGCTCCTGCCATAGTCCTCATTTCACAGTGTGTTTAGATAATTGATTTACTTTTCTCCTGGTGTTTGAAACTCTCTACTGAAAAAAAAAAACAAGACTATGAAGCTTCAATTTCAAGTTTATCAAAAGCCCGAATTGGGAAATTTTAGCCAGAAGTTAAATGAATAATAGAAAATAAAGAGATGCAGCTTCTTGCAAAAGGGGGTTTGTGGCCTATGGTTTATAATTTTTATAGAATTAAATGACTTTTTGGAAAACTGCTGATAATTCTTTTTTGTTCTTAATCTTATATGATAACCACATTTTATTCTTTCTTTAGAAACATTGTTTTGAATTTTATCCACATTTTATATTCAAAATCTACAGAATTTAAGGTTAAAATTTCCATCCAAATACAAAGAATGAACATGTGCATGTATTTGCATGTGCTCATTCTTGGAGCAAATAAATGTAAAAGCATTAATATTTTCCCTCTTGGTGTTGATTTTCATTCCTGAAGATTCTCTTGTATTCTGTAGTGCATGATCCCTGAAACAAATTACATGGCATATAATGATGTATTTTCCAGTGAGTCAGCTCTTCACATCAGGTGGCCAAAGTATTTGAGCTTCAGCTTCAGCATCAGTCCTTCCAATGACTATTCAGGGTTGATTTTTCTTTAGGATTGACCAGTTTGTGAAATACCCTGATGCTGGGAAAGATTGAAGGCAGTAGAAGGGGATGACAGAGGATGGGATGGTTGGATGGTATCACTGATTCAATGGACACGAGTTTTAGGAAACTCCAGGAGATAGAGAAGGACAGGGAAGCCTAGCACGCTGCATTCTATGTGGTCACAAATTCAGACATGACTGGGTGGTTGAACAACAATAATGATGCCATTTACCCTATTCATTAGCTTACATGGCACCTAAATTTCTCCCTAAAATTATTGGGTATTAAGTGTATATTAAGCACCAGACTCATAGATTAATGAATGTTCAGATGCTGCTGCTGCTACTAAGTCACGTCAGTTGTGTCTGAATCCATGCAACCCCATAGATGGCAGCCCACCAGGCTCCTCCGTCCCTAGGATTCTCCAGGCAAGAATAATGGAGTGGGTTGCCATTTCTTTCTCCAGTGCATGAGAGTGAAAAGTGAAAGTGAAGTTTCTCAGTCGTGTCCGACTCCTCACGACCCCATGGACTGTAGCCTACCAGGCTTCTCCATCCTTGGGATTTCCCAGGCAAGAGTACTGGAGTGGGTTGCCATTGCCTTCTCCCAAAGCTCAGATGACATTGTTATAACATTGTAAATTATATAATGATATATAAATGATAGAATAAGAATTTAAAAAATATCCCTTGATGATTCACATAAACAGCAGCAGGGCAGATCCTGGACTTCTCTTTCAAAGTGATTCCACAAAGTGAAAATTCAGTACTCAGAGTTTACTGTTCACTTGGTCTCTGATATTAAAAATTACTCAAATTCTGGTGTGTAAATTTGAAATTGAGCATGCATATATGTTAAATAGTGTCAGTCATGTCCGACTCTGCAACCCTATGGATTGTAGCCCACCAAGTTCCTCTATCCATGGGATTCTCCAGGCAAGAACACTGGAGTGAGTTGCCATGCCCTCCTCCAGGGGATCTTCCAGACCCAGGGACTGAATGGGTCTCGTATGTCTCCTGCATTGGCAGGCGGGTTCTTTACTACTAGCGCCAAATGGGAAGCTCATTTAAAACTGAGAGATTTGCATAATTAAAGAATGTGCATAGAAAGTGAGATTTATTAATATTTAGTTGTATAATTTAAAGTTCACATCATTCTTATATACAAAAAAATTCACTGTATGGTTTGTGTGTGTTTGCTTGGTTGTTCAGTCATGTCCTACTCTTTGCGACCCCATGGACTGTAGCCTGGCAGGCTCCTCTTGTTCATGGAGAGTCTCCAGGCAAGAATGCTGGAGTGGGTTGCCTTGCCCTCTTCCAGGGTATCTTCCCAACCAAGGAATATCCCAGGGATCGAACCCAAGTCTTCCATATTGCAGGCGGATTCTTTACCATCTGAGCTACCAGGGAAGCCAAAGATACTGGAGTGAGTAGCCTGTCCCTTCTACAGGGGATCAAACCAGGGTCTCTTGCATTGCAGGCAGATTCTTTATGAGCTAAGCTACCAGGGAAGCCCTTGTGGTTTGTACTCACCATTAATCATTCACCTTTCTCTTGGCTACTACATGTCAGAGTTTGCTGGAATTTCTAATCATCATCTCAAGACTCAGCAATAAGAATAGGTAAAACAGACTCCAGTCCAAGGTAGGGTTAAATCAATTAGTTTATACTCTTTGCTTACCTAAAAATGATGTGATGAAAAATATATAATCAATCAAAGACAGTGAAATGGGATATCTTTCTGAAGTTTCTACGAAAAGAAGCTTACAATTTCTTTCAGATTAGGTAGTTCAAAGGTGTAAGATTTGAAGCTGCTGCTATTAATGTAATGCCACAGGCTAGTACAGAGAATTAATGCAAATATAGAGGCAGATCCATGATAGAGCAACCAGGTATAACTACATTTTTATAACTAATACATCATTAGAACAGATTTAAATACTCTTGGAACTATTTCTCCTGAATTTTCAGCTTATATGAAACAATATTCATATCAGTAATAATAATAAATTAATAATAATTTACATTATTTTAAGTAGCCACATTGAATTTTATTGTTATTTGCAACTGAAAATTATTTCAGTGACAACATCTTCAATTTTTCTTTGATTTGCGTTCATTTGCTCCATTTTAGCATCTATTATGAGGGAATAAATGTTTCCTCTCTTGTCAAACAACAAACCCTCTGACGGTTCTCTGGACTGTATCTCTACTAATTTCTCAAGAAGATATTACCTCACAGTTACAATATTAGTTTTTGTTTTTCCCCCTTTCTATAATTGCTCTCACTAAAACCTTCCAGTATCTCTTGTTTAAAGAATAATCACTTAAAAGAAAATTTTCCTTGTCTTTACAGCATCTTGCAAATGCCCTGCTTGAATTTAATTGCTGTGCTTGAGTTTTAGCAAAGAGTGGAGGTATTATTTACACTGTTATTCATTTCTCTTTTTGGAACACTCCAATCTGCCTCTCATCATTATCACTTTACTTCAAAGCACCTTTTCCAAATTAACACAAATCATCCTCCTCTCTTTCCTCAATCCTCTTTCAGCATAAAGAACCATATACACTTTTTCTTACCTTACAAGTATCTCCTTGTAGTTTGTTATGACATCTCTACATTTTAACATGCTTCTAAGATTCAACTTTCCTCCCCTTTCCCTTGCCTTACTTTTTACTATTTCTTCTATATTCTCTTTCTTTTCATTAACACAGTGTTTATTTATTTATTTGGTTGGGTCAGGTCTTACTTGTGGTACATGGGCTCAGTAGTTGCAGCTTGTCAGCTTAGGTGCTGAAGGACGTATGGGATCTTAGTTCCCGGACCAGAGATCAAACTTGCATCCCCTGTATTGAAAAGTGGATTGTTAATCACTGGACCATCAGGGAAGTCCCTAACCTGGTGTTTTTAGGCAACTTAATTCATTCTAAACTTCAAAAGATGACTATCCTGATGATCTCAAAATGTATATCTCAATCTAAGACTTGATCGTTGACCTCCAGGTTCTTAAGTCTAACTGTCTGCTTAAAATTAATTTCAACAACACATATCATTAAGCACCTATGAAATGCCAGGTGCTTTTTTTAGTGCTTGGGACACTTCACATAAATGAATATAGCAGGCTCAGCAATTTTTCCTTTAAAGGGCCATATAGAAAATATTTTAGGCTTTGCAGACAATATGCTCTCTACTGAAATTCTGCTACTGTAGCACAGAAACAGTCAGAGACAGTAAGTAAGTGAATAAGAGTGTCTGTGTTCTAATAAAACTTTAGTTATGAGACTGGGTAGTAGACCATATTTGTGAACTGACTTTGGTCTATAAAATCTCTTATAGAATTACCCATGGATATCTCAAATGTCTCATATCTAAGACAGAATGCTTGATTTTCCCTGCCATAGCTTTTTCTTCAGTCATTATAAATTCAATGAAGCATAACATTTTAAATTCATTTACTCAAGCCAAAAAAAAAAAAAAAGAAGAAGAAGAATTAGGGTTAGTATTTATATCTCTCTTCTCATTATCAACATTCAATTTCTCAACAAGTCACACAAATTATATCTCCAAAATATACTTCACATCCATTCATTTCTTTACATCTTCACATCTCCAAAAGAAAGTAAAAGCATTAGTTGCTCAGTCATGTCCAACTCTTTCCAGCCCCATGGACTGCAGCCCTCCAGACAAGAATACTGGAGTGGGTATCCATTCCCTTCTCCAGGGGATGTTTCAAACCCAGGGATCAAAAGTGGGTTGCCTGCACTGCAGGCAGATTCTTTACTGTCTGAGCCACCAGAAAAGCCCCTTACCTCTCCAGATTATTATTTTCACTGTACTCTTGTAAGTAGTGCCTTATTCCCTTCATCTTTCTTTCCCTATCCATTCTCCACACAGAAGTATCATGACATTTTAAGAATATAAGACAAATCATGTTATTCTTCTACTTCAAATTATTCAGTAAATTCTCTTTGCTCTTTGAAATAATTTCACATGTGTATGATCCAACTCTACTGGAATCCTCTAAGTTTCCCGCATACACCAAGGTCTTTCCTGTCTAGTGGAGTCTGCATTCACTATTTCTACACCTGGGATATTCTTCCTCCAGTTCTTTGCATAACTGACTGCTTGGCTGTCTTTGTTAGAGTATTGCCAACTCTTATCCCCTCTATCAATTTCTATATCATTGCTTATTTATTATCTAGCATTTATTTATCTAGCCTCATTATTTATGAGTTTATCATCTTTTACTTTCTCTGATATAAGATCCTCAAGTACAGGGTTTATCATAGAATCCCTATGAGCACCTTGAGCAATGACTAAGAGTCCATTAATGTTTAAAAATAGAGTGAATAAATGAATCTATTTTTATTAAATACATTGCAAAGAAATAATATACTAATAAAAATGAAAGCTTTTGTTTCATGTTTTCTGAGATCTTATATTTCTTTATAATGAAAAATTAGTTTGTTCATTAGTTATTTGACTTGTTCACTCAATAAATACTACCCTGCACATCAGAGTTTCTCAGCCTCAGTACTATTGACATTTTGGGCTGGAGAGTTCCTTCTTACAGAGGCTTCCCAGTGAGTTGTAGGATGCATGGCAGCATCCTTTATCTTTATCTCTGAGGTACTAAGAGCACCCACTCTTTTCCTCCTCCCTAGTTGTGACTACCAGAAATGTCTCTAAACATTGCCAACTGTGTTCTGGGAGGGAAAAATCACATCCTCCCAATTGAGAACCTTGATAATGAACATCTGTTATAGCCCACATATTTTGTTGTTGTTGGTGGTGGTTTAGTTGCTAAGTCATGTCTGACTATTGCGACCCCATGGATTGGAGCCCTGCCAGGCTCCTCTGTCCATGGGATTCTCCAGGCAAGAATACTGGAATGGGTTGTCATTTTAGATGCTGGAATAAATGGGAAGCTATCTTCCTGTCCTCAGAAAATTAAAACCTAGTAGGAAAGAGAGATATTGAGCTGGTATTTTAAATAGGCACTATGATGAAGTATAGGGTAGAATTCAAGTATGCAATAGGGAAATCTAACCTAAATTGGGGACTGGGGAAAGTTCCCCTTCAAGAAGTGATTGTAAGCTGAAATATCAGTGTTCTAAGTGAAATAACTGTAGAATAAAAGAGTACTCCCAGCAGAGGAAGAATCATGTAAAAGAACAAAGTAGGGCCCATTTAAGAAGTAAAAACAAAATGCCAGTCTATCTGAAGTATAGAGCACAATCCATCACATGAAACCTGGAGAGGTCAGCAGGTGCCATGCTTTATTTACACAGGTGCATTCCCTTAAAGATTTGGTGCTTTATTCTACAAAAGCTATAAACAGTTAGACACATGATCAGACGTGAATTTTAAGGGATTGCCCTGGATTTTCTGATTAAAATGGATGAATAGGAGAAAGAGGACCTATAAAGTGAATAGAGACAGCATGATGTAGTGTATAAATGCCAGTAATGATGAAATGAGTGGGAAAAGACAGAAGTGGGTGGAAATGAAAAAAAAAAAAAAATCAACTCGGCTTATGGATTAAATAGATTTCAGGAGCCAAGGATAGAAGAACTATGATGTAAGCCATTAAGCAGATGGCAGTATTTTGCTATTACCGATGCTAGGTCCACACACCCAAACTAATACAGAATTTCAGAAAATATAACTCTACTTTTGAATGCAAAGAAACTCTTCATATCAACAGTTCATAACATTAACATGCTATTCTTCTGATTTATTTTCATTGTGATGTCAGCCTTATTCATTATCTCTTAACAGCCTAATAAATCACCACACATTCAGTGATTGAAACTGTGGTTTACATACATTTTATGATATCTATTGGTCAGGAATCTAGGCATGACTTAGTTGGGTCCTCTAATTTAGGATCTCTCACAGGGCTAGAGACAAAATATCAGACAGGGCTGGGGGCTTTTCTAAAGGCTTGAATGGGAAAGGATCTGCTTCTAGGCTCGCCTGGTGGTTCCTGAAAAAATCAGCTCCCTGTGGGGTGTTGAATTGAGCCCCCTCTTTTTTAAGGACATTGACTGTAGTTTTCCCTCACTTCCTGTCACATAGGCCTTTCTACATCTAGCTTCACCAAAGCCAACAAGAGACAGAATCTGCTAACATGACAAAAGACATAACCTTTTGTAGCCTAATCATGGAAACACTTTTCAACATTTCCAAATTCTCTTGGTTAGAATAAATTACTCAAGGGAAGAGGGTATACAAGGTCATGAAGACTAGGACGTTGGACTCTTTTTGTGCTAGCTTGGGAGTCTATCTATCATAATTTATATATTATTTCAAACATTCAGATTAAAATAAAATACAATATGAAAAAGCAGGATTGTAGATGTATTGAGTCTAAAATAAATGTTTTACTTAAACTTAGCTCTTCCTAGGAATAAATTTTCACAAATCTTGGAAGCTACTATGTAGCGTGGGCAAGAAATATGTTTTCCAAGAACACACAAGTTGAATGGGAATAGTAAATTGAGAAAATATTTTCTTTAATTATATAGACATTTATAGTATAGGATAAGAGTAGACAGAGTGTGTGGAGAAGAACCCTAATGTTATTAATAAGTGTCAGGACGATAAACTTAAAAGCATAAATTGTTCCAATTTTCTTTTAAAATGTCACATTATTTCTTTCCAGAAATATCTGATCTTGTCAATCAAAACTAGGCTACATGTCCTAATATCTTTGTAAAAATTTGGACACTCAGCAAAACATCTTATTTTTTTTTTTCTCTTAAGTATCTTATTTTATTTAACTTCCAGCACATTGTTTGGAATTGATCTTGACAGACTTTAATCAGGTTGATGAAACTCTGTAGACTGTAAAGCATAAAATATAATGTTTGGTCTGCCCATCTTAGAGGGTTCTTAAAGTGAACATAACTCATCTGTGGCAGTGAGCAACAAATGTCTAAGAATATCTTTTTCTTTTCTCTACACTATCCTCAGTAGGTAGAGGGTTTCCAGAGAATAAAAACTTCCAGAACTTTTACTCACCTTAACATGACATCCTAAAATGGTGATATTTTCAAGTTATTGATGTTGAACATGTAGGATTTGAATTTTTTATTAATATTTCCATTTTATTTCAAACTGATGTGAGTGCTCTAGATACTGTTTTATCATCCCCCAAACACCTTTTTAAGCTTTAAAAATATAACTTAGTTCTATTTCATAATCCATTTTAGTTAGAATTTTCCACATAAGTAACTCAAGAAAGGGCTATTATTTTTAAATATCAGTTTCTATGTTTTGTATTATTCTGGATGTCAGGCCAGCACTGCCAATTGTATGATTTAATTATTCAATTCATGGTGTCAGATACATATTATAAATAAAGAACAGTACTTCCTTTCATCTAAAGCAAATGTTATTCAAAGGGAAATTGGCTATTTTGGAATTTAACAAGGAGGGAAGTAAAATAATTTATTAAATTTCTTCTAACTTTGCTCATGTCCAATAATGAACAGTGCATACTATCAATATTGTCAGTTATAAGTTAGTAAGACAGCAGTCTCAGGTTAATAGGCTTGGGAAATTTCTAAGTTCCAAGGCCATCTCTCTCCATTTCCAGAAACAAAAATGTTAAAAATCAAACCACCTATTTAAAATTACTTTTTGCTATTGCTGATTCATGCATGCTACATTGATGTAATAAGGGCACCTATTTTTTTAAAAAAAGAGTTGGATTTCAGCATTGTAACTTGTCAAACTATAGGAAAAATAGACCAACATTAAATTTCTAAAGGTTCTTTGAAGGGAAGTTAGGAGGGATCTAGACTTCCACCATCAAAGAGAGAGCATGTGGAGGAAAGGGATTGTGGGAGAGAAGTGAAAATTCTAATTTTAGTGGAGCAAAAACTGAAACATTCCCAGTGGTAAGATGGGGGCAATGGTTTCTTCCTTGTAGCAGGATCTGAGCCCAGCAGAAGAGAGCCACTGTGGAGTGGTAGGGACCTCAGAGCATAGTGCATCTGTGGACTTTGGTGTGCCTAGGAAGGCAGGATGTACAGCACGGGGCTTCCTGTTATGGCAAGGATTCCCAATGGACAACAGAGAAATGAAGCTTTCCACCACCTCCAGAGCATATGAACTTATATAATAATTAATCAGACTAGGGGACATAATTTTACTTGTATTAACATGGGAAAGAACTTCAAGATCTTTTTAGGAAGTGAGTAAAGATAGTGAGAGCCAATGACAGAGGTTATTTATTTTTGTTTTGTTTTTAAATTATCTGGTAAGAGGGATCTGGGATCTATGTTGACCATCATTTCATGCCAAGTAGATGGGAAAACAATGGAAACAGTAACAGACTTTATTTTCTTGGACTCCAGAATCATTGCACATGGTAACAGCAGCCATGAAATTAAAAGATGCTTGCTCCTTGGAAGAAAAGCTATGACAAACCTAGACAGCCTATTAAAAAGTATAGACATTATTTGCCTACAAAGATCCATATAGTCAAAGCTACAGTTTTTCCAGTAGTCATGTATGGATGTGAGAGTTAGACCATAAAGAAGGTTGAGAGCCAAAGAATTGATGCTTTTGAATTGTGGTGTTGGAGACTCTTGAGAGTTCATTGGATAGCAAGGAGGTCAAACCAGTCAATCTTAAAGGAAATCAGTCCTGAATATTCATTGGAAGGACTGATGCTGAAGCTGAAGTTCCAATATTTTGGTCATCTGATGCAAAGAGGCAACTCATTGGAAAAGACTCTGAAGCTGGGAAAGATTGAAGGCAGGAGAAGGGGACGACAGAGGATGAGATGGTTGGATGACATCACCGATTCAATGGACGTGAGATTGAGCAAACTCCAGGAGATAGTGAAGGACAGGGAAACGTGGCATGCTGCAGTCCATGGGGTTGCAGAGTGCTGGACATGACTGAGCAACTAAAAAATGACAACAATATGTATTAACGTTACCCCCAAGTCTTTTTATGGCTTGAGAGCTTATTTGTGTTTTGAACTGAAAATATTCCATTTTCTGGATGTACCAGGGTTTTTCAATCCATTAATTTACTGAAGACCATCTTGTTTGCTTCTAAACATTGGCAATTAGGAATAAAGCTGCTGCAAACATCCTTGTGCAGGTGTTACATGGACATAAATTTTCAATTCCTTCAGATAAGTATCAAGCAAGGAAAATAATTGCTTGATCACATACATCACATAACAGTATGTTTACTTTTATAGGAAAATGATAAACTATCTTCCAAAGTGGATGTACCACTTTGTTGTCCCATCAGCAATGAATAAATTCATTTTGCTCCACATTTTCACAGCATTTGATGTTGTTGGGACTTTGGATTTTGGCCAGTCTAATGGGTGTGTAGAGGTATCTCACTGTTGGTTTACCTTGTCTTTCTCTGATGACATATGATGTGGACCGTATTTTCAAATGTTTATTCATTTATCTTCTTTGATGAGGTGTCTTAGACCATGTTTTTGTCAGGTTTTATGTTTTCTTATTGTTAAGTTTTAAGAGTTCTTTACAGATTTTGGATAACAATCCCTTCTTAAGTGTTTCAGGGATATTCTTTTAAAACAATATTTTGTATTGAAGTATAGCCTATTAATAATGTGATAGTTTCAAGTGAACAGTGAAGGGACTCAGCCATAAATATACATGTATCCATTTTCCTCCAAACTACTCTCCCATCCAGGCTGCCACATAGCATTAAGTAGAGTTCCATATGCTATACAATAGGTCCTTATTGGTTAGCCATTTTAAAAAATAGCAGTGTGAAGATGAGGGACATCTTTTTTAAATCCTCTGTCTTGCTGGCAGTGATCTTTATTAGTTAACAGGAGGAAATCAACTCTTTAGGTAAACCCATTAAGAAAACCCTTGTCTTTGTACCTACTTCTTGGATCCTTTTATAACAAGACATGGTCATTGCAAATATTTCTTGTTATGTGGTTTGTTAGTGAAAGGAAATGTCTTATACTGTACTTGCAATATTCTGAATCTGTTACAAATGCAACCTCATCAAATAAGTTTATACATAGTACAGAGTTAAGTTTTTGAAGGTAAATACTTCTGGTTTAGACCTTGTTATTTGTTCAACCTAAATGAATAGTTGTAAAAACATAGGAACCACCCAATGTATTTTTGATGAAAAATCAGTTAATAGTATAATGAAAAAATAGTAGTTAAATATATGGTTCAAACAGGCTAATCTTGCTTCCTATCTTGCTTTTGCCAATGATAATGAAAAATTAGTAGTTAAATATATGGTTCAAACAGGCTAATCTTGTTTCTTATCTTGCTTTTGCAAATGATTCCCTTCACTGAAGACTAGGGGCTACTCTGGGAAACCAGCTTCATTCCTTGGGCCATGTCGGCTATGAAAAAATTCTTTGCTTATCTAGATTTCATATATTGGTGCTAATATCTGCCTGCCTTTTTTGTGCTTTTTCATTAAGGCACTGTAGTTATACTTCCCATTTCTGTTCTTTATCTACACTCTACTTTTATCCTCAGGGTACTATAAATTATCTTTTCCCATTCCATTTATATATTTAAGAAAAATAACTTGTATTGAATAAAAGAATGAATCTAAAAATGAAAGGGTAAGAGTGCATTATACCTGTGGAAACAAACTACAATAATCCTAAATATAATTTTTTATAGTTACATTGATTATTTTTTGGCTTGAATATTTTAGGATATACAAGTGTTAGTTCAATGTTCTTTCCTATGCCTTTCATCCTATGATACTTTATTTTAAAGGTAATGAGAGTGATACCAAATATATAAACATATATATGTATACTTTTATATCTACATATATATTGGAATGTACATGTATATGTGCATATATATAAACATATATACACATATATTGGCTTCCCAGGTGGCTCAGTGGTAAACAATCCACCTGCCAATGGTCACAGGTCCAATCCCTCAGTGAGGAAGATCTCCTGGAGAAGAAAATAGCAACCCACTCCAGTAGTCTTGTCTGGGAAATCCCACAGACAGGGGAGCTTGGCTGGCTACAGTCCATGGGGCCGCAAAGAGTTGGACACAGATAAGCTGGGGCTTCCCCGGTGGTACTAGTGATGAAGAACCTGCCTGTCAGTGGAGGAGATGTAAGGCATGTGGGTTCGATCCCTGCCTCATGAAGGTTATCTGGAGGAGGGCATGGCAACCCACTGCAGTACTTGTGCTTAGAAAACCTGATGGACAGAGGAGCCCGGAGTCTACAGTCCATGGGGTCACAAAGAGTCGGACACGACCGAAGTGACTAACACGCGCAAGCCTTAGGAACACACACACATATACAAGTTTTTTTCAGCAAGATGATATCCTGCTCTGTGGTTTAATGAACCATAGAATTTTCTTGTAGAAAAAACATGGTGGACATTTGTGTTTTGGCAATAGATCTCTAGTTCTCCTCTCAGTGAACACCCCTCCTCTCTACTTGCAGCCATGTGTTTACATGAAGCTGTCTGCCTAGGCACAGGTGTCTTAATCCATAAGTGCCATAAATGGTATCATACTGTGTTAGCAAATAGCTGGTTTATTAAAAATATAAAAATCTGATAAACTGGGAACGCAGATGTCTTCTATTTATTGCTTCTTTGCATGGTGTTTAGGAAATATGGCTGGCATAATGTTTTAAACAGAACTAACACAGCTGCACAAAAGACCCTCATAGTCAGTGTTTGTAACCTTCTTTTAATTTATAATTCTAAACACCCACACAAGCCCATAAAGGAAGGTTAGACTCAGGGACAGGTTCAACAGTGATGTTAGGTCTCTTGTTCCAACAATGCCCAGGGCAACAGATTGTCAAATTCAGACTGTTTGTTCTGGCAGCGAAAGAATAACAAGAGCAAAGGCTTGTAGGTTTGGAGCTTGTTGAACTTAACCCAACTCTGCTATCTTTTAGGTTGAGATACTTGTAAATCTTACAGCTGTTTTACTGCCTAGCTGAGCCATGTCAGAAGGGTGCTTGGACTCTTATTGCAAAGCCCTCCGAATTCTTAGCTACCTAAGCCTGTCAAGCCTTTCTAACCTTCCTTTGAAATGAAAAATAGTTTGAGATGTTCTCCTAGACATAACAATGGTGAAAAAGAAAAAGGTTACATAACAAAATTGTTTTAACAAAGGGCAAGGGCACAAAGTTGTCTCAGCCAGTTGTGAACCCTAGCTACAGAGGCTTGATTTTATTACTTATAGGTTACAGGAGGCAGGGAGGAGCATTACAGAATGCCTAAAACCAGATTTGAAAACTTGGAACCAGTCCAAATGTTCCCCCAATTCACCTGTGAAACAAAAAATGGGAAAATGTTTTGCTGATTTTTTTTCTCCCACAATGGCCTTCTGTTACGCTAGAAGTTCCATTTCTATGAAAAGCCATTCTATTGAATTAAAAAGTTAGCTACCATTTATTGAGAACTTATTATATATCTGGCATTGTTATGGATCTTAAATGTTTAATATGCATTTTGTGGTCAGTTGTAAACTATACTGTGAGCCAACGAGAAATCTAGGAGTTTGGGAAGATGATGGAATATGGCACCATTTGTAGTGAAATTCAAATGTAACATTTTAAATGTTACATTTTAAAATGTAACCCTGATTTGGAATTTTGTGCAAACTATTGTGGCAGAAAATGTTTTTAGGTACTTATTGAAGATTCAACCTCTAGGGATTCTTGGTAGACTTTGGGTTGGCAACAAATAAGTAGCTATTTGCCTGGAGATAGAGAAATATATCCAAGAACAAAATCATTTTTGTTCAGTTTTGTATTTCAAATGAAAATTCTTTGAAAACCCATAGAACAAGCAATCATCCTGAAAGTTGAGATTGCAATTATAGAATTGGGCCCCTTAGAGAGAGAGAAAAAAAAAAAAAAAAACAACGTATGCTAGGCTTCAAGGTACTAAGAACCTTGCAATCCCAGAGTGTAGAATTTAATTAATACCATGAATCAAACCAGAGAAGGTATGTTGACTAGAGAAAACTGGGATGAATTTTCAACCTCCTGACTCTCTGGTTTGAATTTTGAACCAAAGCCTTAAGAACTCCAAAACACTCCTGAGAATATTAATGCGGATTTTCTTTTAGTAAAGTTACCCATGGAAGGTACTTGGATAAGGGAAGAAATAATCCAATTATCTGTGGTCACCACCAAGTATCATGGACACCATTACTGAGAACTTAGAAATAGTCAGGAACTCAGAGCATCTGGCAAAATATTAGTTTTGATACTGTAAACCTCTAACCCTTTCAGAGAAAAGCTATGAAACTAGCTTTTGGTGAACTAAAGAAGGACTTTCATAGGGTTACACACAATCTTTACAGTAAGTTCTGTGAGTTACATATATTATTTTCCTAATCTATAATTGAAGGAGTTGATATTTAAAGTGCTTGACTTTTTCCAAGATGCCAGTCTTTGGCAGAAATGGGATTTAGACAAATCTAGATTTTTCTGATTCTTCAGCCCATTTTTTTGTCACCACATAGCAAAGGAGAAAAGGAAAGATATAAGCACCTGAATGCAGAGTTCCAAAGAATAGCAAGAAGAGAAAGAAAGCCTTCTTCAGCGATCAATGCAAAGAAATAGAGGAAAACAACAGAATGGGAAAGACTAGAGATCTCTTCAAGAAAATTAGAGATACCAAGGGAACATTTCATGCAAGGATGGGCTCGATAAAGGACAGAAATGGTCTGGACCTAACAGAAGCAGAAGATATTAAGAAGAGGTGGCAAGAATACTCGGAAGAATTGTACAAAAAAGATCTTCACGACCCAGATAATCATGATGATGTGATCACTAATCTAGAGCCAGACATCTTGGAATGTGAAGTCAAGTGGGCCTTAGAAAGCATCACTACGAACAAAGCTAGTGGAGGTGATGGAATTCCAGTTGAGCTGTTTCAAATCCTGAAAGATGATGCTGTGAAAGTGCTGCACTCAATCTGCCAGCAAATTTGGAAAACTCAGCAGTGGCCACAGGACTGGAAAAGGTCAGTTTTCATTCCAATTCCAAAGAAAGGCAATGC
>SJYT01002632.1:91071-158647 GCA_006410635.1 Cephalophus harveyi | reverse complement strand
AAACTCCAGTACTTTGGCCACCTCATGCGAAGAGTTGACTCATTGGAAAAGACTCTGATGCTGGGAGGGATTGGGGGCAGGAGGAGAAGGGGACGACCGAGGATGAGATGGCTGGATGGCATCACTGACTCGATGGATGTGAGTCTGAGTGAACTCCGAGAGATGGTGATGAACAGGGAGGCCTGGCGTGCTGCGATTCATGGGGTTGCAAAGAGTCGGACACGACTGAGCGACTGAACTGAACTGAACTGACATAGTATTAACTTTGCCACAATCTAATAAGTGAAACAGCTTCATATGTGAGTAGATAGTGATTGCCACCCATATTTCTGTCTATTGTGAAAACCATTGACACAGTATTTTTATTTTCAGATATTGTATTCTGAGCAAGTATTTCTTTTCATTTCCATAATACAAAAAAATTGGCTCCTTTTTAAAGCAAAAATCTTGTCCATTTGAAGGGAAAAGAAGGAAGTACTTGAGGCTACATCTGGGGTGAGAAGCAGAAAGGAGGTCTCACATTAACATTTATATCAGGGTATAATGTTAGCAATAATTTTCTGTTAAGTAAGAGACAGTTCCTTTTGATTAAAAAACCCAAATGTTCTCTTCTGACATAAGGAAGCATTCTTGTTTACTTATAGCAAGTTTTGGGGTTTGTAAATGTAAGAATTACCTCTTTATTCAGTTGTGTCTCTCCAAAATTCATTTGAAAGTACATTTATTTAATAAAATATTTATTGAGTATATATTATATTCTTGGCTTTGTAATAGGCACTGGAGATAAAAGAGCTTAATAAGACACTATTCTAGTCCCTAAAAGATAATAGTTTCTTGTGGAGACAAACTCATATCCCATGTCTAAGGATATGCTATTTAACTCATTTGTTTTGTACAATAGCTATCTATTGCTGACATATTTGATATAAGAGATGTGCTAGGAGATGTGGTTCCTGTCCTCATGGACATTTTATAAAGACTAAAGATAAGTAAACAGGCAAAAAAAAATGTGTATAATAAGATCTCAGGGAAAGAAAATGAGGCATTTGTGGAATATTTAAGGATATGTCTAACTCATATCTGAGGATATCTTCCTAGAGGAAGTTTTATCTAAGCTAAGAACCAAAGTGTAGGTAGAGATCCAGGCATCAAGAAGATTAAGGACACCTCAGAGATTGCGGTCTGTTTAAGGACTACAAAATGGTTGTTTGTAAAATTTTCAAAGAATTTTCATTTGAAATACAAAATTGAACAACAACAAACAACAAGGTTGTTTGTTGTTGTTTAGTTGCCAAGTTGTGTCCAACTCTTTTGCGACCCCATGGACTGTAGCCTCCCAGGCTCCTCTGTCTATGGGATTTCCCAGGCAAGAATACTGGAGTGGGCTGGCATTTCCTTTTACAGGGGATCTTCCTGGCCCAGGGATCAAACCTGAGTCTCCTGCATGAGCATGCGGGCTCTTTACCACTGAGCCAGCCACCAGGGAAGCCTACAGAAGGGTGTAGTAACCTAGTAAAGTCACTCAGTCGTGTCCGACTCTTTCTGACCCCGTGGACTGCAGCCCACCAGGCTCCTCAGTCCATGGGATTCTCCAGGCAAGAATACTGGAGTGGGTTGCCATTTTGTAGCTAGGCTAAAAAACTAGAGCCTTTGGCTTCTAGTTTTGAAATTTAGACTAACAGAAACTGTAGAAAAAAAAATTTTGTTGTCCTTAATTTATATTGATCAATTTTTGCAATGAAAATCTAAGCCTTTTAAAATGATTTTTAAATGGAAATCATAATGAACTCATTCCCCTCTTGATGTTCTATGATAATGTCAGTTTCAGTCGTGATGAATATATTCTTGGTAGTTTTTGGTAGTTTTCATTGTTTTATATCAATATTTTATGCTCTAATTACAAGATGTACCTTATAAAAAAGAATACTGTCCATATTTAAAATTCATAAAATGAAAAGTGCTTGAAAATATACTATAATATCATGAAATTTTGACTGGTTCACCTTTCAAATTTCTTTCTTCCTGTTGTAATCTCAACATTTTCAAAATTAATTTATGTCACTATTTGCATAAGCCCACAATCTGCTAAAGTTTCTCTCTTTCTGAAGTTCAAAGAGTTTCTATGTCAATTTTCATTCCCATTGTCATCAGGGAAGCAATATTATATATCAGTGAATATGCTTTGCTAAACTTCTATCAATTTTAAACTGCAGGAAATAAGTCTAGTCACCCTTAAACACATGCTGTCAATCAGAAAATCAGAAAGCAGGATAGACATAACATATGCTCACAGCATTGTAGAATCCACATGTGGTTGACATGCTGAATGATTCATAAATATATATCTTTAAACCCCAGAAAAGAAGCAATATTTGAATGAATAATGAGGCCAAAGTGAATCCTAAACATTCAAGTTATTTCCAGAAATCGGAAAAGGGAAAATGAATTTTTCTTTAAGGCAGACAGAGTGAATAAAAGTAGAGGCAATTTGTCATAAATGGCTTTAGGATAAGTTAGGTAACTTTTATATCAAATATGAAATATAAATGCTAATTTCATACATATATTCATTTCTAAAGGGAAATAGATATAATCTCTGATTCTAGACTGCCTTTATAAAAGCCTATTTTAAGAATTGATTAATGAATTTTAGTCACAGTTGAAAGAAAACTTTTTGTTTTAAGATTAGTTGTCAATATGTTGCATCTATCTAGTTTTGAATGAATATTATGTGTTTAAATTATCTACTTTGGTTGGCTTCAATTTGGGCATTAACTTGTTGAATTGCTGTATTAGAGACTTATGACTAATTCTCCCAGAAACACTAAATATAATCATTAGAAGATCAGAATTTAAAGACAATTTCAGATATTGCCAATAGAGTTTCGATTCACCAGAGATGGCATTTCCTACAGCTATCTGGCAGATTGTATGTCTTCTTTTCCTTTCCAATCAACTTTTCAACTCTAATGCATTTCATGTACTGTCAATCACAGCTCATTTAGACTTTCTGTAATTGGTGAAGTAATTACTTTTCATGCTTTTAAATCACGTGTGCATTTTGTAGCTATTAATCAATTTCCTGCTGTGCCCCGAGTTAAATTAAATTATAATACTAATATCAGAAGAGATCCCAATAGCTTTTTCTCCATACATTAGTGAAGCAATCATCAATGGAGAAGCCAGACTTTAGTTTTTATATAAAAATGTACAGCATGATTTGCTAGAGCTGACAGATGATATCTACCATTCTTTAGTGCTTACTGTTCTGCAACAGCAAAAATTGAAATAATATATTACAAGCATTTGATGCAGTGCAATTGTTTAGTGACTCCAAATAGCAGAATTTGCTTTTCTCTCCTGCAGCTGTCTGCCTCTTGTTCTCTCATTTGATGAAAATGAATGTAGAGTGAATGAGAATACATTTCTGCTCTCTTCTCACTTTCATGGTTATATTGCTTTAGTTAAGCAGTTAATTTAAACCAGTACATCCAGAACTTCTAGGTAAGAGCAAGGTGGATTTCATGCCTCAAAGTAGCTCCAATTGGAGATATACCCAAAACTTAAACTAACAGACAGATCTTTGTGATAACTAGATAGATAGATAGTAGTTGTACTATGGGGAAAAATGATTAGGCAGGGACCCAATGCATATAGTTCAAAGTTGATAGGCAGCTATTTAAGTTTTACTAATTATCAGAACATAGGATCAATAATGTTATGACTGGGTATGTTTAAAAATTAAACCATGCTGAAGTTTGGGATGAAATATAGATCATGAAACATAAGCAGGAATGTATTTAAATATCTTAAACTGGAAAATCCTTCCAACATTTCACTCCTGGAGAGAATTTCAATATGACTTGCCCATGATTTCTTGCAATTAAATAGAATTTAGTCTTCCATTTTGTTTAAAAATAAGGCCTTAAAATAAATTTATAGGATTTAATTGCCTGAAATGTTGCAAGTATAATAGAAAATTTTTACAAGAATTAAAATATACTTTTTATTTTGAGGTTTTTGTAATGTTTTCTGCTGTATGTATACTTGTAGAAGTATAAAATTAGAGTTATTATGTAAGTGTTGCAGTTTTATATCTTACAGAGGTATGAAGAGATATTTTTTAAAGATATTTATGGCAATTGTACAACAAAACTAAGTTATATTAAAATAGAGAGTAGAAACTGAATGAAAAAATGGAAAGGAAGATTAGAGGATAAATGTAGATGTAAAAGCTATCATAAATGCCAGTGTTTGAAAATATGAAATGAAATAGCATAATTAAAATGCTAAAGAAAACAAAATGACCTAAGGAAATATTTTCTACCTTTTTCTCTCTGTATTTTTCCTGTCTCTTATACACATCTCTCTGCTATCTTTTAGGTTGAGATACTTGTAAATCTTACAGCTGTTTTACTGCCTAGCTGAGCCATGTCAGAAGGGTGCTTGGACTCTTATTGCAAAGCCCTCCGAATTCTTAGCTACCTAAGCCTGTCAAGCCTTTCTAACCTTCCTTTGAAATGAAAAATAGTTTGAGATGTTCTCCTAGACATAACAATGGTGAAAAAGAAAAAGGTTACATAACAAAATTGTTTTAACAAAGGGCAAGGGCACAAAGTTGTCTCAGCCAGTTGTGAACCCTAGCTACAGAGGCTTGATTTTATTACTTATAGGTTACAGGAGGCAGGGAGGAGCATTACAGAATGCCTAAAACCAGATTTGANTGTCATGAGAGAACCTGTCTCTTATACACATCTAGATGTGTATAAGAGACAGGAAAATCTTCCTTCTGTACCAGTTATACACAGTATCATTTTTTCTTTTTTAAAAAAATTCTGCTATTTTATCCTATAACAATTGAAACAAAATATATGAAAGTAGGAGCACAATGCTTCAGACCTCATTTAAGTACAATTCTTTGTGCTCATGAACTGTTTCTAGAGGAGGAGAGAGGGCTGCTAAGGAAGATAGATATCATACAGGAATGTCAATCACATTTAATAGGCAGCGGTGGAAGGTAATCTTCTTCTTTCCATCAGTCTCTAGCAGACTAGTAGACAGAACTCATTACTGTGCAAATGAACCTGCCAGATGCTTCAGCCATTTGCCTCACTAGAGGTCACAGAGAGTTGACACCAGTTAAAGCTGGTTAAATGTAGCTAGGGAAGGAACACCGAGACAGAGCAGCACCATAGGTGGAAATAAACAGTATCATCCCGACAACAACCTTAAGAAAGTTTAAAAAGTCTCTGTGCAATTGTAGGGGGCAGAAAGGTTGCATCAAAGTGGTTCGCGTGTTTAAAAATTAGTTCCTCTTATCATTGAACAAATAAGAAAAATAGATATTTAACTTTGCACCATAGGTGGAAATAAACAGTATCATCCCGACAACAACCTTAAGAAAGTTTAAAAAGTCTCTGTGCAATTGTAGGGGGCAGAAAGGTTGCATCAAAGTGGTTCGCGTGTTTAAAAATTAGTTCCTCTTATCATTGAACAAATAAGAAAAATAGATATTTAACTTTCCCAGTATTATGGCAACAGAATGTCAGTTCAGCAAACTTTAGCCTATAGAAATATAGAGATTTTTAGAAGGTTCATCTCACTTTCAGTGAGCTCCTCTTCTTATTGGGTCATTCTTTGTACTTAAAAGTACTCAGCGCCATCTTCAACTAATGGTGGTAATAATGATTATTATTGCTAGGTCCATTGACTGTTAGTTATTCTCTTTGAAGAGCTCTGCTAAGCATTATCTGGCTTAATTTTCAAAGGCTCTCAACACAGTAGGCATCATTATCTTTGTTTTATAAACAAGGAAACTGGAGCTGCAAGAAGTTAGAATTTGCATCAAGTCATGATCTTAAAAGCAGAAAAGTAATAATTTAGATTCAAGTGTCAGTTCAGTTCAGTTCAGTTGCTCAGTCATGTCCAACTCTTTGCGACCCCATGAATCTCAACATACCAGGCCTCCCTGTCCATCACCAACTCCCAGGGTTCACTCAGACTCATGTCCATCGAGTCAGTGATGCCATCCAGCCATTTTTTTTTTTTTTCAAACAAACCATTGTGTGGAGGGGTGACTTTCAATAGATCTCAGTGAGGGAGATCTATTGATCTCAGTAGCTTCTCTGCTCCTGTAGGAAACCTCCACCCAGAAACAGGTCCTCCAGGAATGGTTTAGCACCAAGTTCCCAATGAACATGCAGGGCAGGATGGGCGAGGAGGAGGCCACCTTTCCGGTCATGACTCAGGTTCCAAAATCTAATCTAATAGTGCCTCGTTATTATTATTATTTTTTTTTATTTTGTCACTTTATTGTATTTCTCTTTTATATTGGTTTTACAAGACTAGTAGTAGTAATAGGAATAATCAAAACATAGGTTCATGAAGACTGACAAGAGCTTCTAGAACTAACACCCCAAAAAGATGTCCTTTTCATTATAGGGGACTGGAATGCAAAAGTAGGAAGTCAAGAAATACCTGGAGTAATACATAAATTTGGCCTTAGAGTACAAAATGAGCAGGACAAAGACTAACAAAGCTTTGCCAAGAGAACGTACCGGTCATAGTAAACACCCTCTTCCAAAAACACACAAGAAGACTCTATACATGGACATCACCAGATGGTCAACACTGAAATCAGATTGATTATATTCTTTGTAGCCAAAGATGGAAAAGCTCTATAGAGTCAACAAAAACAAGACCAGGAGCTAACTGTGGCTCAGATCATGAATTCCTTATTGCAAAATTCAGACTTAATTTGAAAAATTTAGGGAAAACCACCAAACCATTCAGGTATGACCTAAATCTAATCCCTTATGATTATACAGTGGAAATGACAAATAGATCCAAGGGATTAGATCTGATAGACAGAGTGCCTGAAGAACTATGGATGGAGATTTGTGACACTGTACAGGAGGCAGTGATCAAGACCATCCCCAAGAAAAATAAATGCAAAAAGGCAAAATGGTTGTCTGAGGAGGTCTTACAAATAGCTGAGAAAAGAGGAGAAGCTAAAGGCAAGGAGAAAAGGAAATATATATCCATTTGAATGCTGAGTTTTGAAGAATAGTAAGGAGAGATAAGAAAGTCTTTCTCAGTGATCAAAGCAAATAAATAGAAGAAAACAATAGAATGGGAAAGACTAGAGACCTCTTAAAGAAAATTAGAGATACCCAAGGAACATTTCATGCAAAGATGGGCAAAATAAAAAACAGGAATGGTATGGACCTAACAGAAGCAGAAGATATTAAGAAGAGGTGGCAAGAATACACAGAATTGTACAAAAAACATCCTCATGACCCAGATGATCATGATGGTGTGATCATCCACCTAGAGCCAGACATCCTGGAATGTGAAGTCAAGTGGGCCTTAGAAAGCATCACTACAAAGCTAGTGGAGGTGATACAATTCCAGTTGAGCTCTTTCAAATCCTAAAAGATGATGCTTTTAAAGTGCTACACTCGATATGCCAGCAAATTTGGAAAACTCAGGACTGGAAAAGGACTGGAAAAGGTCAGTTTTCAATCCGATCTCAAAGAAAGGCAATGCCAAAGTATGCTCAAACTACCATGCAATTGCACTCATCTCACATGCTAGTAAAGTAATGCTCAAAATTCTCCAAGTCAGGCTTCAACAGAATGTGAACTGTGAACTTCCAGATGTTCAAGCTGGATTTAGAAAAGGCAGAGGAACCAAAGATCAAATTGCCAACATCCACTGACTCATTGAAAAAGGAAGAAATTTCCAGAAAAACATCTACTTCTGCTTCATTGACTAGCCAAAGTCTTTGTGTGGATTACATGCCTCCTGACTGTGTGAATTACATACCTCCTGAGAAATCTGTATGTAGGTCAAGAAGCAACAGTTAGAACTGGATATGATACAACAGACTGGTTCCAAATTGGGAAAGAAGTACTTCAAGGCTGTATATTATCATCCTCCTTATTTAACTTATATGCAGAGTGCATCATGCGAAATGCTGGGTTGGATGAAGCACAAGTTGGAATCAAGATTGCCAGGAAAAATTCCAATAACCTCAGATGTGCAGAAGGCACCACCCTTATGGCAGCACACAAGAACTAAAGAGCCTCTTGATGGAAGTGAAAGAGCAGACTGAAAATTTGGCTTAAAGCTCAACATTCAGAAAAGTAAGATCATGGCATCCAGTCCCATCACTTCATGGCAAATAGATGAGGAAACAATGGAAATAATGAAAGACTTTGTTTTTTGGGGCTCCAAAATCACTGCAGATGGTGACTGCAGCCATGAAATTAAAAGACGCTTGTTCCTTGGAAGAAAAGCTATGACCAATCTAGACAGCTTATTAAAAAGCAGAGACATTACTTTGCCAACAAAGGCCTGTCTAGTCAAAGCTATGGATTTTCCAGTAGTCATGTATGGATGTGAGAGTTGGACTATAAAGAAAGCTGAGCACCGAAGAATCGATGCTTTTGAACTGTGGTGTTGGAGAAGACTTTTGAAAGTCCATGGACTGTAAGGAGATCCAACCAGTCCATCCTAAAGGAAATCAGTTCTGAATATTTACTGGAAGTACTGATGCTGAAGCTGAAACTCCAATACTTTGGCCACCTGATGTGAAGAATTGACCCATTGGAAAAGACCCTGATGCTAGGAAAGATTGAAGGCAGGAGAAGGGGGCAGCAGAGGATGAAATGGTTGGGTGGCATCACCAACTCGATAGACATGAGTTTGAGTAAACTCCAGGAGTTGGTGATGGACAGGGAAACCTGGTAGGCTGCAGTCCATGGAGTCGTAAATAGTTGGACATGACTGAGTGACTGACATGAACTGAACTGAATCAAAATATTTGTACTTAGATATAAAATGTTATAAATTACCCTCTTAGAAAAGCAATTGTAACTTTATAAAAAGAATTATTTGCTATTGTTGTATATATACTTCATAGATCAAGAATCCCAGAATAATAGCTTTATATTCAGTAAAAGGAAAGGAAAATGAAGATAAAATTTAATGCTACTGTCCATGGCATTTTCCAGGTAAGAATATTGGAGTGGGTTGTCATTTCCTTCTCCAGGGGATCACCTTTCTTGACCTAGGGATTGAACTTGGGTTTCCTGCCTTGCAGGAAGACTCCTACATTGCAGGTGGATTCTTTACTGACTGAACTATGAGGAACACCCCCAATAGTTGCTAATATATTAAATACATTTTAAGTTACTCTGTTTTCTATTTTTATTAAGGTTAAATCTTGTAATAGTTAGATAAGATAGACAAAATTTTCCAAGTACATTCATCAGATAATTAAGATTTAGGAGCTAATTTATTTGCTTAAATCTAGAAGATTAATAAAAGATAGAGATTTAAATATCTGAATGTCTAATTCTAAGCCACTCCTTAGACAGTCTTCCTAATATGCTCTAGGTAGAGCACCTATATCAGAAGCAAGTATTAAGAGGAAGACTACGTAAATAAAAAGACTATACTGTATTTTTTCAGTTTTTTTATGTATTCTAAAACATCTCTTAGAGCAAGTGATCTAGAGTAGAATTTACTCAATGAGATTTTGAATATCATTATGTCATGAGAGAACAATGTCATAAAGACTAAAATTATGGTGGAGTATGACGATGAGTTCTTTTTATTTCTCCCATATCCTCTCTGTTGATTCTCAATTCAGTCTTATTTCCATATAGCCATTTTCCCCGAATCACAGACTTTTCTGGAAAAATGGCCAATTACATTCATAGTATTTGAAAGTCTCTGGTTGTCTTCTTTCTTATATTCTATGTTCATAGATCAGAGAAACTGAAATGAAGCCAATGTTCTGTTTTCCTGCTTTAGCAAAACTCCATATTAAAATTTTTTTTCAATTATTTTAAATAAGAAAATATTCATATGAGTGTTAGTCAACTTAAAACTTCTTAATCATATCCAATGTACAATAAATTCAATGACTATAACTACAACAGTAACAAATATTATGTGTGCAACACTACCTTAATTGTCAAGTCTATGCATATGACTGAATGTTGGATTGATATATTTTTTAAAAAGAGAAAAAAAAAATCATAAAATGAACTAACATCTTCTATCTAATATATTTTTCTACTGGACTTTCCAGTGTTTCTTTATCCATGATTCCAAACTTAACCTTTCAAAGATGAAAGAGCTGAAAATAAACAAATCAATGTGAGAGGAAAGCTGGAAAGATTTTATCTTTGGAAGGCAGAGGAAGAAAGAGAGACTGAGACAGAGACAGAGGGAAAGATCAGAGATACACTAATCATAACAAATATTCTAGCCCAGAAGGGAACATTGGAAATTGAGAACAAGTGATGGGTAAGCTTTTCAAGGTTTAAAGATGGGATCCAGATAAGAAGCTAACATTCTTGTGATTATCCTAACCTTTCTCATAGAAGTTGAAATCAGATTGGAAATATGAGAACAAGATTTCTTGTAATACATTCTTTCCAGTGTCAGTCCAGCTGGAAATGCATAGAAGCATGAAAATGAAAAAGAAAACAAATAGAAACAAGCTAACCAAATCTTGAACCATAGGAAAAGTTCATTTGGGTTTGCATAGGCATAGGTCATTTTGGTTTTTTTTCTTCATATGGACTGATTGTTCCCTTGTTTCTAATAAGAGCACTTTGTTGGTTTTTGTAAATTAGCCTTCAAGAAAACAGTTCATCTTGTCTTCACAAAGGTCTGGGATTATTACTTTTTTCCCTTAGAAAAGTTCAAAGCTTCATAAGAAGAGTGTGGAAGAAAAGGACATGGTGTTGGATTAATGTAAAATGGCTGAAATTGAAAGTAATTAATGAGGATATTCTCACAAATGGTGCTGACAGCAAAATGGATGAATTATGCTATATTATAATAGACTCAGGAAATCTTTGAAGGCCAGAAGTCTGACAGAATGATGTAAAAGGCTCAATGTACAAATTGCAGTATTATTGCTCTTATTCCATTTTTTCTAAAGAGAAACATTATAATTACAGAGTCAATTATGTCAATCTGTAATAATGTGCTGAATAAGTGTCTACATACTCATATCTAAGCTTATTTTATGGTTCAGGGAACAAAAACACAGTTAGGGAAGCAAAATTACTGCATATTTTAACTTGATGTGAAGAACAACAGTTTCAGGCTGTGGTAGAGAAAAGAAATAATTTTATATATGGCATGAATCTCTATAGGCCAATATTGCTGATGAACATAGATGCAAAAATCCTTAACCAAATTCTAGCAATCAGAATCCAGCAACACATTAAAAAGATCATACACCATGACCAAGTGGGCTTTATCCCAGGGATGCAAGGATTCTTCAATATCTGCAAATCAATCAATGTAATAAACCACATTAACAAATTGAAAAATAAAAGCCATATGATTATTTCAATAGATGCAGAGAAAGCCTTTGACAAAATTCAACATCCATTTATGATAAAAACTCTCCAGAAAGCAGGAATAGAAGGAACATACCTCAACATAATAAAAGCTGTATATGACAAACCCACAGCAAACATTATCCTCAGTGGTGAAAAATTGAAAGCATTTCCCCTAAAGTCAGGAACAAGACAAGGGTGCCCACTTTCACCGCTACTATTCAACATAGTTCTGGAAGTTTTGGCCACAGCAATCAGTATATAATCAACACGCAAAAATCCCTTGCATTCCTATACACTAATAAGGAGAAAATAGAAAGATAAATTAAGGAAACAATTCCATTCACCATTACAACAACAAAAAACAAACAAACTTAGGAATATATCTACCTAAAGAAACTAAAGACCTATATATGAAAACTATAAAACACTGGTGAAAGAAATCAAAGAGCACACTAATAGATAGAGAAATATACCGTGTTCATGGATCAGAAGAATCAATATAATGAAAATGAGCATACCACCCAAAGCAATCTATAGATTCAATGCAATTCCTATCAAGCTACCAGTGGTATTTTCCACAGAGCTAGAACAAATAATTTCACAATTTGTATGGAAATACAAAAAAACTCGAATAGCCAAAGCAATCTTGAGAAAGGAAGAATGGAACTGGAGGAATCAACCTGCCTGACTTCAGGCTCTACTACAAAGCCACTTTTCATCCATCTCATTAGAACTGATTCAAATGAATTCTTTTTAATGGCTGAGTAATACTCCATTGTGTATATGTACCACAGCTTTCTTATCCATTCATCTGCTGATGGACATCTAGGTTGTTTCCATGTCCTGGCTATTATAAACAGTGCTGCAATGAACATTGGGGTACATGTGATTCTTTCAATTCTGGTTTCCTCAGTGTGTATGCCCAGCAGTGGGATTCCTGGGTCTGCAGGTCTATTTGCAGATTTTTAAGGAATCTCCACACTGTTCTCCATAGTGGCTGTACTAGTTTGCATTCCCACCAACAGTGTAAGAGGGTTCCCTTTTCTCCACACCCTCTCCAGCATTTATTGCTTGTAGACTTTTGGATTGCAGCCATTCTGACTGGTGTGAAATGGTACCTCATTGTGGTCTTGATTTGCATTTCTCTGATAATGAGTGAAGTTGAGCATCTTTTCATGTGTTTGTTAGCCATCCGTATGTCTTCTTTGGAGAAATGTCTGTTTAGTTCTTTGGCCCATTTTTTGATTGGGTCATTTATTTTTCTGGAGTTGAGCTGCATAAGTTGCTTATATCTTTTTGAGATTAGTTGTTTGTCAGTTGCTTCATTTGCTATTGTTTTCTCCCATTCAGAAGGCTGTCTTTTTACTTTGCTTATAGTTTCCTTTGTTGTGCCAAAGCTTTTAATCTTAATTAGATCCCATTTGTTTATTTTTGCTTTTATTTCCTGTATTCTGGGAGGTGGATCATATAGGATCCTGCTGTGATTTATGTCGGAAACAATACTTTCCTCTATCTTAAGGATCTTCAACATGTTTCTTACCATGGGCTCCCTTCGGAATATTTACAGTGTTTTATCTTTCAAGACTTTCTTTTCAATCCCATATCCTTCTTCTCTAGCTACTGCCCTATGTCTCTTCTCCCCTTCATTGCCAAGCTTCTTCAACAGTGAATCTCCTCAGCCTGTGCCATCCCCTCTGCTTCCATTTATTTCCACAGTGGAATCTGGTTTCTATCCTCATCACTCCCCTGAAACATCTCTTGCTGTGGACACCAGTGATTTCCCAACTGACAAATCTAATGAGCATTTCTCAGTCTTTTGACTTACTTGGTGTTTCTGAATCATTAATTTTTATTGCCTGCCTTCCTGAAAATTTATTCTCCAGTGGATTCCATTACACTGCTCTTTCTTGATTCACCTCCCTCTTCTGTGGCTGCTCTTTGAGCTTTGCTTTCTTTTCCCAAACCCAAAATATCAGTGTTCCCAGGAAGCTCTTTCTGTTTTCCTACTATGTGCTTGCATGCTAAGTCACTTCAGTCGTGTCTGACTCTTTGTGACTCTGTGGACTGTAGCCCACCAGGTTCCTCCATCCATGGGATTCTCCAGGCAAGAATACTGGAATGGGTTACCATGCTCTCCCCCGGGGATCTTTCTGACCCAGGGATCAAATCCACGTCTCTTATGTCTTCTTCATCTTAGGAGGATCGTTTACCACTAGCACCACTTGGGAAGCCCTTCTTTTCCTACTCCTTCACATTTTTTCTTGAAAATTTTATCCATGCCTGCAACTTCCAGCTACCACATACATTTTATAACTCGCAGATGTGTACCTTCACCACAGATCTCTCTCCGAGCCCTAGATCTGTTTATGAAAGTGGCTATGGGCTGTCTCTGCCTAGAAATTCCACTCAAAATGTCCAAAACTGAATGTGACCTTTTATATACTCTGGCTCCACTAAATGAGAAATCTGAGTCATCCAAGATTCTTCTTTCATCTTCCTCACTTTCTACAATGACCAGTTCCTCCCAAGTCTACCTCTCAACCATCTCTCATATGTTTGTTCTTGTCATCTTGACTGCCTCTTCTTTGAATTCCCATCACCTGTCACCTGTACCATTGTAGTATCTTCCTAACTGGAGCTCTATATCAACCTCCTTAAAGCTGTCTTTGGAACCCAAAGAATCCTTCTCCCATGGAAAACTTACTGTGTTTCTGCTCTCTTCATATGTTATCAGTGACTCCAAGGGACTCATAGCAGTGGTTTTCAAGTTTATGCTACAGGGATCCCTGTGCATGTTCTGGAGTGAAGGTGAGGGGCAGTGGGCTGAGTGGACCACTCGCCAGGGTGAAACTCTTCAATCAGGGCAACTGTGCTTTGTGTATATTATTCTGGGAAACTGAGGACATTTTCCATTAGAGTGAAAATTCTGTAGCCAGAAGAAAAAATTTGAATGCCATTGACCTTGATCTTCACAACAGACTTTAACAAGTTCACTGTTTATCAGGAATAGAAGAGTGTCTCTTATATGAAACCTTCCTAGAGCTTGTATTCAGGAACTTTGACCCTTCCAGATGTGTGTAGTTGGTTGCCAAGGTCCAGACCAGACTGAGGGCTCTCACAGCTTGATGTGACTTTTGGTGATTGTTCTAAGGCCCTTCCTCCTCCCTTTGAGGTGCCTGGTGCCTGTCATGGGCATGAACATTGAACTCTGCCAGAAGAACACCCAGGGCCTTGATGCAGGCACCATCCCTAGTCAGTCTCAGATATTAAATTACACCCTGTTCCATAACTTGCATTTTTTCTCCTTGACATTATCTCTCATATCCTTCCAAATGATTAAAGAGTCTTTTTAAAACCTGTAGAAGAGCCCACTGAATCAAAGATTGTTCCATGTTTACTTTCTCAGAACTAGGAGAACCTTAAGACACCCTGTCCAGTCCCATGCTGTGATCTTAGTGAAAACTGATTCTCCATGAGCTTACTTCTCATGCCAGCTCATGGACCTTGGCCCTGATTACACCCTTCCAAACTGGGATTGAGTTCAGGTGGAGGCTTCTCATCTGCCTTTAGGAAAGAGGAACACGCACATCGTCACTTATAAAAAGGGAATCTTGGCATTGACAAATCCGGTGGTTCCCAGTTCCATGTTGTAAAATAGTCTTTTTATCTGTCTAGTTCAGAGAATGTTCACGGGTGAGTCAGCTGTAGCCACACCCTGGCTTGACCTGAGCCTCTAGTGTCATTTCTCCCTAAGCCAAGTTAAAACTGCTTGATAGCATAAGCACAAAAGCAGCAACCAGATTTTAATGCTACTCACTAACAATCAATCATTCCCTGAACAAGGAGGATGTTGGGTGAGGTGATCTCTAGGCACCCCTTCAGTTCCAATACCCTGAGTCTTCAATGCTAGGAGGCAATGAGTGTGAAAGATGCTTTGAAAAGTTCAAAATGCTATATAATTGTGGGGTGTTCTTAATTAAACTTACTGCTTTAAGTTCCCATAACAGCAGCAGAAGAAATAAAGGGCCCTTCCTGATGAATAGACAGCTGGGCAAGTCAGCATCTGATTCATCTGTAGTTGGCAGAATAGTGTTGTTTATCAGGGAGCAAAATAAGAAGAACAGCTATTATTTATTGAGACAGGATCATATGCCAGCAGTATGCTAGTGACCCTCTAAATATTTTTGCTATTTATCCTCACAATAACCCTGTCATTATTATCATTGTTGCCCTTTTACAGATGAGGAAACTGAGGCTCTGGGAAGTTAAGTGACTCAGTTGAGGCCACACACCTAGTAAGTGATGGAGTTAAGATTGGAACCATGATTTTTCTCATTCGAAAAGCTCAACCACTTTCAAATATGTGAAAAGTGGAAACTTATTTCCTCCCCTAGTGCTTCTCAAATGTTGATGAGCAGCTGAATCATCACATCTCGCTAAAACCAGATGGCTGATTCAGGTTAGGGTCTGAGCTTCCGCATTTCTGACAGGGTCCCAGATACTGTTGATAGAGTGGATCCATGAACTCCATTGAGTAGCAAGAGGCTCGAGGCCTTTCTAGAGGAAGCCCTGGGCTCCATGTGCTCCCAGGGCCGGGCCACACAGGCTGTGCCCTGCGAAACTCCAGGGGGCACCATTTGCATTCTACTCTGTGCAGTGTGCCTCCTGGGGTCCCATGCTGGGGGTAACCTCCAGTCTGGAGTAAGACCCCAAGGAACAGTGAGCAGATCAACAGACTCTTCATCCACTGGGACCCAGTCTGAAGAAAGGAAAGTGCTTTCCTTTCCCCCACAAATGAAAAACTGATCATCCCAATTGAGAAAAGAAAGGCGAAGTGGGTCTGCTCACAATGAGGGTGGCCCATTTGGTGTTCAAGGCGAGCTGGGAAGGAGGGAAAAAAGGAAGCCGGCAGGCTGGCTGGTTAGCAGGCTGGCTGGCGTGGCCGGCTCCATTCTTATGCTAACAAAGCCGTGATTCCAGGCTGCAGCTGCTGCTCAGTGGGGGCTTGGGCCATTCATAGCAGCTTTCTTTCTGAGTGCCAGACCCCCAGAACAGGTGCGGCCCCACTTGTTATTTTGTGCAGCCCTGACTGTCCAGACAGGGAGCTGATTATCACTGTGAATCGGGGATTACTGCTGATTTACCAGCTTCTGTCAAACAAAGGGGCCGGCCTCCAGACAGCTGTCTCTTCTAGCCAGCATGAGGCTAACTGCCCCAAAAGCCATGTGGGCCACGAGGAGGTGAGATTGAAGTGGAAACGGGACAGAGGAAAATAAAAAAATCCAGGTAGCATTTTTTCTGGGACAGGTCAAAATGTCGGAGAGTCAGAGGGCTGGGAGCTTAAGCCCACAGTCTCCCAGCAGGAGATCAAAACCAAGGGAACTAGGCCCAAGCACCCCTTCTCTGACTGGGGGGTTGCTGCTTTGAGCCCCATGGCCTGAGCTCTGCTGAAGTGGCCAAGGTTGTGGGAAAGCCCTCATTGTCTCACTGTCCCCTTCCTCCTCACCCTCAGCACCAGGCTTTGAGAACAAGACAATCAGCTGCCATTCAGTGAAAGAGGGGCGAGCTATTAGCCCTGCGGTTTACAAGCCCAGTTCCAAAATAAGGCAGCTTGGAGCAGGATCTTGACCCCTTAGCAGCCTCATGAGCTTAGGCCATCGTTTGATTTCTCCAAACCCAAGTTTTTCCTAGAAAGATAACAATAGTACCTCTATTGTGGAGCTACTGTGAAGATTTATTACCACTAACAATGACAGCTAACACTGGGAAGCACCTGGTATGGATCAGGCCCTCTTCTAAGCACTTCACATGTTCACCATAACCCTGTGAAATAGGTACTCTGATTATCGCTGTTTTATAGATGCAAAACCCAAGGATCAAAAAGGGTTAACTTGCCCAAGGTCACACAGGTAGTAAGTGGCAGCTCTCACTGTTTGCAGATGACATGATCCTCTACATAGAAAACCCTAAAGACTCCACCAGAAAAGTACTAGAACTAATCAATGAATATAGTAAAGTTGCAGGATATAAAATCAACACACAGAAATCCCTTGCATTCCTATACACTAATAATGAGAAAATAGAAAAAGAAATTAAGGAAACAATTCCATTCACCATTGCAATGAAAAGAATAAAATACTTAGGAATATATCTACCCTAAGAAATTAAAGACCTATATATAGAAAACTATAAAACACTGGTGAAAGAAATCAAAGAGGACACTAATAGATGGAGAAATATACCATGTTCATGGATCGGAAGAATCAATATAGTGAAAATGAGTATACTACCCAAAGCAATCTATAGATCCAATGTAATCCCTATCAAGCTACCAGCGGTATTTTTCACAGAACTAGAACAAATAATTTCACAATTTGTATGGAAATACAAAAACCCTCGAATAGCCAAAGCAATCTTGAGAAAGAAGAATGGAACTAGAGGAATCAACCTGCCTGACTTCAGGCTCTACTACAAAGCCACAGTCATCCAGACAGTATGGTACTGGCACAAAGACAGAAATATAGATCAATGGAACAAAATAGAAAGCCCAGAGATAAATCCACACACCTATGGACACCTCATCTTTGACAAAGGAGGCGAGAATATGCAATGGATTAAAGACAATCTCTTTAACAAGTGGTGCTGGGAAAACTGGTCAACCACTTGTAGAAGAATGAAACTAGATCACTTCTCAAATAGCCAAAGCAATCTTGAGAAAGAAGAATGGAACTAGAGGAATCAACCTGCTTGACTTCAGGCTCTACTACAAAGCCACAGTCATCCAGACAGTATGGTACTGGCACAAAGACAGAAATATAGATCAATGGAACAAAATAGAAAGCCCAGAGATAAATCCACACACCTATGAACACCTTATCTTTGACAAAGGAGGCAAGAATATACAATGGAGAAAAGACAATCTCTTTAACAAGTGGTGCTGGGAAAACTGGTCAACCACTTGGAAAGGAATGAAACTAGAACAGTTTCTAACACCACACACAAAAATAAACTCAAAATGGATTAAATACCTAAACGTAAGACCAGAAACTATAAAACTCCTAGAGGAGAATGTAGGCAAAACACTCTCCAACATACATCACAGCAGAATCCTCTATGACCCACCTCCCAGAATATTGGAAATAAAAGCAAAAATAAACAAATGGGACCTAATTAAACTTAAAAGCTTCTACACAACAAAGGAAACTATAAGTAAGGTGAAAGACAGCCTTTGGAATGGGAGAAAATAATAGCAAATGAAACTACTGACAAATAACTAATCTCAAAAATATACAAACAACTCATGCAGCTCAATTCCAGAAAAATAAACGACCCAATCAAATAATGGGCCAAAGAACTAAATAGACATTTCTCCAAAGAAGGCATACAGATGGCTAACAAACAATGAAAAGATGCTCAACATCACTCATTATCAGAGAAATGCAAATCAAAACCACAATGAGGTACCATTTCACTCCAGTCAGAATGGCTGCAATCCAAAAGTCTACAAGCAATAAATGCTGGAGAAGGTGTGGAGAAAAGGGAACCCTCTTACACTGTTGGTGGGAATGCAAGTTAGTACAGCCATTATGGAGAACAGTGTGAAGATTCCTTAAAAAGCTGGAAATAGAACTGCCTTATGACCCAGCAATCCCGCTGCTGGGCATACACACTGAGGAAACCAGAATGGAAAAGAGACACGTGTACTACAATGTTCATCGCAGCACTGTTTGTAATAGCCAGGACATGGAAGCAACCTAGATGTCCATCAGCAGAGGAATGTTTAAGAAAGCTGTGGTACAAATATGCAATGGAGTATTACTTGGCCATTAACAAGAATACATTTGAATCAGTTCTAATGAGGTGGATGAAACTGGAGCCTATTATACAGAGTGAATTAAGCCAGAAAGAAAAAACACCAATACAGTATACTAATGCATATATATGGAATTTAGAAAGATGGTAACAATAACACTGTATGCGAGATAGCAAAAGAGACACAGATGTATAGAACAGTCTTTTGGACTCTGTGGGAGAGGGAGAGGGTGGGATGATTTGTGAGAATGACATTGCAACATGTATAATGTCATATATGAAATAAATCACCAGTCCAGGTTTGATGCATGACACTGGATGCTTGAGGCTGGTGCACTGAGAGGACCCAGAGGGATGGTATGTGGAGGGAGGAGGGAGGGGGGGTCAGGATGGGGAACATGTGTATACCTGTGGCGGATTCATGTTGATATATGGCAAAACCAATACAATATTGTAAAGTAATTAACCTTCAATTAAAATAAATAAATTTATATTTAAAAAAATAAAACAACAACAACAAAAAAAACCAAACCATTTTCTCAAAGTCAAAATTTTACACATAACACACACAGATGTGCGTTCCCAGAGTGTCCTTGTAAAGTAAATGCCAACTCANATTCATGTTGATATATGGCAAAACCAATACAATATTGTAAAGTAATTAACCTTCAATTAAAATAAATAAATTTATATTTAAAAAAATAAAACAACAACAACAAAAAAAACCAAACCATTTTCTCAAAGTCAAAATTTTACACATAACACACACAGATGTGCGTTCCCAGAGTGTCCTTGTAAAGTAAATGCCAACTCAGCCATGCTTCAACAGTGGAGAAAGATCAATAGATTTATGCAACTGGAAAGCCCAGAAATGACCGAAGTAGAACTCCAGTTCCATTTTTCATAACGCTTAACAGCAATGCCCTCTTCCCTAGGCTGGCACATCTTATCTAAAGAATGCAAAGAATGGCTGTCGTTAACACCAAAGGTTACAAGTTCTCTGATTCACATTAATAATAAAGGAGAGCTTCAGCTCTGATCACCATCACATAATCCTTGAATTTGACCAGGGAATGGCAGCTCTTATTTATTGAGACTATTATATACAAATTTCTAAACCAAACTTTCAACAAAGGGACAAGATTATGTTGACTGAATAATGTCACTGGGGGTTTATCCATGGAGATTGGTATGAGTTTAATACTATCAAAATCATAGATATGAATAAAATTGGAAGAAGTCTGTTTATCCAAAGGAAAATCTGGATGGATTTAGAAAAGAAGGGATAGGTGGTGAATAGAAGAGCAATGACTCTTCAATACAGGAATAAATATAATGGACATAGGGATTAAAGTCCATATATAAGAGAGACCAAGGACTTCCCTCCACATTCAGGGATTAAGATTCTGCACTCCCACTGCTAAGGGCACTGGTTCAATCCCTAGTGGGGAACTGAGATCCTGCATGTCCCATGGCATGACCAAAAAAAAAAAAAAAAATAGGCAATTAAAGAAGTAATTTTGCTTCAAAGATAATAATTTATACCTTTATCTAAAATATTCAGATCAGTTGTTTTTCTTACATCTATTCAGCATAAATATTATTTGATGTTATTCTATAGGTAATAAATGTTGAATATATTTTATATTTTCACAAAAAACACAAATTTCCTCTAGATTTGAACTCCCATTTCTACAAAATTGTGATTTTTTTTTTGTAATTCTTATTTCCTGTATGTCTATAGCTGTTTTTCTTTTTTCTCACTTCCTTTTACATTCATTAATTCATTCATGTATTTATTAACAATTATTTGTAAGAAGCTTACATACTAGATATGGATGTGAATTTTCTGTTATCGGAATACAATGAGAAAGCTAAATAAACAAATTCTCTAGCTTCACTGACTTAGACTAGTGGAGGGCAGTGAATAATAAATAGAATATAGTATCTCTGATGATGATAATAAAAATTGTTGGGAAAAGAAACAAGATGAAGGAGAGAAACATGGAGGGTAAGGAGTGATGGCTTCAAAGTTAAATACTGTCAGCAAGATAGAGCTTAAGGAAGGAAATAGTGAACACCTATACTGAGGTGTAACGTCCTGAGGCAGGACAAGGCTGAGATTTTTCAGGGACAGCGAAGAATAGTGGTAATGGGTAGAGGGGGATTAAGTTGGAGGCAGAATTGGTGGACAATTAGGTCAGAGAGGAAATAGGACAGTAGATTGTCTCTTTTACTCTCTTTCTTTCTATGTATTTCTATCTCAGTCATGAAAATGAAAGCATTATCTACCTAATGCATCCTTCAGTGATTCACTGTCTTATCACTGTCTTTATTAACAATTTTGATTTCCTCTTAGAGTTGTATCTTTATTATTATTATTTTTAAATTTATGGTTATTTTGTTGTTTTTTTCTTAGATCTGTGGGAGAATAAATAACCTCATTTATTTTCAACTTTCCTATTTCAAGATAACGAGATTAAAGATATCCGTCTGATTATCACTTTAGTTTAACCTTCAAGCTTTCGATGCACTGAGTTCTCTATGTTATTTATTTATGATTAGGTTGTAATTTTCAATTCAATACTATTTTTAATCCATCTGAAGAGTGTTTTATTATAGGGTTTATGAATTTTTGGATCTATAAATATTTTAGGTGCTCTTGTTATTACATCTAATTTTACTCCATTGTACCCAAACAGAATAATCTATATTATTTCTGCATTCGGTACCTTTTACTATTGACTTTGTGATCACTTTTTGCAGGTACTAGATATGAGTTTGAAGGCAAGGCATATTCTTGCTCTTGGAGGTTTAAAATTTAACTATTTCTATACCAGGCAGGATAATGGCCGTCAAAAGATGTCCACATCTCAATCCCAAGAATCTGTGAGTAGGTTACCTTACACAATAAAAGGGAATTTGCGATGTATTTAAGATTAAAGACCATGAAGTGGGAAGATTATTCTAAACTATCTGGGTGGGCATAATCTATTAAAAATTTGAGTCCTTAAATGCAGAAAATTTTCCTAGCTGTGGTCAGAGAGAGAAAGATGCGAGAACTGAAGAGGAGTTTTAAAGAGATGTGACGTGACATAGTTGGCTTTAAAGATGGTGGGAAGGAGCTGTGAACTGAAGACCAGGAGCAGCCTCTAAGAAGCTCAAAATGTCAAGAGACTCCTTAGAGTCTCAAGAAAGGAATGTAGCCTCATGACACTTTGATTTCAGCTCAGTGAGAACTCTGCCAAACTTCTGGTTCACAGAACTGTAAAATAATACACTTGTACTGTTTAAACCACTATCTTTGTTATAATTTTTTTTTTTACAGCAGCAGTAGGAAACTAGTGGAATATCTACTGTATCAAACTGTTGATTCAATTGCTTACCTCTTTTATATTGTTTTATTATTTTTGCCTTGACCTGTCAATTTTTAAAGCTGACTTGATAAATCACTGGTTTTTGTCACATTTTCTATTTTCATCACTTTTTCCTTTGTATATAGATCAAAGCTATATTGTTAATTAAGTAAGCTTAGAACTGATATATTTTCTAAATATCTGCCACAATAAGGAACAAATGCAAGGCTGTCTTTCATTCTTAACACTATGATATTAATAGAAATGCAGTATACACAATGTTATGTATATTCAAGAAAAAAAATAAATTAGGACTTAGACTGAAAGTGTTAGTCTTCAGTCACTGAGTCATGTCCAACTCTTTGCGACCCATAGACTGTGGTCTGCCAGGCTCCTCTGTCCATAGAATTTCCCAGGCAAGAATACTGAAGTGGGTAACCATTGTCTTCTCCAGGGGATCTTCCTGACCTAGGGATCGAAACTGGGTCTCCCACATTCCAGGTAGATTCTTTACCATCTGAGCCACCAGGAAAGCCACTAAAATTAGGAATTAACTTCTTTAACATTCATAGTTAGTTTAAGAAGTCTTGCTATACCTAGGGGGTAACCAAAATTTGTCAAAGGAGATCTGTTAACATGATGAAAGTATTGGGTAGTGATTATTTAAAAGTAGCATCAATACTTGGTTTTATGGAGCCTACTGTAAAGAAGACAAAGAAGGTTTACAAAGATCTTCAAATAAGAAGTGATGCAAGGCAATGGATGAATCATCCTTTTTCTCTAAGAAACAGTGTATATATTAGAGCAGAGCTTAATTATCCAAGACAAAAATAAGAAGGATAATCTAACTTTGGAATTTTAAGGATTCCAGATGCAATTTATATTTATTCTAGTGAGATATTTAAGACAATGTGAAAATCTGGCTGTCTGCTTATAAGATCCTACTATTGGAACAGATTCTAGTGTTCTATGAATGATATCCTATCCATCTTGCTACTATCACTGTCTTTCAGCCCCAGACCACCAGGAACACACCTGTAGTTAAATCAGTTTAATACTGATTGCAGTAAGAGAGAATGTTCTTGGGAACCATGGCACATCTCAGTAACAGGAAATAACTTGAACAATTTAAGCATTAACTGAGTAATTCGGTGAAAAAACAGAGGAGTTTTGCTCTCAGTTGAATATTATGAGACAGCAGGGACAATTTTGTGATTAGGCATATCAATAAATCTTACCTCTATGGAACACAGACTAAAGTGAGAATAAATATATAACAGGTAAAGTAGCAGTCACTCATTTAGTAATAGAGAGGGGGATGTTTGATATTTTGTGGGTTGTTCAGTGATCTTTCATGAAGTGGATGTTTCAGGAGATTGTTTATGTATAATGGGAGCACACCATGACTTAGCTTTAAGCAGCAGATAAACATGTAACGATTCAAGGTTTAACTGTGAGTGTCAGAATTGTTGCTCAATATCCAGTGTCCAGGGCTGCTTTTTTTCTCCCCTTATGCTACATATTTAGCAATTTAGCACTAAATAACATTTAAAAAAAGAGGGAAGATGGAGTTTGCTTTTTAACAGAATCTCTTTTTAGAAAGAATAGGGTGATTTGAGTAGTCTGCATATTTTAAAGAAAATTACATAATTGCTATACTTTTCATTAGCTAAAATATTGAGCAAAATATTTTTGAACTCAATTAAATGATTTCTCCATTTGAAATTTATAAGAAATTACCATTTTTGTTCCTTATATGAACTGTGTGGTTACAAGAAAATTGTTTTCTGATAGTTCTACAGAATTGCATACCATTCCGTAAGTACTTACGAGAATTTACCCTGAAGACTCATCAGAAAATTGAGCCAACCTCCTTAAACTGATTTGTTGGTGCATTACAGTGTATGAGGAGGATTTATCACTGGACGAAACAGAGCATCAGAAAAGGTAAAGACTCACTGGAATAAAATAAGAGCAAAAAAGTTAGTACTTGAGCACATTCCTTAAAGAAATTATTAACTCTGACTTTGGGGAGCCATTATGAAAACTACAAGGAATATCAATTGGATTTGATTTTAAAAACAACTCATATTTGATTTCACAATATAGAGAATAGTTATAAAAGGTTTTGTTCCTTCACTCCATATTAGGATAAGGCAGGGGAACAAATGTTGCCTCCCTAGCAAAAAGTGAAGCCAAAGTAATTCAATGTAATTACTTTGTGATATATTTTATGCGTGCTCTTACTTAAGCAGAACTTCAGAAATGCTTCTATGAGGCAAGTGAGTCCAGCCATTTTCAATACAGTAATCATGTTGTCATTGCTCTCTCTTTTTTTTTTTTTTCCTGAGACTAGAATTACAATCTTAATTTACAATAAAGTTTTGTTATTTAAATTACTAAAATGTTACCTGCATCTGGGCTAAATTAAGATGAATTATATCCAAATCTCTCTACTTTCTACCTCACAAAGATGATGTATGTGCATACTCAGTCACTCAGTCATGTCCAGCTCTTTGCTACCCTGTGAACTGTAGCCCACCAGGCCGCTCTCTCCATGGAATTCTCCAGGCAAGAATACTGGAGTGGGTTGCCAGGCTTTCCTCCAGGGGATCTTTCTGATCGAGGGATCAAACCCACGTCTCCTATGTCTCCTGCATTGCAGAAGAATTCTTTTACCTACCAGGCCACCTGGGAAGCCCCACAAAGATGATATCTTTTGTCAAATCTCCATATTTACATAAAATAACCCTGACATCTCAGAATAACGAGAAATAACTTTCAATAAAATCATTTGAGCTTCTGAATCTCAGGTAAATTTCATTTTAGGCAAAGTTATTATTTTCATGTTGTGTGGGATTCGTGTCAATTTATAATGACTGAATTAGTTTGTAAGGTTTTGGTACATTTTCTTCAAAATTAAAAACACCACTGTAGTATTTAAGTGGAAGGATTCATGATTTGCAAAGAATAATATGATTTCTTCTCTTGCAGATGCCAAACTTATCAAAATTCATTTTTATTATTCAAATATATTTCATTAAAAAACACACCTATTTTCAAAGCTGGACAAATACTTTCCAGGACATAGTTCTTAGGACTCTCCCTGTTGTCATGGTCTGTTTCATCAAAGGCACTTCCTTCAGAGCAGCACTGTTCCGAGTGCACTTTCTTGAGGCTTGAAGTGTCTGCTGCTGCTGCTGCTAAGTCACTTCAGTCGTGTCCGACTCTGTGTGACCCCATAGACGGCAGCCCACCAGGCTCCCCCGTCCCTGGGATTCTCCAGGCAAGAGCACTGGAGTGGGTTGCCATTTCCTTCTCCAATGCATGAAAATGAAAAGTGAAAGTGAGGTCGCTCAGTCGTGCCCGACTCTTAGTGACCCCATGGACTGCAGCCCACCAGGCTTCTCCGTCCATGGGATTTTCCAGGCAAGAGTTCTGGAGTGTGTGACTGAAGTACAAAGCTGAGTGCATAATTCTGAAATTTGTTTTCAGTTCGGCTGTTCCCTCCCATAGGCTGTTATTATTACTGTCCTCTGAATGATTCTAGTGGTAGAGTTATTCAAGTAGGACAAAATGAAACAAAACAAACAAAAACCAAAACAGATAATACTTTCCCAGGCTGGGTTCTCAGAAAGTTGACTCAGATGTCGATCAGTGTATGGGAGGTTTATTAAGTTCACACTTGCAAGATCTGTTGAAAGAAGTGATGAAGAAAGAGTGGGCAAAGGGAGAAGATGAACTTGGATGGGGTCTTAATGGAGGTGGGGTTGAGGTATTTCTTCAGAATTTTCCCCAGTGGGGTGACAGGACTTGGCTTTGTCAACCCTCATAGTAAATAGGCATCTTTGGGAGTCATCCTCATATGGGCATGTGACCTTGTGAAAGGTCACCCTCCTAAGCTAAGGCAGTGTGCAGACCTGGCAGGCCTCACTTCCTGAAGGGTCTGGGAGCCCCATCCAAAGTACACCTGAATTCAAGCTGTCTATCTTTCACATTTGGTTCTACAGATGAAAAAATTATTTTTGCCTCTAATCAGAATTACTTCATTACTAAGAAAAAAAAATATATATATACTATGTACCTTTTAAGAAACTAAGTAGTTTTCAAATTTTATTTTGTAATAATTATGAACATCTCTATTTTATTGACTTCCTGTTAAAGGGCTTTAGTGTGTATGTGCTTCTGTGTATTCTGCATATGGTTGCATCAGTTCAGTTCAGTTCAGTTGTTCAGTCGTGTCTGACTCTTTGTGACCCCATGGACTGCAGCACCCCAAGCTTCCCTGTCCATCAACAATACCCAGAGCTTACTCAAACTCATGTCCATTGAGTCAGTGATGCCAACCATCTCATCCTCTGTTGTCCCCTTCTCCTTCCACCTTCAATATTTCAGGGTCTTTTCCAGTGAGTCAGTTCTTCTCTTCAAGTGACCAAACTATTGGAGTTTCAGCTTTAGAATTAGTCCTTCCAATGAATATTCAGGACTGACTTCCTTGAGGATGCACTAGTTGGATCTCCTTGCTGTCCAAGGAATCGTCAAGAGGCTTCTCCAACACCACATCGTTACTACATTAAAACATGGCATATATAAATAAATAAACAATGTAGATATTTGTGCATCTAAGTCATTCCATTTTCTGAATATAACAATATGTACAGAATTTATGTTTTGAGGATTGTAGAAGGCTCTGGAGAAGGCAATGGCACCCCACTCCAGTACTCTTGCCTGGAAAATCCCATGGACGGAGGAGCCTGGTGGGCTGCAGTCCATGGGGTCGCTAAGAGTTGGATATGACTGAGCAACTTCACTTTCACTTTTCACTTTCATGCATTGGAGAAGGAAATGGCAACCCACTCCAGTGTTCTTGCCTGGAGAATCCCAGGGACGGGGGGCCCTGGTGTGCTGCCATCTATGGGGTCGCACAGAGTCGGATACGACTGAAGCGACTTAGCAGCAGCAGAAGGCTCTAGGTTTAAAACATTTTTTTAAAAGTTAATAAACTGCTTAAAAAACACTTAAAAAGCAGGAAGTTAACAAGCAGTTTTTGTGGGTGATGAAAAAAACCCTTGGTTAATCATCATGAAACACATAAGAAGCACCACTGAGAAACACGGAAAACTCTGAAGTACCAAATATGCAACTAAGTTATTATGAACTGTTAAATGTTGCAAGATTGTATAGTGAAAAATTATTTTCACTAATATAAAAACCCTAAACTGGGGAATTCCCTGGTGATCCACTGGTTAGGACTTGGAACTTTCACTGCCATGGGTCTAGGTTCCACTCCTGGCCTGGGAACTATGACCCCTGCAGCCAAAAAACACAAACTCAAACTGTATATAACATACTATGTCTTGATCTCCAAAACAGGTAGGAATTAGACAATTTCTTTATGAAAACAACAATTTCTACCATTTCCAGGAATAAGAATTATTTTTTCTCACCCATTAAATAAGGGTTTTAGTAACAGTCACATTGAGTTATGATGAGATTCAATTATATAATTCATGGAAAGTGCTGAATACCATGCCTGATACAGTATAATTATTAAATAATGTTAATGCTTATTTTTATTTTTGTTCCTGGGAAACTTTTATCACAGCAGTGTAAAAAAAGTTAATATTAATCAAGGCATTCTATGACCTATTTGACAGTGACTTTTAAAGTTCACATCCTCCAAGGCTAAACTCTTAGTCCAAAAAGAAAATTTAAGATGTTTGTTTTAACTTTTATTTCTGACTATGAAAAAATTTCACAAAATGTGTACTTTAACTTTTAGTAGTCACTCAGCATATTCTAGATATAATATTTGCAATGTTCTCTGATGTAACCAGATTTAAGATATTGTTTGGTCATATTGTTTTGTGAAGACTACCTATTGAAATAACCAAGAAGTTTGTTTATGAATAAAGCTATCAGTCAGTTTAGGAGCTCAGTTGTGTCCAACTCTTTGCAATCCCATGGACTGTAGCACGCAAGTCTTCCCTGTCAATCACCAACTACTGGAGCTTGCTCAAAGTTATGTCCATTGAGTTCGTGATGCCATCCAACTGTCTCATCCTCTGTCATCCCCTTCTCCTCCAGTGCCAATCTTTCCCAGCATCAGGGTCTTTTCCAGTGAGTCAGTTCTTCACATCGCGTGACCAAACTATTGGAGTTTCAGCGTCAGCATCAGGCCTTCCAATGAATATTCAGGACTGATTTCCTTGAGGATGGACTGGTTGGATCTCCTTGCTGTTCAAGGGACTCTTAAGAGTCTTCTCCAACACCACAGTTCAAAAGCATCAATTCTTCGGCACTCAGCTTTCTTTATAGTCCAGCTCTCACATCCATACCTGACCACTGGAAAAACCATGGCTTTAACTAGATGGACGTTTGTTGGCAAAGTAATATCTCTGCTTTTTACTATGCTGTCTAGGTTGGTCATAACTTTTCTTCCAAGGAGCAAGCGTCTTTTAATTTCATGGCTGCAGTCACCACCTTCAGTGATTTTGCAGCTCAAGAAAATAAAGTCTATCTCTGTTTCCGTTGTTTCCCTGTCTATTTGCCTTGAAGTGATTGGACCAGATGCCATGATCTTACTTTTCTGAATGTTGAGTTTTAAGCTAACTTCTTCACTCTCCTCTTTCACTTTCTTCAAGAGGCTCCTTTGTTCTTCTTTGTTTTCTGCCATAAGTGTGATGCCACCTACATATCTGAGGTTATTGATATTTCTCCTGGCAATCTTGATTCCAGTGTGTGCTTCTTCTAGTCCAGCGTTTCTCATGATGTACTCTGCACATAAGTTAAATAACCAGGGTGACAATATACAGCCTTGACATACTCCTTTTCCTATTTGGAACCAGTCTGTTGTTCCATGTCCAGTTCTAACTGTTGCTTCCTGACCTTCATACAGGTTTCTCAGGAGGCAGGTCAGGTGGTCTGGTTTTCCCATCTCCTTCAGAATTTTAGACTGTTGTGATCCACACAGTCAAAGGCTTTGGCATAGTCAATAAGGCAGAAGTAGATGTTTTTCTGGAACTCTCTCACTCTTTTGATGATCCAACAGATGCTGGCAATTTGATCCCTGGTTCAAATAAAGTTATAGCTCATCTAAATACATTTTAGAAAATGAGCATATTATTTCCTATGAGTATTTGACTGGGAAAAAAATATTAATCACATCCCTAATTTAGCTGCTTTTTCTAGGAATGAGGAGTAACAATAAAATCAAAGTTAAAAAAATAAATTTATAATGAAAAATGGCTGTTTGGCTAGAAGTGAATATAATTTTTAATTATGTGCCTCAGAATTAGGAATTATAAAATATTAAAAAGACATATAAAACATTGGCCCTCTAAATTTTACTCTTTGTTTAAAATCTCTTTTCCTTAATAGGTGTCAAACATATAACCTTAGCTTTCTTACAGAAATTCTTTCTCTAGAAAATGTTTCTGGTCAACTTTATATTCTTATGTTATTAGATTACTTAAGTAAGAACCACTATGGAGATTAGACATCCAAAGGGAAATGTGAGGAGCCATCACTGTCAGAAAGTTATTAACCAGTGTTTACTTGGAACCTAAGTAATCAGTCTGGGTCAGGCCGCAATACAAGTAAACATAGTAAGACTGTTTTCTAACAAGAGTGAAATGTAGTTAGATGCTCAAGATATTTTCCTAAGTAAATAACAAATTCTAACTGAAGTTCATGAGACAGGACTGAGAGAGGAGTGGAAGAAAGAGTTTGTTATACATTTCCTGAACATAAACATTTTGGTGAGGTTTATCCATAGGTTCATTTTGTTGGAAAGGAGGGAATGACTTATTTGTTTTCATTTTATTTGGGTAGACAGGCAGAGAGGGAGCTCTGACCTTGCAAATGTCATTGTGAGTTGTCAAGGAAATTCTAATCCTTTATGATGTGGAAATTAAGATAATGAAGATCTGTTAAGAAAAGAACTTCATATTTATTTGATCATGTGTAGGATTGTTTATGTCAATGTGAATAACTTACTCATGTATTACAGATTGCTCTATTACCTGCATTGTTTTTTGCATTGTTATATTCCATCACTTGTCCAATGTTTCAGTTTGAACTCACCTCTAATTAGATGGTTTTGCATTCCTTCTCAAAGTCATCAAATATTTTCATATGAAGTATGAAATGACCTTGATTGAGAATCGTTTTGTGTGAAGTCTATAGCTCTGAAAATACTAGATAATTGTAGCTACATGAGTTCTTTGTTCTTCCTTAAGTCTATTATTTTTCCCAATTCATTTATCTTAAAAACATTAGCTATTTCTGTGAAATGTCCACAACAGCAATAGTTAGTTGAATTGACAATGAAACAGATGTGATGTAATTTATATACTTTTTAATTGGTCTTTATTTTTGGGCTCCAAAGTCACTGCAGATGGTGACTGCAGCCATGCAATTAAAAGACGCTTACTCCTTGGAAGAAAAGTTATGTCCAACCTAGATAGCATTTTCAAAAGCAGACATTACTTTGCCGGCTAAAGTCCGTCTAGTCAAGGCTATGGTTTTTCCAGTGGTCATGTATGGATGTGAGAGTTGGACTATGAAGAAGGCTGAGCGCCGAAGAATTGATGCTTTTGAACTGTGGTGTTGGAGAAGACTCTTGAGAGTCCCTTGGACTGCAAGGAGATCCAACCAGTCCATTCTGAAGGAGATCAGCCCTGGGATTTCTTTGGAAGGAATGATGCTAAAGCTGAAACTCCAGTACTTTGGCCATCTCATGCGAAGAGTTGACTCATTGGAAAAGACTGTGATGCTGGGAGGTATTGGGGGCAGGAGGAGAAGGGGACGACAGAGGATGAGATGGCTGGATGGCATCACGGACTCGATGGACGTGAGTCTGAGTGAACTCCGGGAGATGGTGATGAACAGGGAGGCCTGGCGTGCTATGATTCATGGGGTCGCAAAGAGTCGGACATGACTGAGCGACTGAACTGAACTGAACTGAACTGATGATTAGGGTGGGAAGGGACAGTGAAGGTACTTGCCAAATGTCAAGTGAGAGAGAAGATGGAGATACATGAAAGAAAAGAAGAACTAGAGTAAAGAAATCCTGCTGCAAGTTTGGTCCTTAGTCCTTCATTTTTATTTCTCCCTAGTTTCCAAGGCAAATGTCTTTTAATCATGTTCTTATACCTCTAAGTAAGTAAATAAGTAAGGGTTTGTCACTCAGTCGTGTCTGACTCTGCAACTCCATGAGAGCTGGTGGCACTCATGAGACTCCCATGAGACTCAGGTGGTTCCCACAAGACTGTAGCCTACCAGGCTCCTCTGCCTATGGGATTTCCCAGGTAAGAATACTGGAATGGGTTGCCATTACCTTCTCCAGGGGATGTTCCCCACCCAGGGATTAAACCAGCGTCTCCAGCATTTTAGGCAGATTCTTTACCGTCTGAGTCACCAGGGAAGCCCTCTTATACCCCCACTCCCACCATTTTCTCTGCCTTGAGAGCAAAAGCTAGATCTCCTCTGCCTATGGGATTTCCCAGGTAAGAATACTGGAATGGGTTGCCATTACCTTCTCCAGGGGATGTTCCCCACCCAGGGATTAAACCAGCGTCTCCAGCATTTTAGGCAGATTCTTTACCGTCTGAGTCACCAGGGAAGCCCTCTTATACCCCCACTCCCACCATTTTCTCTGCCTTGAGAGCAAAAGCTAGATTGGATGAGTATATACATACAAATCAATTTCCTGTTGACATTCCAAAATGTTCTATAAAGGATGGGTAGAGGTATAGCTGTGAATATTCTACTTCAGTATTAGAAGTTATAAATTCATACCCTTTACAGGTTTGTTGCTTTAGTTTTTTCTTTCTTTTGTTTGTACTTTAGTTGATTATATTATAAGTAATTGCTTTGATTCTGTTTTCCAATATTTTGGAGAATCCTGTACCCATTGTCTTCTCCCAGAGGTGTATGCTCTGCTCCCAAGGATGTACTACTTCAGATTTGGCCTTAGATCATTTTATTGTATTAATATATCATAATGTACAGGAAACTGTACATAGAATATAAATAATTTCCAATACCCTGAGATTAGCATAGATTGGCCGTGATAGCGACCATAAAGAAAACATTGCCCTTGGTGACCAGAAATATTTGAAATTCATGAATTGTAATTTCCTGTGACTATTCTTTTTCTTTACTTGCTGCTTTTGTTTACATTTCTTTGAACAATGAACGTAAAATCAGGTTTTAGTCTTTTTATCATATATGATTCTTAATTCCCCATATCCCAGGAACCCTTGGTCAGAAAGTATACTTAAGAGTGAAAATTTTAGTAGTTAATTTAATTCTGCTGGATAGAACAATCTCTTGCTTTTGTGAAATGCTTTTATGTAGAAGAGACTTCAGTCATGTGCGAGTTGTTTTGTTTCAATGCTGACACGCTGCCAATACACAGAAGATGGAAATCTATTTTGTGAATATAGTTGATCTTGAATGAGGTCAAACTGCTTATTTCATTCAAATATGATGCTAAATAAACTAGTTAATATGTTCNCTTCAGTATTAGAAGTTATAAATTCATACCCTTTACAGGTTTGTTGCTTTAGTTTTTTCTTTCTTTTGTTTGTACTTTAGTTGATTATATTATAAGTAATTGCTTTGATTCTGTTTTCCAATATTTTGGAGAATCCTGTACCCATTGTCTTCTCCCAGAGGTGTATGCTCTGCTCCCAAGGATGTACTACTTCAGATTTGGCCTTAGATCATTTTATTGTATTAATATATCATAATGTACAGGAAACTGTACATAGAATATAAATAATTTCCAATATCCTGAGATTAGGATAGATTGGCCATGATAGCGACCATAAAGAAAACATTGCCCTTGGTGACCAGAAATATATGAAATTCATGAATTGTAATTTCCTGTGACTATTCTTTTTTTTTACTTGCTGCTTTTGTTTACATTTCTTTGAACAATGAACATAAAATCAGGTTTTAGTCTTTTCATCATATATGATTCTTAATTCCCCATATCCCAGGAACCCTTGGTCAGAAAGTATACTTAAGAGTGAAAATTTTAGTAGTTAATTTAATTCTGCTGGATAGAACAATTTCTTGCTTTTGTGAAATGCCTTTATGTAGGAGAGACTTCAGTCATGTGCGAGTTGTTTTGTTTCAATGCTGACATGCTGCCAATACACAGAAGATGGAAATCTATTTTGTGAATATAGTTGATCTTGAATGAGGTCAAACTGCTTATTTCATTCAAATATGATGCTAACTAAATAAACTAGTTAATATGTTCACAGGGCATATACAAATATCTCAAATACACTGTTTATATTCATAAATTAATGTGTTAATGAATTTTCCTCAGCAGGATTCCATTATACAAATCCCTTTGGGCTTATTATCTGAAATGCCTAATCTGTTAGACACTGTTTGGGGGTGGGGATTATACAAGGTTAGAATTATTTGATTCCTCAGTTCTTTCCTTTGTGTATTGGCATTTTTCCTCCAAGGCATAAAGCACTTTAACTAAAAATATGCTTAAAGATTTTTTTCAGTCCAAATCTAGGACATAGACTAAAAAAAAATAGATTGAGTACATTTGAGGATACAAGGAAAATAAAAAGCTGGCTAATTTAGGGCAAACTACACACAAATCAATGCTATAAGGATTTGTTCCATTAAGTAAAAATGTAACTCTATAGAAATATGCTGATATTTTTTGTGAAAGAAAAAAAAGATAAATATAACTGAACAACAACCAACAGTCACATTTAATAACTGTCTCCATTATTTACACATTAAGAAAATCCTTGTAGTGCAACAATTTGAATTGCTTTACCAGTACTCAATATTTCTCTATGAGAGAAAAATGTATTTGCATTTTTAGTAAAGTTTCCATGGTGGCTAGTACCTTTTTTCCCAAGTCAACATGTCTCATAATACAGCCAAATTTATGCTTAGAGGATTGCTTATTCACTGAGATAGCTGGGCTTAGTAAAGAAGAAGGAAGAGTTTAAAGTATTGCAACTGATCATTGTTCAGTGTAATGCAGGAAAATAATCATGGAAATCAGAAAGCTTAATCAGAAAAATAAAACCTATATATAAAATTAATCTCTCAGGAACTTTAATTATAAACATGGAAAGGCTCAGTACTTTAGTAACTGATACTGATTTTGTTCTGTTGTTTCTCCTTCTTCCTAACAGTCTGATGACATCTCAGTCTGATTTCATAGTTTGTATTCCTGTTTGATTATAATAGCTGTCAGCTGTAACCCAGTTCGCTGGGTTAGGAGGAGGAAGGAGCACAGCCTCACCGATTTCCTTGGTCTCTTCCGGTTGTGCCTGCTAACAACACCTCCTCAGCCATGAAGTGCTGGAGAATGGCAACTCACTCTGCTTTCCTACAATTTTTGTGGAAAATCTATAAAACACTTTACCTTTCTCATATCTAGAGGCAGAAGAGGCATATTAGATGAAGGAGCAAGGCCTCTCAAAACTTGGCCTTTGAGAATTTAGTAACTTTGATCTCAACAGGGTGCTCAGTGACTCTACCATATCCGGCATTCTTTGGCAAACTCTGGAGACAAGACCATATGTCAGTCAGTACCTCATACAAGTTGTACCTCATATAATCATTGTACCCTGGGGAATATATAGTGAAGGGAGATGGTTTTTAATAAGTGTGAAACTATATTGCAGCCAAATAAAGACAATGCGTTTGGAAGTAATTTGAGTCGTTAAATCCAAAAGCCTAGATTCAATGGCATTCATTCATTCATCTAATCATATATTCACATTTTATTCAACAAATGCATTTGAACTACTGTTTTCAAGGCACAGTGAAGGAAGCAAGGAGTCTACAACACATAGCTCTTTTTTTCAACAAGCAATGGGTTCAGAAATGGACAATGTTATCTTAGTATCTCAGTATAAACTATGGTATAAAAAAGAGAATGGAATAGAAAAAGTCTCTCATTATACAAGATAGCTTATTAAAAAAAGCAATGTAATATCCTTTGGAAGTAAGTTTGAATTACATCAGCTTATGGAACATTTAAGGAATTTGGAAATCAGTCATATATTAGACACACCTTTGCATTATAGGGTGAGGAGAGAAAATTTGTATTAAATTTTAATAATTCTAGGAGTCATAATCTTTAGATAAGTTAATGTAGGAAAAACAGGGTTAGAAAATACCGCCTTCGAAAAAAAGCAAGAAATGGGAAAAAAAGTAATGTATCTGTTCATTCAGCAAAAGCAATTACCGTCATGTAGGTCAATAGAACACAAATAAGAAAATGGTATTTATAAGCCCGTGAAGTGAAGTGAAGTGAAGTGAAGTCGCTCAGTTGTGTCCGACTCTTTGCCTGTAGGTTTCAACAATTAATTTAAATCCAAGTTAACTCGTCTTTTTAAAACTATAAAACTGTGAGACTGAATAAAACATAAAATTCAAATATGCACTATTTACAAGGGACAAACTTTAAACCTATAGACACAGAGATGTTAAAAGGAAAGGATGAGAAAAGGTAAATATCAACTTAGTCAATGAAGGGAAGTGTTGCAATGCTGCATCAGACAGAGCAGATGTTGGGGTAAGACATTTTCGAGAGAAAAGGAGGAACTTGCATAATGATAACATAGGCCTCCAGGAAGATATCACAATTCTAAATCTACATGCATCCAATAGCATAGTTTCAAAATATATAGGGAAAAAGAAAACTGACAGTTAGAAGAAAAACAATAGATCTGCAATCAGAATATTCTTAAGAGCTGATGAACAAGCAGAAAACCATCAGTCAGGATTTAAAGGGTGTGTCATCTCAATTTAACTGGCTTGACCTACTTGACATTATTTACCATGCATATCTGCAGCCAACAATAACAGTGGATTCTTTCCATGAAGCGCCTCATGAAGCATCATCAAATTCATAGAGTTGCAATATGTTCTGTTACCACAGTTAAAGGAAGCTACTAATTAATAAGTAAAAGATAATGAGAAAACAGCTAAGACATAGTAGAGACATTGATCATAATTTAAAATTCTTTATTTTGATACAGAAAAAAGATCAAATTTAAAACTAAAAACCTGCAATATATATTGAGGGGAGGTGAAGTCGCTCAGTCGTGTCCGACTCTTTGCGACCCCGTGGACTGTAACCTACTAGGCTTCTCCGCCCATGGGATTCTCCAGGCAAGAATACTGGAGTGGATTGCCATTTCCTTCTCCAGGGGATCTTCCCGACCCAGGGATCGAACCCGGGTCTCCCGCATCAGAGGCAGACGCTTTAACCTCTGAGCCACCAGGGAAGCCCGCAATATATATTACATTATAAAAATATTTTAAAATGTCAACATTTATGATGTAACTTGAGTTAACTTGAAGGCATTTAATTCCTCATATTCAAGCATAGAGGCAGCATTGTGCAGTGAGTAAGCAAACAAGATCAGTATGCCTAGTTGAGTTTTCCATTTAGCATCCTGCTAGCTGTGATCTTAAACAAAGTACTTAACCCCATTAAACCAGTTCACTGCCCTGTTATACAGGATAATGATGGTGCTTATATCACTGTCTGCCTGTGAAGATTAAAATGATAATGTTGATAAAGTGAGTTGCACACAGCAGAGTGTGTATTTCCAGAGAATTTGGTGGAATGCATACAATCCATAGGACTTTCCTCTTGTTCATTCTCTCTGAGTCTACAGAATGTAATAAGGCAAGGTATTTTTTGGAACTCAGGAGACAAGTCCTGGGGAAAGTGTTCTTTATAGCAACGCTGTAATAATTCTTTAATATCCTACTTATTACCTTTGTTTGCCTTCAGAAAAGTTAAATTTATAGCAAAATTAAAAGACTTGCAATTATAAACACCCTTCACTCGATAGTAAAAATAGCTCAAAAATTATTTCCTTTTTTGTCTTTTTATTATTTGTATCTGAAACAAACACCATGATAGCTAGGTGAGGTAGGTCCTATTTCTTGGTCCAACATTCAAAACTGAAAGTATTGGAAATGTTCTCAATAAGCTATAGTGATTTGGGGATGAAAACATCTGACTGTGATGTAATCTTATAAAATAAGATGAAAATTTCCTATCAGAATTTGATTGACTTTACTAACAGACTTATTTTAAGACATGCTATTTGACTACCATTATTGTGAAATTGAAAAGACAGAAAATTTAATAAAGAAAGAATTATGAAATCATAAGTATGTCTACTATTTTTATGCTTGAGAGACTCTAAAATCTGTTAAGAATGGTCTACTTCATTTTAAGAGTAACATGATCTCTGTTCAGACAAATATAGTAAGTCTCTGTTGACCTAGTCTAATGTGAACAATCCCAAAACTTCTAAATAATAAAATTGTCCAAATATGAGAAGTTTATTGTTTTTAAAGTGTCAGTTTGTATTAATTTTCTATTGCAAGATGACAATTACCTCAACTTCAGTGGCTTAAAACAACATCCATTAGCTCAGAGGTCTGTTGGTGAGAAGTTCATGCATGGAGCTATGACTGGATTCTCTGCCTGGCTTACAGGCTAAAGCCAAATTATCAGAAAGGCTGAGTTCTAGGCTAGAGATTCTGGGGAATAATTTTCTTCCACTTAATTTTGTCTCTGCATCCCATCAGTCATTTTTGGAGGGATAGGAGAATGATAAAATGATTGACAAATATAAAAGAATATTCAGAGGTTTAGGACAGCCAATGGACCAACTGAATATAATAATGAATCTGGAAATAGAATTGCACATACCCAGTTACTCAAGGAAAATGTAAGTGTATGTTGTATAATTGAACCCCTCATGACATTAATGAACTCCTCATAATGTTAACAGAGTCTTTATTCATAGTAGTCAAAACTAGAAAGCAATACATTCGCTTATCACAGTGAATGGATAAACAAATTGTGATATATCCATACACTGGCATAGTATTCAGCAAAAAAAAAAAAATGACCGATTCATACAATAACACACTGAATCTGAAAAATATTATACTGAGCAAAAATGCCAGACACAAAGAATATGTATTGTATTGAGACAGACTGAGACCTGGGACCCTTTGCTGCAGCGCTGGCACCTGGACAAATGTCTCTTCAAGCAACAAAATACAAAGAAGCTCTAAGAGACCAAAAATAATTGTGTGTACATGCGATTGGACCAATTCTGGACAAAAGATACAAGAAGACAAATAGCCCAACTTCTGAAGAGCCAGGAGCAAAAGCAGGGCACTATGCATATCTCCTGCACACAACATCACTTCACATAATAGGTAAGCAAATCACTTAACTTACCCCTCAGACTCAGACCCTGGACACACCCTACCCTCAGCCCATATTAGGAACCAGCTCACTATTCCCTCAGTGAGCCAGCTAGCAGCTAGCAAGAGCCCCAGGAAAGTCTTGCCTGAATTTCTTGTATGGCCTCTGATCAATTTCTATTGATCAAGAATCCTGGTTGGTAACAGTATGATCCTATTTATATGAAGTTCTAAGAAGGACAAAATTAACATCTAATGACATAAATGAGGGTTTCCCAGGTGGTTGCCGTGGTGAAGAATTTGCCTGCAATGTGGGAGACCTGGGTTCTATCCTTGGGTAGGGAAGATTCCCTGGGAAGGGAATGGCAAACCACTCTAGTATTCTTGTCTGAGACTTCCATGGACAGAGGAGCCTGGTGGGCTACAGTTCATGGGGTCTCAAAGAATCGAACAGGACTGAGTAGCTAACACTAGTTCAGTGATTTCTTGGGGATAGTAGTGTGTTTAGTTGACAATAAGGGGGTCACAAGGGAAATTTTAGGGTGATAGTAATTATCTTTATATTGATTATGATGGTCAACACACTGGTGAATATGGTTGTTGAAATCTGATCAAACTGTACACTACCTTAAATGTATTTTATTGTATATAAATTGTGCTTCAGTAAAGTTGGAATAAGAGTAAGTTGCAAAAATTATATATCTAAGTGTAGCATAATCTTTTTTGTTCCTCTGTTCTTTATTTAAAACTTTTGATTATATTACTGTTTTTCACCATACTTTTCAACAGATTTTAGTACCACTCTTTCATCATAAAAATTAAACAATTTTTATCATGCTGACCTAGTCTTTTACTTTTGCTATTTAATACATTGTATGTTTATTTCCTAGAACAGAGTTTATAAATAGATCTGCCTCTTATTAAGCCCTGTTTATTCAAATTTACCTCTTTTGTGTGTAGCATGCAGTGTAGATGATTATAATTTCTACTGATGTAGTTCAGTTCATAGTATGTTAAATTCCAGAGAACTCAAAAGTCAGAGTAGAATGGATATCTATTTATATACAGTGGTATTATTACTTTTTAACTCAATCTCAATTTGCTGAAAATGGTTAAACAAGTTGGTGCCAAGTCTTCTTTATTATTAAACCTAATTTCCTTTTAGATATCTGACTTAGTAATTACCATCTCAACCAACACCATCACTGCCATCATAGCTAATATCACATCATACTATGCCAGGCACTGTGTAAGTACATTTTTCATTGCATTTTTTGTACTTTCACACTAGCTTTGTATTTGCAAATCAAAGTTCAAATTAGTGAGATACTTTATTTTGCATTTAGTACAAGAATTTCCTTGTTATGGTTACTTTCTAACCAATGTCTATAGCATCAAAAGGAATATCCTTATAGTTAACCATAATAAAAATAAGATGTCTTGGTCTAAATCCTTATATAATATTTGAATATTATGAGACTCCATTGAATAAAGTAATAAGATTTTGTCTTTTTTGAAGAGAAGACTTCTGAGCACAGAATTTTGACTTAAAATTCAAGTAAACCAGGTTCCTTAAGAACCCCTCATGATGTGACTTTGCAATCCTTCCTCTAAGTTGACTCATAAGGCATAATGGGAAAATGTTAAGAAATTCATCTTAGACTCAAAGCTGTGACTTTGATGTATAAGCTTTCACGAAAGCATTTAAGCATTTCGCTCCAGGCTGAAAAACTCATCTAAAAAACCAGGCAAAGTTCTTGTTAGCCAGCAAAATAAAATGTGATTTTTGTTTACAGTTATCAGAGTAGACAGCCTGTACTTATGCCATTCTAAGAGTAGGGAATATATGTATCCTGAAGGATGCCAAGGGAGCTTAGAGGAGAGGAGGAGCCGTTTTATCAGAGGAGACACTGTTGACCCTGTAACAGTGGGAGCTGCAAACAGAATGGGGATATAGCATACTGCTTGCTTAGGAGAATGGATGCAAGAGGGAAAGCATCCGAATATACAGATGCAACCGGCGAACACTTGAAAAAAGAGTCAGGTCTGTGCCTATAAATAACAGAGCTTAGAGTTATACAGCCACAAGCCTTTACATCCTCACCCCTTCAAGAGGTTTAAAAATCAACTGGAATTGAGCTACCCAAAGCTGGCATTCTAAACCCAATTTAATTTTCCTAGGTTTCAATCAGGGACTATCTGTAAAACATATTGCACACAATTCATAATTTAGTGCATCAAATGATAAGACAGACACTACACAAGAAACATCGATTTGGCTTGACATGTAATATTCAATGATTCGTTTAAATTAGAATAGCCTCTGACAACAGAAGAGTAGGATTTTTATAACATATCTTGAAAACTCTTGAATTTATTATTTTACGTATTCAATCCAGATTACTGACTGGAAGAGTATTTAACTACTGTAGTCTCAATCTCAGCTGTGATTCTAGGAGTCGATGAAAATACAATTATCCATGCTGGCTAGACAGAACTGCCAGGAGGCATAATTAAGGGAGGCATTTAGCTAATTGCTTTCTGAGAGTGAATAGAATGATTTGAGTGGAGTCAAGAGTTCATATGGGTCTCCAGAGAGACCCATTCTTCCTTAGAAAAGAAAAAGAGAGAGAAAGAAAAGAAAACACACTGCCTTATGGCACACATGTCATACATGCATGGGGCAAAACTGTAGGCTGAAGGAAGAGAAAGAGCGATTGCAAGGGAGGCGGGGGCATTTGACACAGGCAGTAACCCCTGAGTACCACTTGCCACAGCATTTTCTTTGAAGTATACTGAGAGATGTTCTTTGAACAGGATTTTCCCCACTTAAATGTGTTGGGTAAACAGCACAAGGTTTTCCTCTTTCTGATTCAAAATACCTTGAGACTCTCTACACCTTTGAGTTCTAAAGCAAAAATAAATGTTTAACACTCAGTCGTCTACACTGAGAAAATATTTTGAGACTTCATACCATAAAGTATTTCTTATTTGAAATATTTCTTTTTTGAGGGGATCTTTAGCCAGAAGGTTTTACTATTCATGCTGTTTAAAGAACCCAACTGTAGGAGACAGCAGAAATAAATGGAATAGTATCACAAGACCTGTGTGCTCAGTGGTGTCTCACTCTTTGTGACCCCAAGGACTGTAGCCCTCCAGGCTCCTCTGTCCATGGGATTTTACAAGCAAGAATATTGGAATGGGTTATTTCCTCCTCCAGGGGGTCTTCCCAAGCCAAGAATTGAATTTGTGTCTTCTGCATTGGCAGGAGGATTCTTTACCACTGTACCACCTGGGAAGTCCAGTCTTAGAATGTTAAAAATCTGGGAAAATAAATTATAGCTACATATGCTAATATGAATATGGCTTTTGAGCTAAGTTAAGTTATTTATACATGTATGTCATAAAACTATATATAAGTTTATATAAAATTTAAACAGGCAAAACTAACAATTATATTACTTAAAGACATATCTAGATAGTAAATATTAAAGAGTGGAGTGATTATTACAAAGAATAGAATAGTGATTATCTGTTGGGGAAAGAAGGGAGATGGGATGGTAAACTAGACACGCATGGCGGAGATCAGGGGGTCTCCTGAGCTACTTACAATGCTCCATTTCTCGGCCTGGCTGGTAGTGATATGAATGTCTGTAATTGTTCTTTATATTGTACATACATACATATTTAAATACAGCTTATTTTGTAAATATGCATGTGTGCACACACACAAATGCATGCTCTCTCTCTCTCACACACACACACATGCACACAAACTCTAAGGCATAGCAGTAACAAGGCATTCCTGAGCTACAAAAGGTGAATTTTCTGAGTACTTAGTGGGGAAAAGTAAACTTCTTCAGAAATGTTTTACTGTATTTTTATAGTAGGTATTAAGAATAAATATAGCTGAAGCTATTGAAATAGAAAATAATGTAATTTAAACTCTAATTGAACAACTACAGAAACTGAATACTCTGTTAGTAGCTATATAAAGTGATACACAGAATGGTATGACAAAGTAGAGAAGATAGATCAACATGTGACAAAGAAGATCATGAAATGAAATTGGGCCAGAATAACAGTAGAAGAATCAGGGCAAAAATGTGAAGTGTTTTGTCAATTACATGGTGAAGAAGGGTTTGATTTAATATTGAAAAAAATCTCTGTTAGAATATGAAAATAATTATTCAAATAGTCACAGTTTTTCTGTAGAAAATGACAGGAATTCAACCAAAATTTACACAAAATAGGGGAACTTTTGGCTTCTGTAATTAACCTATAGGAAGAAAAGGGAGGAGCTGATCTGAGGGGTTCTTGAACAATGAACCCAAACAGAATCAAGTCTTTTCATATTAACTTCTCTCTTTTTCACTGTTTAGTTTTTGCTTTGTTTTTATTTGCTCTTTCTCCATATGCTTTGTTTTCTGGGAAAGAGAGGCAGTAGCAGGGGAGGGAGTCCAGAATTTCTATATAATGTGTATTATGTAAGTGTGGAGAAGGAAATGGCAAACATCTCCAGTATTCTTGCCTGGAGAATCCCATGGACAGAGGAGCCTGGAGGGCTACAATCCACGAGGCTGCAAGAGGTGGACAGGACTTTGCAACTAAACCACCACCACCACAATATATGTGTAATGCCTATCACATTCATGCATTACCAATTCTTGGCTTTGCCTCTCTTTCCCAACTGACTAAGACAGTTGAGTCTTATGATATCCTACCTGTAAACTGATTTCTCTGTGCCTCATGCGCTTCCATGCTCTACCTCCCACCTGATCACCTGGTAACATTTAACTCCTTGCAGGGTTTTACTGAACCCACTATCTGTTACCCCTCTACTTGTCCCGTAGAAAACCTCCTCCCCTTCATTTAAAGTGAGTGCTCTGTGTCAGTGTGTTGAGGCTTGTATCTTGGTCAATGACAACTCCAATCTTCCATTTGTTCAAATCAAACACCTTGTTAGCTTACTTTTCCCCTCTTTTTATTTAACAATTTGGTTCATCACCAACTTCTTGCAATTCTACCCTCCACCCATGTCTTATACTCTTCACCATGGTCATGATGAAGTTTACCATCTTGCCTTACCTAGATTATTTTAAGAACCTCCTGAACTGACTCCCTAGAAGATATTTTTGCATTCCCCCTATTGAATTCTATATAAAAAGAGTCTTTACTGAAAACAGTATTCATTATGTATAATATTTTCCTTAGCAATCCAGTGTATCTCCCCATATACACACTTTTTTTTTTGGCAGTTATTTTGTAGATATGTCAAGAAATGATGCTTGGACTGAGTTAACTTTTTTTTTTTCTTAGTCCTTAGAGGAGGTTCAGTTTTGTATGATGAAACCATCACAGAAAACAAACAAACAAACAAAAAACCCTCTGGGAACCTCATATTCTACTGTATCTTAAGCCTTGTGCAATTTATTAGATTTAAGCTTGATAATTTCCTTTTTAAACATATCACTTAGTATAATCCCTAGGTACATCAAGATTACTTTCAAACTATTTTGATTTGTTGTGATTATTATACCTGAAATTAAACTCAAAATTCATATGGCCCTAGAGAATTTTTCCATTTCCTTTTAGCTTACCAAGGGCTCTGTCGTCCCATGACAGAGGATGAGATTGTTGGATGGCATCACCGACTCAATGGACATGAGTTTGAGTAAACTCTGGGAGTTGGTGATGGATAGGGAAGCCTAGCATGCTGCAGTCCATGGGGTCGCAAATAGTCGGCCACTACTGAGTGACTGAACTCAGCTGAACTACCAAGGGTTTCCCTTCTGGCTCAGATAGTGAAGAATCAGCCTGCAATGCAAGAGACCTGGGTTCGATCCCTGGGTTGGGAAGATCCCCTGGAGAAGGGAACAGCTATCCACTCCTGCATTCTTACCTGGAGAATTCCATGGACATAGGAGCCTGGTGGGCTACCATCCATGGGGTTGCAAAAATTTGCACAGGACTGAACGACTTTCATTTAGCTTACCAAGAGCTGGCCTAACAAGACTGAGTTAACTCAGCATAAGAATAAAATAATACCTACCACCTAACTTCTACAAGGCCATTTTCTAAGATAAAAAATTTTCTATTACAACAGAGTATCCTGGATCATCTCTGTATTCTCTCCTTATATATAAGTTATGGGCTTCCCAGGTGGTGCTAATGGTAAAGAACCCAATTGCAAATTCAAGTTTAGGCTAAGAAAATTAAGTGTAATAAGCTAAATAAGCAAAAATATGCATATAAGTTAAATAAGAAGGTGACAATATATAGCCTTGATGTATTCCTTTTCCAATTTGGAACCAGTCTGTTGTTCCATGTCCAGCTCTAACTGTTGTTTTTTGACCTGCATACAGATGTCTCAGGAGGCAGGTAGGTGATCTGATTTCCATCTCTTTAAGAATGGGATTTTGTGATTGTAATGTGTCAATATATGTTCATGATTGGTATAAAATACACCATTCTGGTGAACGCTTTTGATAATGGAGAAGATTATGCATGTATGGGATCATGGGGTGTTTAAGAGAAATCTTAATTTTGTTATAAACCTAAAACTGCTGAAAAATAAAGTTAATAGTGAAGAAATTGAATGTAGCTTGGAGGTAATCTTCACAAAATGAGACAGTAGTTGCTAGGTTACTTCTACATTGAAAGATAATGATCGATAAACCAAGTGTCTATAGGGAGTAACGGTCTTGTGCTTGGAGAAGATTTAACCATTGGTGGAGGAGTGTAGGAGAGAAGACAGCCACTGTATGAGTGGAAGCAGTGTCCTCAGGAGAGAGTCAGTTTTCTAATAGACCATGGTGGTGAAGGAAATAGAATTTCATGAGAAATAGAATTTCATTTCATCTCTTTCATTTAAATGGGGGAGGAGTTACCTTTATCTTTAGTAAAAAGAGGGAGTAATGCTCAAGGATCCTTAGGATCCATTCCTCCCATAAAATCTATAATTCAGTGGTTCTGCATCATATGACCTGTTTTCTTTTCCAGGGATTATTAATGGAGTTACTTTCTTGGAGGTCGTCTAAGAATCCTTCTCTCGTATCTCATATGTAGTCAAGTTCCACGCTTGGTTAACTCCTTCCTCTCCTATAATCCAAGTACGATCCACCATCATCTCTCACGTTGGCTACTTGTTTTCCCTCAATCTACATTTTTTCATTAATATATCCCCTGAAGCTAATGAAAACTAAAATCCTTGATATATTCTTTTAAAGAAAGCTTTAGGTAGCTGCCTATTTCTCTAGCTTAAACCCTGCCACCCTCCTCTTTATCCTTAATGCTTTATTTACAAAATAATTTCTCCCTTCCATTGAATATGCTGTACCCTTTCATCCTTTAGTGCTTTCTTCCATGCTATTTTCACTTTAATAATTTCTTATCCTATACCCATTACTCATTCTCTGCCTTAACATTGTATTCTTCAGAAATATTTTCTGGAATCTAGACTAAGTTATAGCTACATGAATAATTTCATAGCATAGCCTATCCTGTTTGTCTCATTTTTAATTTACCTGTTTGAGAGCTTTTAGATGAAAAACTCCATTGAGAATCAAGTATTTTAATTGTTGGCTAAATAAATAGATAGGAAGCATGATCTTATTATAATAATTTAAATATAACCTTGAAATCAATTGATTTTCAAGCATCAGAGCATAAAAGTGGAATTTTGCTTCAGAATAAAAAATGACCCAGTGATCCAAAACAAAAACACCAATAACCACAGCAAATGTAACAAATATTCTAAATTGAAAAATGCTATGGTAGGCTACCAATGAAGAACTAGTAAATAAAATGAATAAAAGCAATCCTTCACACACTTGGATACATAATGGTTGGAGTTGAAATGACCAACATGGTGGAAAGGGGGAGTGAGAATTTCTTTGGAGAAATTGAGCTTTGTGTATCACAACACAAAGAGATCTTGTTTCCACTTTAGCTCAAGCCAGATGAGAAATGATTTAGAAGCCCAACTGTTGTTTGAAGGACAGAGTGGACTGGTCTTATGATTGAAAAAATGAAAATAAAGGCTTAAGGTGGATACTGATTTGAGGCAGAAGAAGAAAAGTCTACTCTGGTGGCTCAGATGGTAAAGAATCCACTTGCAATGCAGGACATCTGGGTTTGATCCCTGGATCGGGATGATCCCTTGGAGAAGGGAATGGCTACCCACTCCAGTATTCTTGCCTGGAGAATTCCATAGACAGAGGAGCCTGGAGGGCTATAGCCTGTGGGGTAACAAACAGTCAGACACTGAGTAACTTTCACTGTTTTTCACTTTAGAAGAAGAAAAAGAGCTTGATGTGCTTTGGGAGCCTCTTTTCTACCTATAGTAGAGGCAAGGGTATTTATATTTTCTTGAGGGTCGAATGATAGCTCCACAGCCGAGAAGGCCATCTAGGAGGTAATTTAAATTCTTCCTAACTGGCTATCCAGAGAGAGTACAAACCCAATAAAAGAATGAGTTATACCAATTCCAAGAGCAGGGATGGAACTATAAAGGGCCCACCAAAGAAATCCACATCATCCTATAATGAGAATGTATTGGAATGTTTCTCTAGTGTGATTTCCAAGGCCCCAAAACATCTACATGAGCATGAGCTAAGTCCAGAGCAAGTGGACTTTAAACATCGTCCAGTGGCTGATATATGCAATGCCAGAATACAAGAAAAATCTTTTTCCTCTCTTCTCCTCCTCTTCATCAGGCAAAAACCAGAGGTCCCCTACTGCGCGAGGAAAGAGGAGGAGCTGCCAAGCTGGGGAAGAGAGAGGAAGTCACTGAGCATCAAGCTTTCCTTCTCAGGCCTCCCACTGCGGCAAGGCCATGCAGGGAGAAGAAACACACATTTGCTCTAAAGAAATTTCAATTATGACTATCGTCTTCCAATAAATAAAAACTTTTTTTTTAACGAACAGAACTGTTTTAACCCCATTTCATTTTCCTATTTACATAATCTAATTTTAATCTTTAACATGTTTCACCATCAGAATAAGTAGCTGGCAATCATGGAGGTAAAGATTGAAATAATTAAATATTTAAGTGGAACTACAAATAATAATATAAAAATTTACTGGTGTTAAAGCTTTGGACGGGGGGGGGGTTGTTTTCTCCATTTATAAGAATTAAGAAGTATAAGCATTGCATATATTGATTTATTAAGAGTTTTATAATTTTGAGAATAGATTATTGGTCTATTAGTTGATAAGTAAAAAAAAAATCAACTTTGAAACAATTTCATTCTTCCTTTCTGATTTCTTTTTGTTTTTATGTTCTTAGAATGCTGAGAACTATATTCAGACTGCCTAGTTCTTAGCACAACTAATGTGCTATTTCATGTTTAAATATTCAAACTCTATTTCTGACTCAATTTATATTAAACTCCAGTTGACTTTTTTTTTTTTATTATTATGTGCATATTTCCAGTAAGTGATTTCCTCAGTTAGATCTGAGGTTTAATTTAAGCCATCAGTATGTAAACTCTTTCCAAAACAGTGAATAAACTTAAATAAATTATGGGGATATGTGAAATTGGTAAGAAAAAGAAAGAAGAAGAAAACAAATGGGACATAAGAGTGGTTGGTATACCATTTGTTTAATTAAACCAAGTTCAGTTTTAATAGTCATATTCTTAAAGCACATAGTAAACACCTTATTTATTTATTTTTTAAAGATATATTCTTGCTCAGGAGAACCATTAGGAAAGTTTTCAGACTATATTTTGAGAGCATTCTGGCAGAGAAGGATAAACTATACTATTTAAAGTTATGAAACCCGTTATCATCTTGGCTTTACCTGCTGAAATAAATTCAAAATTGTTTGAATAATATTTTTTCTCTTTCCAGAATCTTTCATTACTCAGAACCATATTACTGTGTTGAAGCACTAAGTGGTGAATAATTCCATACATGTCGTTTCCATTTCATTGGATTTCCAGGAGCTTTGGATGCCTTCAACAAATAAAACTGTAGGCCCTCTCTATATTGCTTAAATTGCCAGAGTTACACAGTGTTAGCCCATAGGGATGCCTGTATACTAGATGAATCTGCCCTAACACACATAAAAAGAAGCAACCAGAATGGCAACATTTTGTTGTTGTTGTTGCTTACTTGCTAAGTCATGTGTGGCTCTTTTGCACATCCATAGCCTGTCAGGCTCCACCGTGTACAGGATTTTCCAGGCAAGAATACTGGAGTTGGTTGCCATTTCCTTCTCCACGGAAGCTTCCCTATCTCCTGCAGCTCAAACGCTGTCTCCTGCACTGGCAAGCAGATTCTTTACACTGAGCCACCATTCTGTGAAATGAAAGCAAAATTCTAGATCAAGGGACGTTGATGAATAGGTCATTTATGAATAGGTCACAGCTTCTAGAAATGTTACCAGGAACATTTCAATTTTGTTTAGCTGTTGCAAAAGGACATTCTCCAAACACAACAGGTGATGCACGAAATCATGATACCTTTTGAGATTTTCATTTGTTTGTCTTATTGTAGTTGATAGTAGCTTCAAGTTCAGAGCATTCTGACATAAAAGGAAAGCTTAACATAACCCTGCAGCACATTCTGTTATAGCAATCAATTTTCTCGTGGTCACAGGGTTTGAGAAATAAGGGTAGTTTCTCATTAGAAAGATATTTTTGCAACCAGTAAACCTAACTAAAAACATTTTAACCAATAGTGCTGCTTAACAAAGTACTGTCAGATATTTGAAGAAACTCATTTTTTTGTTATTGGCAGCAAAGGGTAAACAGAACCTGTTTGTGACTGTCTCGCTGTTATTGATTTATTTTCTTCAGATATGGATTAAAGGAATAACTTCCACTTTTCTTGATATAAAGTCTGGGGTATCCTTGAAGCTAGATGTTTTAAGCAAGAATCCAGTGTCTGTTATATATCGAAATAATTAGGATTCCTACTTTTGGGAATTCTATTTTGTTTTCATTACTAGCTTTTAAGGTGAAGGTGAAGGTGAAGTCGCTCAGTCGTGTCCGACTCTTTGCGACCCTGTGGACTGTAACCTACTAGGCTTCTCCGTCCGTGGGATTCTCCAGGCAAGAATACTGGAGTGGATTGCCATTTCCTTCTCCAGGGGATCTTCCTGACCCAGGGATCGAACCTGGGTCTCCCGCATTGGAGGCAGACGCTTTAACCTCTGAGCCACCAGGGAAGCCTCCCTTTAGGTGATTTGAAAGTTTCAAATTACTCAAAGCAGAAAACTACTCTGAAGTGTTTCTTTTAAACTGACAATATTTATGATTCTCTCTCTCTTATACTGATTCTGTCTCTCATTCCATGAACTTTTACTAGGAGCCTTTGGGATGTACAGGCCAGTATAACATATTAAGATTTTTCTACACGACAATCATAAAACAAACATGTAATAAGTAGCTGTCTCTCTGCTAAGTCACTTCAGTCGTGTCCGACTCTGTGTGACCCCATAGACGGCAGCCCACCAGGCTCCCCCGTCCCTGGAATTCTCCAGGCAAGAACACTGGAGTGGGTTGCCATTTCCTTCTCCAATGCATGAAAGTGAAAAGTGAAAGGGAAGTCGCTCAGTCGTGTCCGACTCTTTGCGACCCCATGGACCGCAGCCTACCAGGCTCCTCTGTCCATGGGATTTTCCAGGCAAGAGCACTGGAGTGGGGTGCCATTACCTTCTCCGAATAAGTAGCTATAGATTATAAAAATTAAAGATATTATAAACTTTATGTATGCCTTTGAAGGTAACAGGGCAAAATTGTATCATGATTTAGACAACCTGAAAAACCATACAGAGATAAAGAATAGTTATAAGTGAATTGTTTATATATTGAGATATCAACTTTACATTACAGAGTACTCTCAGATGAGGTAAGCAGTGATGAATGAAAACAAAAAGAGCTATGATCTCTGCTCTCACAATGATTCCAAATGTATTGTAATGTAGCAATAGAGCACTTTTAACTGACTGATTCATTGATTGACTGATTCATTCAAACAGATAACCCTTTGAGTGGACACTATACTTATGAAGATTAAAGAGATATAACCCTGTTAATGAGTCACTCACATTTCATTAGAAAAGGCAGACCTGTAAACACATATTACATTACACTATACAACATACTGAATGTTATTATCAGAGTTTTACATGGGTACCTTAAAAACTGCTATTACCTTTCCTGCTGGAATCAGGAATTTTTTTTTCTCAAAGTATGTAACATTTGACAGAGACTCAAAAATACAAGTTGATGATTTTCAGGTAGAGAAAAAAGGTTATTCCAACTTGAATGTGAGTTTAAAGAATCGTGGGCTACACAGGCCAGATGGCAAATGGTGAGTGGGAATGAAAGGGATGACAGGAGATAAAACTATTGGGTCCAGATGTTGAGGGACCGTGAGTGCTCTAAAGTTGAAATCTTTTTCTATTTTGTTTTTTGATGAAGATAACACGTAAAAATCAGTATGGCTAGATTTGGTACAGCCACTATGGAGAACAGTGTGAAGATTTCTGGAAAAATTAAAAAATAGAGCTAATGTCTGATCCTGCTATCTCACTTCTAGGCATGAATCTGGAAAGAACTATAATTTGGAAAGATATATGCACTGCAATGTTCATAGTAGCACTATTTACATAGTAGCCAAGGCGTGGAAGCAACCTAAATGTCCATCGACAGATGAACGGATAAAGACTATGTGGTACATGTACACAATGGAGTATTACTGCTGAGTCACTTCAGTCGTGTCCGACTCTGCGACCCCATAGACGGCAGCCCACCAGGCTCCCCTGTCCATGGGATTCTCCAGGCAAGAACACTGGAGTGGGTTGCCATTTCTTTCAATGCATGAAAGTGAAAAGTGAAAGTGAAGTCGCTCAGTCGTGTTCGACTCTTCGCGACCCCATGGACTGCATCCTACCAGGCTCTTCCGCCCATGGGATTTTCCAGGCAAGAGTACTGGAGTGGGGTGCCATACAATGGAATATTACTCTGTTGTAAAAAAACAATGAAGTAATGCCATTTGCAGCAATGTGGATGGATCTAGGAATTATCATACTAAATGAAGCAAGCCAAACAGAGACAGGCAACCATCATATGATATCTCTTATAAGTGGAATCTAAAAAATGACACTAATGAATTTATAAACAAAAGAAAAACAGACAAACAAGCATAAAAAACAAGCTTATAGTTACCAAAGGTAAAAGAGAGGGAGGGATATATTAAAAGTTTAGTACTAACATATTGTATATGTGGATGGATCTAGGAATTATCATACTAAATGAAGCAAGCCAAACAGAGACAGGCAACCATCATATGATATCTCTTATAAGTGGAATCTAAAAAATGACACTAATGAATTTATAAACAAAAGAAAAACAGACAAACAAGCATAAAAAACAAGCTTATAGTTACCAAAGGTAAAAGAGAGGGAGGGATATATTAAAAGTTTAGTACTAACATATTGTATGCTGCTGCTAAGTCACTTCAGTCGTGTCCAACTCTGTGCGACCCCATAGACGGCAGCCCACCAGGCTCCCCTGTCCCTGGGATTCTCCAGGCAAGAACAACGGAGTGGATTGCCATTTCCTTCTCCAATGCAGGAAAGTGAAAAGTGAAAAGGAAGTCGCTCAGTCGTGTCCGACTCTTAGCAATCCCATGGACTGCAGCCTACCAGGCTCCTCCGTCCATGGGATTTTCCCAGGCAAGAGTACTGGAGTGGGGTGCCACTGCCTTCTCCAACATATTGTATATACTGCTATATGTAAAACAGAAAGCAACAGAGACCTACTACATAGCACAGGGGACTATACTAAATATTTTGCAATAACTTATAATGGAGGAGAATCTGAAAACATAGATGTATATGTATGTTTAACTGATTCACTTTGCTGTATCCCTGCAACTAGCACAACACTGTAAATCAACTATACTTCAATCAATCAGTGAAGTAAATACCATTAAAAACTCAGAACCCACATTAAAAATAATAAATGAAATTTTATGTTTATCCTATTTTGGGAGATCTCATTTTTTGCCTCCCTAGGCCTGAGTAATGCCTCCATCCTGTTAAAGGTGTTTCATTGTGGTTGTCTTTAATAGAAATATTGTTTAGGACACCCTTGAAAAACAAAGCTTTGGTGTGTAGTTTTAACATTTTAACATTTTGTGAGTTGACCTGAATGTGAATCATGTAACAATTTGAACATATTTGCATGTATGTTATGTAGACTGAGAAAGTGGATGAGAGGCAACAAGTTACTTAACTATTTGAGAACAAAATCTTGCCATGCATATGCCCATCAAAATGGCTCTGTTATTTTTTTCCTTCTGGGGAGGAACAAAATAGTTGAAACATAAATTAGTCCTTCTGAAGAGAGAGAGATCATGGTGAATTGGTGGCTTTTTAAGGGGTATCATTATTAGTATTCTGGTGTTTTGTTTGTTTTGTTTTGAATCTGTTGGGCCCATTCTATGAAGTCTAGGAATTAAAAACATTTTTTTTTTCCCCAAAGCTGCCCGTCTCAGTCTCTTAAGAGAGAAGCTCCCTTTTTGTAAGCAGATAATTACTCACCCTGGTTTCTTAGCACTTTACTGGTGAGATCGTTTGCTTGAATTGTTTTAAAATGTGTACAGAATTGGAGTTGCCTCCTCTCCTTTGTGTTAAGAAGGGCAAACAAACAAGCATTTTTACCCACAGTCATCCTTTCTGAACCCAGCTCTGTCAATCTTCCTTCTAGCATGGTGATTTGGCTTGCTCTTTTATAATAGAGAATATTGACAAAAATGACATTATTAATTCACCACATTTCCTTCTTTATTTGGGCATTTCATTTTCAAATAGAAAGATCACAACTGAGTAATAAGATAGCAAAATAGAAGGACTCAGAGCATATGCTCTGGTGTTGATCTTCCCTCTTATGTAACATAATAATTATGTCTTGAGAGAGAAATGGTCCAAACCATGCTTTTATAGGGACAGTTTATCAAGTTGGTAATTATTTTTCCAGATGAAAGAATTATGTGGAGCAAAAGGACAAAAAGTGCCCCTGATGTGTGAGGCAGAAATGGTATGGGTTCTACTCAGGCAATGTTGTAACCAACTCTTGTTCTTTAGTGCTATCTGGCTTATCTTTAGGCTTTGCTACACTGTGCATGCATCCAGTGTTCTTGCTTGGAGAATTCTAGGGACAGGGGAGCCTAGTGGGCTGCCATCTATGGGGTCACACAGAGTCGGGCACGACTAAAGTGACTTAGCAGCAGAGGCAGCAGCATGCATGCATGACAAGTTGCTTCAGTCATGTCTGACTCTGTGTGACCCTAACGACTGCAGCCTGCCAGGCTCCTCTGTCCTTGGGATTCTCCAGGAAAGAGTACTGAGGTGGGTTGCTGTGCCCTCATCCAAGGGATCTTCCCAAGCTAGGTATTGAACCTGCATCTATGTCTCCTGCATTGGCAGGTCGGTTCTTTACCACTAGTGTCAGCTGGGAAGGCACTGCTACACTGGAGGGAAAGTTAAATTTACCCTATATCACCCTACTATCGTTGTCCAGCTTCATGGTCTACCTTAGAAATAGGGCCATATGCAATCCATCCTCAATATAGCAATGATACATGGTATACAGTAATAATCATCTTATGACACAGTTGTGAGAGATTTATAGTAAAACCAACTGCTCCAGTTCACTGCCCTGGAATGCCCACTTTGGTACTTACTGCACAGTAATTGATGAAAAGATGTTGAGGGAGTCAGGGATCCAGGGCCTAGGTACATATTACACACTTAAGAGTAACCTGACCTGTTTATACACCAGTTTAGCTGACGCACCGCCTGGATTTCTAATAGGCATACCAAATCTACCGAGTCCAAAATAACTTCCAGATACCCATCTCCCCTTTCTGCTGTCTCATAGACTTTCTCATCTCTATACATGGCAATTTTGGCTCACCAAAATGCTTGGAAACACTTTCAATATCTCTTTATTCTCACACCCTTAATGTAATTCCTTAACATATGCTGCTTAGTTCTACTCTTCAAAATATTCCAAGACTTTAAGAAATTGCCATTACTTCTCTGCTATCAGGTCTCATCTGCATTATTTTAATAACTTCTCAATATATCCCCATTTCTATCATCAAAGTTGCCCACCTTTCAGTTCAGTTCAGTTCAGTCGCTGAGTCGTGTCCGACTCTTTGCAACCTCATCAATCACAGCACGTCAGGCCTCCCTGTCCATCACCAACTCCCGGAGTTCACCCAAACTCATGTCCATTGAGTCAGGGATGCCATCCAGCCATCTCATCCTCTGTTATCCCCTTCTCCTCCTGCCTCCAATCCCTCCCAGCGTCAGAGTCTTTTTCAATGAGTCAACTCTTCCTTTGATCTGTTATTAATCTGGAAGAAAAATTATTCTGTAAAATGGTAGCCTGACCATTTTTATTCCTCAATTCAAACTCTGCAGATCTTGTCTGACTCAAAGGGAAAGGAAAGTGCTCATGATGACCTACCAGTCTTTACATTATTTATTCTCTTTCATTCTCTCAAGCCCACATCTCATGTCCTATCCTCTTCCTTCCATCTGCTACAGCAGCACTGGTTGTTCTGCTGTTCTTGGAGAAGACTGGTTGTGCACCTTTTAAAGATGCCTCTACACTTAGTAGTGGCTTCCTGGATGGCTCAGTGGCAAAGAACCCTCCTGCCAATGCAGGAGGTTCAGGAGACATGGGTTCAATTCCTGGGTCAGAAGATTCCCTGGAGTAGGAAATGGCAACCTGCTCCAGTATGCTTGCCTGGAATATCCATGGACAGAGGATCTTGGTGGGCTACAGTCCATGGGGTCACAAGAGTCAGACACTTGAGGTATTCAACTTTGCATTTGGGCATGTAGGCATGAACGTTTCCCGGTACTTCTGCTGGAATCTCCTTTCCTCACATATTAACATCACTTGTGTCCACATTTCAGGTCTTTGGAAACACAACACCTTTGCAGTGCCAACTTCCCAGGCTGCGTCCACTCGTCTAAAATGACATCTTGTGTCTCCAACCTTCATCCTATTGCTGCTGTCAGCTCTTCCTATCTCTAATTATGGCTTCACTTTGTTTTCTTTAGTGCTTATTACTATCTTACATACTATGTCACTTAGTCATTTCCTTTTTCCTCTAACTTCTTCAGTAGACTCTAAGTTCCTGAGAAAATATTTATAAATTTTTGCTGTTGTTGTTCAGTGTTGTATCCATAGTACCTAGAAGAGTTCCTTACACAGAGTAGGTCTTCAATAAATCTATATTGGATAAATAGTTGAACTTTCAAGATTCATATCCTCAAGTGTTCATTAAGAATTTGATATTTACCTTTAAAAGAAATTTTATTTTGTACCACATTTACTTGAAACAGGGATTTATGTGTAAGATGAAGAATGAGGTATACAACAAAATATAATGTTCATAAGTTATTCTTACAAATAAGAAGAACAAAATAAGTATTTTATAAGAACACATAAAAATAGAGAGATACACAAATTAAACAGGCTAGAATGATTGACTGTGGGTATGGGAGTGAGGTAAGAGGTAAAGAGCAAATACATAAACAGAATTAAAGAATACTGTAGAGTTTGATAATGGTAACCAGCACCTGAAGACACGTGTAGAAGGGAAACAGAGGAAGATAGAGAGAAAGATAGAGAGACAGAGAAGGGCAGAGAGTGAACAAACTTGTGGCTGACACTGAAGTCTGGCCAATGAAACCTTGATGTTAACTCCCCTCCTTATTGTCTGATTCTTCCATAGAGACTGCAAGGCTGTGATTGTCAAAAACAAAATGTACTGAGATTTTCCGGCATCAGTGGTGGGATGTTATTTATATTAAGAGAGAGAAAAAAAAAAAAAATCCTTAAGTAAAAGCCCATGAGAGAACAACTCTTCCTAAAGAAAAAGGAAAAGCCAGACAGGGATAGTCTTTCATTTTTGCATGTTGACCTTCTCTCTTCTTGAGGAATACGGTAATGATGCCTCTAGATATATAGCTAGATTGCAAACTTAAGGACAAAATCCAGACAATATTGTGTTGGTTTCTGCCATACAACAACATGATTCATAAGAAATCAATATAAAAACTGTAAAGCAATCATCCTCCATTTAAAAATAAATTAAAAAATCATATTAAACATGTGCACCCTGTGGGGTTTGCATTAGCAAATAAATAAATTGATTAGTTAAAAAAGATTGTGTAGCAGAGAGATAGAAGCAGCACAGGCTTTTTTTTTTTTTGACATTCTTGAACAGCTCTACAATGACCGGACCGCTTACATATCAAGTTTTTGCTACATGGAAAGATAAACACTTGTCTGTTTAAGTTCTTATAAGTTCTTATTTTTTCCTATTGCTTGATGCCTGGATACATCTAGTTAGTCTTAGAGTCTAAAAATGCTATTTATATCTTAGAGTCTCAAAAATATTATTTGTATCCATCAGATACTAGAGGGAACACTGAATGATTTTATTTGAACCACTTGGAAAACCAAGAAGACTAAAATAACAAACAAGTTTAAAATGTAGAATATGACAGTAATTTTATTCCACTTCATGGCTGATGGTTTATAAATATAAATAGATATTGAACAAATTTTGCAAAACTGCTTATAAGAAAAATAAATTGTTAGATAAGTTCTTTATAGCAGACTAATATAGGCAGAGATTCTCTTTGCTTTTGATAATTATAGACGTTAGAGCACTTTGAGAACTCCAAAGTCAAAAAATATATCCTTTGAACTATATTTCTAGCCAAACTCTTTGAATACATAGCTGCTAAAAAAACACTCAATTAAGCTTAAACAGTTTATTCACTCATTATGGAGAGTGTGTATTTTTTTAATCTGAAGTATTCTGTTGTGTACAACTTAAAGAATCTTTGAAGAGCAGATGTAAATTTTATCAATAAGTTCAGTTCATTTCAGTCGCACAGTGGTTTCTGACTCTTTGCGACCCCATGGACTGCAGCATGCCAGGCTTCCCTGTCCATCAACAACTCCCGGAGATTACTCAAACTCATGTCCATTGAGGCAGTGATGCCATACAACCCTTTCATCCTTTGTTGTCCCCTTCTCCTCCTGCCTTCAATCTTTCCCAGCATCAGGGTCTTTTCCAATGGGTCAGTTCTTCACATCAGGTGGCCTAACTATTGGAGTTTCAGCTTCAGCATCAGTCCTTCCAGTAAATATTCAGAACTGATTTCCTTTAGGATGGACTGGTTGGATCTCCTTGCAGTCCAAGGGACTCTCAACAATCTTTCTCCAACGCCATAGTTCAAAAGCATCAATTCTTCAGCACACAGCTTTCTCTATAGTCCAACTCTCACATCCATACATGACTACTGGAAAAATCTTAGCTTTGACTAGATGGATCTTTGTTGACAAAGTAATGTCTCTGCTTTTTAATATGCTGTCTAGGTTGGTCATAGCTTTTCTTCCAAAGAGCAAGCGTCTTTTAATTTCATGGCTGCAGTCACCATCTGCAGTATTTTGGAGCCCAAGAAAATAAAGTCTCTCACTGCTTTCATTGTTTCCCCATCTATTTTCCATGAAATGATTGGACTGGATGCCATGAATTTAGTTTTCTGAATGTTGAGCCTTAAGCCAACTTTTTCACTCTCCTCTTTCTCTTTCATCAAGAGGCACTTTAGTTCTTTGCTTTCTGCCATAAGCGTGGTGTCATCTGCATATCTGAGGTTATTAATATTTCTCCCAGCAATCCTGATTCCAGCTTGTGCTTCATTCAGCCCAGCATTTCTCATGATGTACTCTGCATATAAGTTAAATAAGCAGGGTGACAAGATACAGCCTTGGTGTATTCCTTTCCCAATTTGGAACCAGTCTGTTGTTCCATGTCCAGTTCTAACTGTTGCTTCTTGACCTGCATACAGATTTCTCAGGAGGCAGCTCAGGTGGTTGAGTGAGGTAAGGGCTGTTATATATTTTTAATCATTAGGAGAAAATAAAGGGGAAGAAAAAATTGACTTTTACTTTTAAATATTAATGGAACCAATAAAGACACATTGGAACACTTTTATGCTATTATTTAGTTTTAAAAACATCATTAAAGAACAATTCAGAACTTACAGTTTTGACAAAACTGTTACATATTCATTTTTATTCTATAATGTTTTATAGATATTTATTCAATTTCTATAACTTGATACTGATGGCCTTCCAGCTCATCTTTCTTCAGTCTCTTCATGAGAAGTTGATAAATTAGAAAAATAAACTTCTATTCATATTGAAATTGTAATTATGACCCACAGTAAAAATGAGAGCTGCAGATTAATATTCATTCACTCATCTGACAATGTGCCAAATGCACTGAAGAGCTGGTAGGTCAGATATGCAAAGAACCTATTTTTTTTTCAGCTTTTAATGCTGTCAAGAAGCAGTCTTGTAAACAGGACATTATTAGGTAATTAGAGGCATGAGAGGGGAAGTTCAGGTATTTTAGGAAATTTGAGAAGTAGGAATATAGACTTAGGATAAGATAAAGCTTCCCAGGAACATGAGTATAAGTTAAAACTTTATAAATGAGTAGGAATTATCAAGTCAAATTTGAAAAAAAATTGTGAGGAAATAAATTCATGTAAATGTACACTGCAACTAAAGTGTCAGAGGCAAGGAAGAATATTGCTTTTTCTGGAAATTGCAAACTTGGAGCATGGATGGAGAACAGAAGAGTCCGGAAATGGGCTGGATATCAATGGATAAAATCTGATCATTTTTCTAGGAAGCAAGATTTCTGTAGCCTGCCCTCCTTTCTCCTCACTACTCATATTTAGTCTTCTTAAGTTTGTGTGAATCTGATTCTTCCACAAGACACTGAGCATTTCCCCATTCATTTACAGGTACTTTTAAATACCATAACATTATGACTTCATGCTAGACTTGGGCACTTGATTCTTCACCAAGCTGGAAGCCCTAGTGTTCAGGATTATACAAGGATTCCTTTCAAAAGTCTGATTTCTACAAACCTCGGCTGTAAACTTTGTACCTACCTTCAATCTGCCTTTAAGTAAACAAGCAAAAAGAAATGGTATCTTTTTCCTGGGAATGAGGGTGAGGGGACAAATGCTGACACCCTCCAACTGTTCTTGCTAATTCACCCCGTTAACACTAGTAGGAGAACAGTTTAGAATCAGACTGATCTGAGATAAAGTCTCAGTTTTACTACTTGAAAGCTATGTAAACATGGTCAATAATTAATTTCTTTAAGGTTCAGTTGTTTCATCTGAATCACTAGTGACATAAAACCTATGTCTTTGTGTTATCATGATTAAAAATAATCATGCATGAAAATATTTTAGAATAGTATCTGATATGTAGACAGAGCTCAATACATGAAAGATAATATTGCTAATTTTTTTTTCTGAACATTAGTTTTTGCACCTTTAAAACAAAGGTAGTGTTGTCCACATCAAATGACTGTTTTGATTAAGACCACAAAGACATGTAGAGCAGATACTTGGTACCTGGCAGATGTTTAACTAATGGGAATTAGTTATTCATTTATTATATTTAGTGTCTACAAAAGATGATTGATTCAAGTGTGTTCTTTTTTTTTCATATGACCACTAACCTGGGAGTAGGGGAAAGGTACAAGGGGCTTCCCTCATAGCTCAGATGGTAAAGAATCCACCTGCAGTGCAGGAGACCCAGGTTTGATCCCTGGGTCAGGAAGATCCCCTGGAGAAGAAAATGGCAACCCACTCCAGTACTCTTGCCCGGAGAATTCCATGGATGGAGGAGCCTGGTGGGATACAGTCCATGGCGTCTCAAAGAGTTGGACACGACTGTGTGACTAGCTTTTTTTCTTTTTTTAACTTAAACAAATATAGCAGTAAATGGAATGTGTCTCCAGGAATTCATAGTGATGTTCTGTTTACTGCTATTAGTTGTAACAGTGGGTACAGTTGTAATTCCTCACTTGTCCAAGCTGTTAAGCAAAATAACTAGGATGTTCAAGCCATTTGGTAACTCTACAACCATTTGTATGAATTTTTATACAAACTAGGAAAATTCAGTCTGTTCCAGTTAATTTCTTCAAAAAATGTATACTATTGTAGAGTATTATATTAACTGAGGATAATTAGAAATTTGACTAAATAACATGCTTATTAATATTTCATCTTAAAATGCTGAAAATATCGACTCAGATTTCATTTAACTTGTAATTATATGGAAATATTTAGTTTTCTTCTGATGCCACAGTCCCCTAAATTTTATGATTTCATCTAAAAGCTACACAAAGGAAACATATAGGAGACTTGCCAAAACACAAAGACAAAATAATTATTGGATTTTTTTTACAGCAATGATTACTCATACAATTTGGATCACATTAAGAATATAGCATTGCCAAATAAAATATCATTATCTGGCATTTTGCATGTCCTCTGAATATTCAACAATGATTTCTGATTTTTAGTGTCTCTCTTTAGATATTAAAAACCACAAAGCAATTTGTCATCCCTCAATTTCGCTGTCACTCACTTTTCAGTAAAAAACATGATAAAGGAGATGAAAGAAGGCATTCACAGGATTCTAAGGTATTCACAGCTTTTCTAAGAATATAAACTGAGTTATGGTCTCCTTGTGAACACATTATCATTTAGAAGTTAGGAGTTAACCATGGAAAACTAACCCAAGGCTAGCAGATATCATTCATCATATCTTGGCACTGTTGGTATTTATCATATGTTTGCATTAGGCATTGATAGATAAAGAATAATTATCCTCTATGCTATTGTTTAATCTTTCATTAGATTTAAAGTAAAAATTTTAAAAACCTGCTCCAAAATGATTCCCAAACTCAGTTTAAACCTTTCTTTTGGCTCAAATCCCACTTTTTGGTCCTTCACAGACACTGTTTTTTAAAAAAATAGGTTCATCTCCTTAATATTCAATTTTGTTTGAAAAAAAATCTGTGGGAATGGCAGGAGGCTTTATATTAGGCTTCTTTATTTTAGTGCTTAACTGTCCTATTCACAAGTCACGTTTCAGTGTGTTGGAGGCTAGCAGATTGAGAGGGCACCTAATTTAGCAATCCGCATGCATTGTTGTTGCACGTTCACCCAGAAGAAAACATGGAACTCACAGTAAAAGAAAGGGTAGACAACAGAGTAGCTTGCCTGAACCTCTAGAATCTGGAGATGGATTTATGCAAATAAGACATCTTATCTAGCAGTCAGAGAAGGGAAGGGGAGCTATTTAACCTGAGTTGAATAAAAGTAGGAAAATTTGCATTTTGTTGGCTTTTCTGTAAAGGTTGAACTGACATCTGGTTGTAATTTGCTTTCCAAAATGATTGTCTTTTTTTATCCACTTCATACTCGTCTAAAGGTGCCATTTAAAAAATTTCGCATATATAATCTAGAAAATAAAATGCTATTGTTTATTTCTGCACACTAGAGGTCACTAAAGTATCCTAAGTTAAAATGTACTCAACATTTTATCTTAAACGACTTTTGAAGGCATAATAATCATAATTTTAAAGTCCATTAAAAGAAACATAGGGACAATAATAAGATTAATATATAGCATTGTGAATATTAGCTTTGAAAAAAATAAGATTGCAATAATATATTTTAATGCCACCCGAATCAGATTTCCTCAGTAAGTAATGCATCTCTGAATATCAGTATCTCAGAATATTTTATATGAACCTCTCAAACCCATTCTTATAACTAATCTTCTCTTTTCTGAAGCTGTAACTGTCAAATATTAAATTGTTATTTTCCCATTGATTTGTAGTAGTAAATTTTCAAACCATCTTGATACAATCACATCAATGTACTATAATGTCATTGGATGCACAAAAATTAACCATGTTTAGGGTTGAGAAATAATGGCCATCTAGTGTCTGTTGTTCAGTTGCTAAGGCATATCCAACTCTCTGTGACCCCATGTTCACATGCCAAACTTCCCTGTCCCTCACCGTCTCCCAAAGTTCGCCCAAGTTGTGTCCATTGAATCAGTGATGCCATCCAACCATCTCATCCTCTGCCACCTTCTTCTCCCTTTGCCTTCAGTCTTTTCCAGCATCAGGGTCTTTTCCAATGAGTTGGCTCTTCGCATCAGGTGGCCAAAGTATTGGAGTTTCGACTTCAGCGTCAGTCCTTCCAATACTCATTCAGGGTTGATTTTCCTTAGGGTTGACTGGTTTGATCTTGCTGTCGTCTTTTCCAGCACCACAGCTCAAAAGCATCAGTTCTTCAGGGCTTAGCCTTCTTTATGGCCCAACTCTCACATCCATACATGACTGGTGGAAAAACCAAAGCTTTGACTATATAGACCTTTGCCGGCGAAGTGGCGTTTCTGCTTTTTAATTAGCTATCTAGGTTTTTCATAGCCTTCCTTCCAAGAAGCATGTGTCTTTTAATTTCATGGCTGCAGTCACTGTCTGCAGTAATTCTGGAGCTCAAGAAAATAAAATCTGTCCTTGCTTCCACTTGCTCCCCTTATATTTGACATGAAATAATGGGACCAGAGGCCACGATCTTAGTTTCTTTAATGTTAAGTTTTAAGCCAGCTTTTTTTTCACTCTTCCTTTTCCACTCTCCTCCTATCTATTGTCTAATGGCTAGTATTTAGAGCCATCATATGTGTTTTTATTTTATAGTTTTGGAAATGTGCTTAAAAAACAGGAATTTTTTCAGAATCAGTAACATGTTTTTAATAGCTTTTTTTTTTCCTTTTTCATTTTTTGTTTGTAGTGTTTTTCTTTATCTATTGCACTTCTGCCTCTCAGCACTATAATACTCACTAAACTAGCATCTTATGTATGTTAATAGTAGCACAATAGACTCAAAATAGAGTTGCTTATGCTAAGTCATGTGTCACCAAACCAAGACTTGACTTAATTAATTTCAGCTCTCCCAGAAGCGGAATCTTAAACAAGTCAATCAAAAATGATTGACTGGATCAGGCATTGGTAAGGTATTCTGCTTGATAGACGCCTATCATCCCCTGAAGGAAAATAACTGAAGTAAGCAACCCACTTCTTTGCCTAGTACAGCTTCCTTGTCTCTGCTCCCTTTTGGCTGTAAAATTCTTTCATTTGTACAGCTCCTTGGAGCCTCTTTCTACCTGTTAGATTGGATGCTACCATCCAATTAAAATCAACTGTTCCTCAAATAAACACTTAAAATTTTAAAATTTCATGGTTATCAATTAATGATAAAAAAAAAGCAACAAGACCTTTGTATGCTGTAGATTAGAAAACTTTTTCAACTATGTTTCAATTTAGAAACCATTACTTTTAATGCCCACTTCTTTGAAGTGTGCATATGAAACTGGTAAAGGGGCAGAGCTTAAAAATATGCTTAAAGCAAGCAAGTAGAAAGACAAGAAAGGATGATAGAAAAAAAAAGAGATGAGGGTATTGATTTAACAGTTTATCATTTTGAAGTAAACATAAAAGTGCTTGGCTTCACAAACTGTGAGTAGGAAGAATTTGTCTTATCTGGAAGATAATGTTCAGGGAATTTGGCTTGACGTCTACTCATGGCAAGTATACACATCTGAATTTACCCATTGTTTTCTGTGACACAGAGAAATAAACCCAGTTGACATATATTTATTTGCCCATTGAAAAGATACAGTGATTATTACCACCACATACAAGAATGACAAGTGGTACTTAAAAATTGTAAGTATCTATCGTAGGAGGCAACATTTTAAACATGATAACATTTATAAAGATATAACAAAATAGTTTCTCACTTGAGAAGTGGATGTCAAAGCAATACCCAATTTTTCAGATTGAAGCAAATGGCAGATGTGGCAGAGGAATAGCACATCTAACCTCAAATGATGTAAATATCTACCTAATATTGGCATATCCTGGTTGAATCAAATTTGTTAATGTTGGTATTCATCTTCTTTTTCTATTTTTCTCCTTGTTTTCTATATAGATATATTCTACAGTATAATTAAACATTAGAAGCAGCAAACTATGATGTCTCAGAGTTTGAACCCTAGAGCCAAGCCCTCTGGGTGGAATCTTGACTCTGCCTTTTACTAGTGGCCTGAGCTTCAGTGAGTAGTTTAACCTCCCTGTGGCCCAATCTCTTCACCTGTAAAATGGTAATAAGAGCAGTGTTTTGAGGAAGAAATGAAATTATTCATCTAGGAAATTTAGATCAGTACCTGAACAGCCGTATGCAAGGGTTATTAAATATTTAGAGACTAGGACAATCTGAATTAATGATGTGTTATTTATAATATTTAGAGACATGGCAATTGATATTTTCAATTTTACATACCTCTTTGAACTAAAATCTGGTTTTAATGATTAGATAACAGGTAATCAAAACAAGCAAAGAAAAATAAGATCCTAAGCACCATTTGGTTCTGCTTATCTATTTTATTGTAGATGCATTTCCAAAAGTGCTTAAAAGCATTTGATTCCTTAATTATTCTTAATGTTACCTCTTTCCATCTAGCGTACTCTATGGATTTTAACAGTTAATCACTTGATTATATACTATACATATATAATTTTCAGCTCAATATGTCAGAATATAAGAAGACTTCTCAAATCTTTTAATCTTCATTATTGGCCTCTATTTTATATAGCACTTAACACAGGTGTTTTTTAGTTGAAATAATTTGCATATAAATATTTCCTATGCATTTTAGCACTCCAGACATACATCATTTCAGTTCAGTTCATAGATGTGTATAAGAGACAGCATCCTCAGTCGTCCCTTCTCCTCCTGCCCCCAATCCCTCCCAGCATCAGAGTCTTTTCCAATGAGTCAACTCTTCACATGAGGTGGCCAAAGTACTGGAGTTTCAGCTTTAGCATCATTCCTTCCAAAGAAATCCCAGGGTTGATCTCCTTCAGAATGGACTGGTTGGATCTCCCTGCAGTCCAAGGGACTCTCAAGAGTCTTCTCCAACACCACAGTTCAAAAGCATCAATTCTTCGGCACTCAGCTTTCTTCACAGTCCAACTCTCACATCCATACATGACCACAGGAAAAACCATAGCCTTGCCTAGACGGACCTTTGTTGGCAAAGTAATGTCTCTGCTTTTCAATATGCTATCTAGGTTGGTCACAACTTTCCTTCCAAGGAGTAAGCATCTTTTAATTTATAAACAGAAGTTAAAATGAGTGAGTTTTTTAATATATTGAATTTCAGTATTGTGAGTGTGATGATTTTTAATTTTTTATTTATTTTACATCTAATGTCTAGATTCAGTTCAAACTTTTAAAAAATATTTGGATTCATATTAATATAACACCATTAATATAACATCATATTAAAGTAGACACCATGGAGAATACAGAGGAAAAGGACCTGCAGAATACATAGGTAGATGTTTGATTTTAACTTAGATAGTAAGCATTAAGTGCTACATCTAATGGACACCAACAATGAGCTATAAGACTGAAAAATATGATTAGTATTCTTAGTGATAAAGACATTGTGATGTCATTTTACGGAGAAGACAAGAATTCCCGCCAAACAAACCAGATTGGTCAAATGTAAAGAAATGGAGATATGTAAGGCAGATTTCTGGTTTAACAATGCCAGTAGTAATCAATCAAATATGAATCAGATTCTGCCCTAAACAGATTCTATATGTTAATCTAGTTAATTCATATCAACCCTGGGAAGCAGACACTCTCATTATCCTGGTTTTATATGTAAAAAAATCAAACTATTCAGAATTTTTTGGTTAAGTTAATTTTTCTTTAGGAACCATTATTTTAGGGTTATACATCCATGTGACTAAAGGCCAGTGAAGATTCAGTTCAGTTCAGTTCATTTAAGTCGCTCAGTCATGTCTGACTCTTTGTGACCCCATGAATCGCAGCACGCCAGGCCTCCCTGTCCATCACCATCTCCTGGAGTTCACTCAGACTCATGTTCATCGAGTCCGTGATGCCATCCAGCCATCTCATCCTCGGTCGTCCCCTTCTCCTCCTGCCCCCATCCCTCCTAGCATCAGAGTCTTTTCCAATGAGTCAACTCTTCACATGAGGTGGCCAAAGTACTGGAGTTTCAGCTTTAGCATCATTCCTTCCAAAGAAATCCCAGGGTTGATCTCCTTCAGAATGGACTGGTTGGATCTCCCTGCAGTCCAAGGGATTAGCTTTGCGACTTTCTCCAGAATTATTGGATAAAATGCCTTCACTTTTCATTAAGCTCACTAAGCTGAGAGAACATTAGCCTGGACCTACTTAAATGTGAACAGGCATCATCCTCTCTCTACAGGTAGAGATGGCTTAATGATATTTCTCTAAACAGGGTAAAGGTAAAGTTGAATCAAGGGACACAGAGGCTTGAAGCCCTTTGACACTGTTTAATTCCTAGACCCAGCAATATCTAAAATCGAAAAACCTCTCTTGATTGACTTATTATATGAGTTAGGAACCTGCCTTTTGGAGATTCGCTGGTAGCTCAGATGGTAAAGAATCTGCCTGCAATGCAGGAGACCCAGGTTTGAACCCTGGGTTGAGAAGATCCCCTGGAGAAGGGAATGACTACCCACTCCAGTGTTCTTGCCTGGAGAATCCCACAGACAGAGGAGCATGGTGGGGTACAGTCCATGAGATGGCATAGAGTTGGACACACTGAGCAACTAAGCACATATATGTCCTTTTCTCTTTTTGCTTAAATAACATGAGTTTTTTTTTTCTCACTTACAACCAGCAAACATCTGTTTGTATGGCAAAACCAATACGGTATTGTAAAGTAAAATAAAGTAAAAATAAAATTAAAAAAAAAATAAAAAAAAAAAGAAAAAAATAAA
>SJYT01002632.1:75926-89009 GCA_006410635.1 Cephalophus harveyi | reverse complement strand
GGAATTTCAGGAACCAATTTCTCTGAGGGTTTCACATCTATGTTTTTCTTCATCTTTGAATCCAATCTTTCCAATGTTATATTAAACCTGCAATTACAAACTATGGTCTTATAATATTTCAATCAAATATTCACAATTAACTCATTGGAAGTCCTTCCTTTAAATCCTAAACAACAAATTAACGACAGGGTTAATCAGTATAAACTCCTATAATTCTATGGTAGTGAAAATAGCTGCATAATTTTCATTTTTTGATTCTGCAAATAACATTTCATCAAAAAATTCAATTATTAGTAAGTTTCAAAGCTCACTGGAGGAACTTGTATAATTCAAAATCTCTCCAAGGGTTGATCTCTTCAACCCTCTCTACTCAAGGGTTGATATTAGTTTGGTAATGAAAGTGACAGATGATAAAAACGCTTTACTTTCAGAGATATACAAGTGAAAACAAATTTCTGTATTAATTCTCTTTGTTTTAATTTCTCTTATTCTTTAACTTTGGCTGTGAAACTGTTTTCATCTTTCTCCCTTAAAAAAAAAATCCATATGTTTGTTTCCCATCACTTTTAAGGCATTTGCCAATCTCTGCATTTCTTTGTGATTACTTGCTCTGACAACTGCTTGTTTTCCCAGTGGAGTGTGCTAGATTTTCATGCTTTGCTGTACTGCTTTGAACATACTGTAGACTAATTCAAAAACTATGTCATTTTTCTCTGTACGTTAGCAAGGATAAAAAAAAATAATCTGAATGCTTGTGGCTGAATTTAGAGGAACAATTATTTTTTATGGATCACTTCAGAATTATTGGGCTTCCTTGATAGCTCAGCTGGTAAAGAATATGCCTGCAACGCAGGAGACCCTGGTTGAATTCCTGGGTTGGGGAGATCCGCTGGAGAAGGGAAAGGCTACCCACTCCAGTATTCTTGGGCTTCCCTTGTGACTCAGCTGGTAAAGAATCTGCCCTCAATGCGGGAGACCTGGGTTTGATCCCTAGGTTGGGAAGATACCCTGGAGAAGGGAATGTCAACCCATATACAGTCCATGGGGTTTCAAAGAGCCAGACATGATTGAGCAACTTTCACTTTCATTTTTCAGAGTTATTAGCTTACTTAAACAAAACAATTTCATTAACTTATGTTACTTACAGTCATGTTTTATAGGGTACTTAGATCTATACTGATAGTAATAAAACTATCATTTATTATTTGCTTAATCTATCCAGGGTTTCCTTGGTGGCTCAGACTATAAAGAATCTGCCTGCCATGCAGGAGACCCTTTCAGAGTTATTAGCTTACTTAAACAAAACAATTTCATTAACTTATGTTACTTACAGTCATGTTTTATAGGGTACTTAGATCTATACTGATAGTAATAAAACTATCATTTATTATTTGCTTAATCTATCCAGGGTTTCCTTGGTGGCTCAGACTATAAAGAATCTGCCTGCCATGCAGGAGACCCAGGTTCAATCCCTGGTCTGGGAAGATCCCCTGGAGAAGGGAATATCAACTCACTTCAGCATTATTGCCTGGAGAATTCCGTGGATGGAGGAGCCTGGTGGGCTATAGTTAATGGGTCGCAAAGTGTCGGACATGACTGAATGACTAACACTGAGTGACTAACACTTTCCTTCCAGGAAAAATGTTAGCTCAATTATTCTAAAAAGTTGTTCTTAAGAAATTGCTCCTATTTTATGAATGTGGGAGTTGAGACTTGCAAAAAACAAGTGACTTTCTGAAAGTGTGGAGCTACTAAGCAGTACAGCCAAGGTGTGGCTAAAGTGTACTGATTCTAGAACCTATTTATAATGTAGTCACTCACATTGAGTTTCTAAAATTTTTTTCTGATAATTTTCAGCACCATCTCCATACATACTCCTCCATGATCATTTGTGTGTATTTCAGCTGTTCTAATAAATTCATCTTATTAATTAAAAATCAGAAAGTTTTTACTGTTTTAGCTCTTTTCATATAACAATCTCAGTTTTAAGACTACCAAGAACCAGCTTGATGTTTAAGGATGGCAATATTTACTGGAAAGAGGCCAATTGGACATTGTAAAATGATGCCAACTTAAGCAAAGGATTAGCATATGCATATTGTCAAGATGCATAAGGACGCTGAAGGATGCCTTTGAATGTTAACATTAAAAAATACACAATAAGCACAATGTCAATCAAATGGTGAGTGTTTACTTTTTAAATGAATGGTTTCCATGCTTGAGCAGACCCATACCATCTCTTGGCTTACTTTAATAAAATTGAACCAGAAATAAAATAGTTTGCTCTAATCCTAGTTTCATCATAAACTAGATTTTGGGAAAGTCATTTGATTGTGTTAGGGCCTTAGGATCCCCACCTATAAAACAAGGTTGGGCCAAAATCTCTGTATCTAGTTTGCTTTCACAACAACACAATCAATCTAGTCAAATTAATTCAGTACCATGAAGTGATCATCTACCACATGCAAGGGTTAGGAACCACATAAATGAAGAAACCTCTATCCTCATTTTAAGGATTTTGCAGTCTCTTATTTGAAATAGACTTTGAAATAAATAATATGATGAGAGATGTGCAATAACATCCTTATGATCAAAGCATAGAAAATAAAGGAATTGATTCTATTCATTTAGGCAATTTTAAGTTCACATAAAATGAGGGGTTTCACTGACACATTGCTGATGGTACACCTCAATCTGTTTTCTTCCTCTTCTTCAGGATATGGCTTCCTAGCTGCTGTTATTTAGAGATCCCAGTTTCCCTTATAGCTATGAGTGGCCAGGGTTGGAAGACTGATTGATGCACCTTCTTCCCTTGAGCAAAGATAAACAACTGCCTTGGATTTTATCTCATTTTCCTCCTCCTGCAGACTGGAATGCAAAATAATATGCATCTCAATTTGGACCATGCAGAAGAGCCGTGTGTGTGTGTGTGTGTGTGTGTGTGTGTATACGCTTAGATGCTCAGTTGTGGTCTGACTCTTTGTGACTTCATGGACTGTAACCCAGCAGGCTCCTCTGTCCATGAGATTCTCCAGACAAGCATACTGGAGTGGGTTGCCGCTCCCTTCTCCAGGGGCCCTTCCTGATCTAGCATTCGAACCTGGGTCTCCTGCACTGCAGGCAGATTTTTACCATCTGAGCCACCAGGGAACCCGTGAAGCAGAAGAAAGGATGTCTAATAAATGACAGAATACATGAAGGGAGGAACCTGGAGCCCTGATGACTTCAGGGAGTGCCGCTGTCTCACTAGCCTAAACTAGCTGAACTATTCCATGGGAAAAAATACATTTATGTCTCTTTATTATAATTACCCTAGCTTAGCCTTCACCTCAATGGATACAACATTCCAATTTGAATTAGGTCATGTATTACCAGATGTCAGAAGATGAGCAGAGTAGCTGAAACAAAAGTTTGAGAAGATAGAAAGAAACTAGATCTTGATGAGGCTTGAAAGTGAAAGTGAAGTCGCTCAGTCGTGTCCGACTCTTTGCGACCCATGGACTGTAGCCCACCAGGCTCCTCTGTCCGTGGGATTCTCCAGGCAAGACTACTGGAGTGGGTTGCCATTTCCTTCTCCAGGGTATCTTCCCGACCCAGGGATCGAACCCAGGTCTCCCACATTGCAGGCAGACGCTTTAACCTCTGCACCACCAGGGAAGCCCTAAATTTCATAAAAAAATGTTCTGAAGGGAAATAAGATCAAAGACAACAAATAATTTGACTATGAAAGAAAAGTAGGCTGTTTGACTTCAAATTGCTTAAAATGGCTAAAGATGTTTGTGAAGGAGGGCGTGTGACAGCTCAGGCATGCAACATGAGGATGGCACCATGACATATTCAACACGACTCAGACAAGGCAGGGTGCTCCATCTCATCACTTCCCACAGAAAGCATTAACATTTTAAGTCAACATGTTACCCCTGAACTTGTAAGTCCTGTCAGATATTTTTCAATACAGTGAAAAGGATGACCATCCATGGACAATGTGGTAACCAATACACTCTTTGCCTACACTGATAATTGCAACATTCATCTGATTCAGAACTTGCAACATTCAGTTCCAGAACACTCTGATTTTTGGTATACAGTGATCTGTCAGATTATGGCTTCACAGTGGTAGAGACATCAGTTCCAACTATCAGGTAGTGACAATCTGCACAGTTTTACTCGAATGAGAACAGAATTAAAATGTTTCCTTTCACTCTTCTATACCATAAGTTTTCTGTACATTCCTAGGCCAATAATCATAGCAAAAAAAATTTAAAAAAATGTAGTGCTTGGGTTAGTATGCCTAACTTACTGATGTATGCACCTATTTATAACAAAACATGTTTTTTGTTCTTTTGATTATGTAATTCTTTTGTGATTATTTACAGTTTAATAGAAAATATAAAAATTATATTTTGTACTTAAAATTAGAACAACAGACTGGTTCCAAATAGGGAAAGGAGTACATCAAGGCTGTATATTGTCACCCTGCTTATTTAACTTCTATGCATAGTACATCATGAGAAACGCTGGGCTGGATGAAGCACAAGCTGGAATCAAGATTTCTGGGAGAAATATCAATAACCTCAGATATGCAGATGACACCATCCTTATGGCAAAAATTGAAGAACTAAAGAGCCTCTTGATGAAAGTGAAAGAGGAGAGTGAAAGTTGGCTTAAAACTCAACAGTCAGAAAACTAAGTTCATGGCATCCAGTCCCATGACTTCGTAGCACATGGATGGAGAAACAATGAAAACAGTGATAAACTTTATTTTCTTGGGCTCCAAAATCACTGCAGATGGTGACAGAAATCATGAAATTAAAAGACGCTTGCTCCTTGGAAGAAAAGCTATGACCAACTCAGACAGCATATTAAAAAGCAGAGATATTACTTTGTCAACAAAGGTCTGTCTAGTCAAAGCTATGGTTTTCCAGTAGTCATGTATGGATGTGAGAGTTGGACTATAAAGAACTTCACTGAGTGCTGAAGAATTGATGCTTTTGAACTGTGGTGTTGGAGAAGACTCTTGAGAGTCCCTTGGACTGCAAGGAGATCCAACCAGTCCATCCTAAAGGAGATCAGTCCTGAATAGTCATTGAAAGGACTGACTGATGCTGAAGCTGAAACTCCTGACTATAAAGAAACCTGAGTGCTGAAGAATTGATGCTTTTGAACTGTGGTGTTGGAGAAGACTCTTGAGAGTCCCTTGGACTGCAAGGAGATCCAACCAGTCCATCCTAAAGGAGATCAGTCCTGAATAGTCATTGAAAGGACTGACTGATGCTGAAGCTGAAACTCCAGTAGTTTGGGCACCTGATGTGAGGAACTGACTCATTGGAAAAGACTCTGATGCTGGGCAAGGTTGAAGTCAGGAGGAGAAGGGGATGACATAGGATGAGATGGCTTGATGGCATCAAGGACTCGATGGACATGAGTTTGATCAAGCTCTGGGAACTGGTGATGGACAGGGAAACCTGGTGTGCTGCAGTCCATGGAATTGCAGAGTCGGACACAACCGAGTGACTGAATTGAATAGAAAATAAATATTAATTTGTAGGGTATGGTGACCAAACATCTTAGTCTGCTGAGGACTAAAGAAGGAGTTTCTTGAGATATAGGCTTTTCAGCATGAAAACCAAAAAGGTTTTTGAGAAAGTGGGAGAAAATGTTCGTTGTACTTTAGCTGGAGACAGAGCGAGGGAAAGAGACAGGGGAAGAGGGATGGAGGGGGCTTCATGAGATGGATTGAGAGCCATTAGCATTGTGTACATTCATAATCATCTTATTATAATCATCTCAAAGTTTCAGTTATAAAGACTTTGTTTATCCTTCTCTTCTCAGCCTCGTGATACTGAGGTTTGCTGCTGCTGCTAAGTCACTTCAGTCAAGTCCGACTCTGTGTGATCCCATAGATGGCAGCCCACCAGGCTCCCCCGTCCCTGGGATTCTCCAGGCAAGAACCCTGGAGTGGGTTGCCATTTCCTTCTCCAATGCATGAAAGGGAAAAGTGAAAGGGAAGTCGCTCAGTCGTGTCCGACTCTTAGCGACCCCATGGACTGCAGCCCACCAGGCTTCTCCATCCATGGGATTTTCCAGGCAAGAGTACTGGAGTGGGGTGCCATTGCCTTCTCCAGATACTGAGTCTGGAACTCTGAAAAATACTTCCCTGGTGGCTCAGATGGTATAGCGGCTGCCTACAATGTTTGTCCATTCTGAAGGAGATCAGCCCTGGGATTTCTTTGGAAGGAATGATGCTAAAGCTGAAACTCCAGTACTTTGGCCACCTCATGTGAAGAGTTGACTCATTGGAAAAGACTCTGATGCTGGGAGGGATTGGGGGCAGGAGGAGAAGGGGACGCCCGAGGATGAGATGGCTGGATGGCATCACGGACTCGATGGACGTGAGTCTGAGTGAACTCTGGGAGATGGTGATGAACAGGGAGGCCTGGCGTGCTGCAATTCATGGGGTCGCAAAGAGACATGACTGAGGGACTGAACTGAACTGAACTGAACAATGTTTGAGACCCGGGTTCAATCCCTGGGTCGGGAAGCTCTCCTGGAGAAGGAAATGGCAACCCACTCCAGTATTCTTGCCTGGAAAACCCCATGAACGGAGGAGCCTGGTAGGCTACAGTCTATGGGGTCGTAAAGAGTGAGACACGACTGAGCGACTTCACTTTCACTTTTTCACATTCATAATCATCTCATTATTAATCACGTTTCAGTTAAAGCCTTTGTTTATCCTTCTCTTCTCAGCCTCATGATACTGAGGCTGGAACTCTGAAAAAAATACATTTCTCCTTTATCTTTCTCTGTCACTAGGGAGATGGGGAGGGAGAGGGACTTTGGAAGCAGGAAGAAGAGATAAAGGAGTTTTGTTCTTTCCACTTTTTGCTGCTTCTGTCAGCGTAGCCCAAACAAGGGTACTTCACCTAGGCGACAGTAACTGGTTCTAGCTTTTCATCACTCTCAGCCCAAGGCTCATTAGGCCCTATCACAGGTATCCAATAAGCTGAACAACGCTGCCTCATCAAGATCTAAGCCCCAATTCTAAGTGCCCTGCTTCTGAGCTCTTGTGTAGCTAGCATCAGCCAGCCAGCAACCCCCCTATGATGGTCTGAGTGCTGGCTTGGTCTGGCCCCACCCGCAGGCTTTTAGAGTCTAGTAACGCTGCTTCCTATGTCCGGTAGCTACTTCCTACTGTTACTACCTTTATGTCACTTTAATGTTCTTTTTGCTTCATCAGTCCTCCAAATGTGAAACCAAATCACTATATTACATTTTCTGTTGAAAAACGTAGTGTAATTTCCATTTCTCTGTCCAAATGTTCACTGATGCCAGCAGTATTTTAAAATTGAAATGAAAATTCTCTATAACTGAAAGCTCTCTATAAAGCTCTATAACTGAAAAATATAAATTTAAGAGTTACCAACTAATTAGTTTTTAGTTAAGATTGTTTACTGTGTTGGGTTTCTTTTGAATATAATTATAATTTTCCAGTAAATAGCTAACCAATTGAAACTTACATAAGGTATTATTTTTCATCCAATTAAAAAATGATGACCCCTTTTACTATCTACTAAAAATAGATAAATTTATATATTCATATGGTAATATTGTATACTTTTTTATAAGCATCTCTGTTTAATTTAGAGATTGACCATGGAGAGCATACTACTCTAGGCACATCTATAAACCCTTTAATTATAAATTAATTTATAATTTAGTTATTCAGATAAGATAATTATTATTCCCATCCTTCAAATAAAAAAAATGTGTTGCAGAGAGGTTAGATCACTTACTCAAGGTCAAGAAGATCACTGAAGATAGTAGGCAAACCAAGGCAGGGTGACTCCTGTTAGTGAATGCTTTAAACCACTCCAGTATGCTGCTCCTCATACAAGTGCTTAACTTCTAAAAGTCATCTATGTCTGGACATAAGGAAGAAGAGATAAACATACATCTTTCTGGTGAAGATTATTCTAAGTAAGCAAGAACAAACACAAAAAATAATATTTTTAATCTTTTGTAAGGAGATAAATATTTTTTTCTTTAAACTTAATATTATTATTAATGCAACTGAAATATTTTTATTTCCAGTATCTACCTATATTGTTCTGTTGAAGTCAAGAGGGCCTTAGGAAGCATTTCTCTGAACAAGGCTAATGGAGGTGATGGAATTCCAGCTGAGCTATTTCAAATCCTAAAAGATGATGCTATGAAAATGTTGCACTCAACATGCCAGCAAATTTGGAAAACTCAGCAGTGGCCACAGTACTGGAAAAGGTTAGTTTTCATTCCAATTCCAAAGAAAGGCCATGCCAAAGAATGTTCAAATTACCATACAGTTGCACTCATTTCACATGCTAGCAACATAATGCTCAAAACCATTCAATCTAGGTTTCAACAGTACATGAACCAAGAACTTCCAGATGTACAAGCCACATTTAGAGAAGACAGATAAATCAGAGATCAAATTGCCAATATCAGCTGGATCATCGAAAAAGCAAGAGAGTTCCAGAAAAACATCTACTTCTTCTTCATTGACTAGCTAAAGCCATTGACTGTATGGATCACAACAAACTGGAAAATTCTTAAAGAGATAGGAATACCAGGCCTCCTTACCTGCTTCCTGAAAAACCTGTATGCAGGCATGGAAGCAACAGTTAGAACCAGACATGGAACAACAAACTGGTTCAAAATTGGGAAATGAGTACATCAAAGCTGTATATTGTTATCTGTTTATTTAACTTATATGCAGAGTACATCATGAGAAATGCTAGGTTGGATGATGCACAAACTGGAATCAAGATTGCTGGGAGAAATATCAACAACCTCAGATATGCACATGATACCACTCTCATGGTAGAAAGTGAAGAGGAACTAAAGAGCCTTTTGATGAGGGTGAAAGAGGAGAGTGAAAACTTGGCTTAAAACTTAAAATTAAAAATCTAATATCATAGCATCGGGTACCATCACTTCATGTCAAATATATGGGTAAAAAGTAGAAACAGTGACAGAGTTTATTCCCTTGGGCTCCAAAATTCATGGGTAGTGACTGCACCATAAAGTTAAAAGATGCTTGCTAAAGCAGAGACTTTGCTTTGGCAACAAAGTTCTGTATATTCAAGGCTATGGTTTTTCTGGTAGTCACATATGGATGTGAGAGTTGGACCATAAAGAAGGCTGAGAGCCGAAGAATTGATGTTTTTGAGTTGTCGTGCTAGAGAAGACTCTTGAGAGTCCCTTGGACAGCAGGAGATCAAACCAGTCAATCCTAAAGGGAATCAACCATGACTATTCATTGTAAGGACTGATGCCGAAGCTGAAGCTCCAGTACTTTGACCACCTAATGCAAAGAGCAGACTCATTGGAAAAGACTCTGATGCTGGGAAAGACTGAGGGCAAGAGGAGAAGGGGGAGGCAGAGGATGAGACGGTTGGATAGCACCACTGACTCAACGGACATGAGTTCAGCAAACTCCAGTGTATTGTGCAGGACAGGGAAGCCTGGTGTGCTGCAGTTAATGGGGTTGCAAAGAGTCAGAAATAACTTAGTGACTGAACAACAGGAACAACAACCTGCTGCAGAAGAAAATAAATGCCCCCAACTAGGATGGAGATCTGACCATGAATCTAGTGTATATTATAGTTTGAAATAAGTGGGATGCTTTCATGGAATTTCTTCAATGATTTACTTAATTCATTAGAAAGGCAGAAATTTGGGGGAGAACTGTTCTTCAAGGAAACAAATCTTTGATTAGTTTCCATTACCAATAAAAAGAACATATACCAAAATATAAATGTAACTGTATTTTTCTTAGAACAATATAGCTACAACTTTAAGATATATTCTACTATATAATATATATTAGATATTAGGCTTAAGATTCAAAAACAGCAATGAAAAAGCTTTGATTTTATTAAATAGGCAAAGTATATTTCATTAACAACATTCATTAGCATTCTTTCATTAGGTTTACATTCACGGTCCACCACAAATGTAAATCAGGTTTTTTTTCCTGATCTTAATTTGCAAATTATTCAACATGGTTAAATAAAGAGGAGATGGTATGATCTATAGGAAAGTTACTCCTAGAAAACCTGGTATATTCTAAGAATGTGAAGTGGTATACACTATACACGTGAAGAACTGCACATACAATTGGTTCCTTTATATTTCTGACTATTCCACTGAACAGTGAGACAAATGTGACTTGTAGTTTCCTTTTCTGCAAATAATGAGTGCATGGTGTACTTAAAGTCATTTATGGCACAAGTCTTCTAAATGATGCTGGCTATTTATAGGTATAGATTAGATACAAATATAGACACAGACACAGATATAAGTTATTTTATAGCTATAGACATCTGAGGCTAGATATAGTAGAGAAAGCAAGGTAGAATTTTCTCATATTGCAACCTAAGAGCATAGATCTTAAGTTGAGAAGAAATAAAAGATTAGAGGTTATCCCCACAGATCAGAACTTCGACTTTATGTGCCATAGTTAAAAGAGTTGTCATATCTCATGAATAATTTTAGAGCAGCGACACAGTCAAACAGAACTTTCTGCAATGATGGAAAGCTTCTGTCTCCTTAATGTGAATACTGAACATTGGAAATGTGTCATGTCCAAGTGAGAATCTAAATTTTGTATTTTACTTAATCTTATTAATTTAAATAACCACTTGAGAGTAGTATTTATCACGCTGGATTCTTTAGCTTTGAAGAGCTTATTTGTGGATTGAGAATACAAGTAAAGCATGGAAGATGGCAGAAATTTTGGGAGTCCACTAACTTCAAGCAAAATTCTATGTACTAAGTCTTCTGTACATAAATGCTGCTTTTAAGCAAAGAATAATTAACATGCTAGAGCAACAGACAGCCTGAGAGACTTGGGTGATAGCCTCATGAAATCACAGAATGGCAGAGGCTTGAGGGACAGTGTATATTAATTGTCTCATTAAGTGTTCAAATATAAATTAAACATCAAACCTTAGTTAACTCACCTGAGGTCACTCAGGAACAGAATTGTAAAGAGATACCAATTTAATTAAAATTTAAATAAACAATAAGAGCAACGAGATATGAGCTGATAATCACATGCCAGCATGAGCTACTTTACATAGTAAGTGTAACAGAGAAGAACAGACCTGACTCCATATTGGATCTATTCCCAGAGGCCCAATCTTTGTGCTCTGTTGCCTGTGTTTAGTCATGCCAGTTCTGCATCTTTGTAAAGTACATGTTGGCTATAGCATGAAATATACATAGTAGCCCTTTCTCAAGGCTTTTCTTCCCAGGCTTGACCTTAAAGGTATAATCTTTTTCATTCATATAGAGATTAAAAAGTTGCAGACCAGAGAATAATATCTATATTATTGGACGTTTACAGCAACACCGTTTCCAGACCTATGTGCACAGCTGCAAGAACAAAGGATTACCACATTCCCTCCAGGTCTGACCAACCCAAGAAGTTCCCAACAACCAGCCACACCCTCTCCTCTTTTAGTATAATAAAAGTCTGAATTTTAACTCAGGGAAGATGAGACTTTGGGACACTACTCTACCATCTTCTTGGTCTACTGGCTTTTCAAATAACATCACTATTCCTTGACATGATGACTCATTTTTTAGTTTATTGCCCTTAGTGCAGTGAGCAGTATGCACTTGGACTCAGTAATGTATGCATTATTACCACATTGCCTGGCTTCCCTGGTGGCTCAGAGGTTAAAGCGTCTGCCTGCAATGCGGGAGACCTGGGTTCGATCCCTGGGTCGGGAAGATCCCCTGGAGAAGGAGATGGCAACCCACTCCAGTACTCTTGCCTGTAAAATCCCATTGACAGTGGAGCCTGGTGGGCTACAGTCCACGGGGTCGCAAAGAGTTGGACACGACTGAGTGACTTCACTTGTTTTACAGAAGACTCAGAGATGTTAACTAATACTCCAAGGTCTTCAACTCAACTCCTGCCTAGACCTCCTAAAACTTGTTTTTTCTTTAGCGATAAGAGCAATAAGCACATAGTCTGTTATACATACTTTTGTTCTTGGCTCTTGAATAGAGCCATTTAATCTGTACCATTAAATTAAAATAAGTGTCTTTTGCTACTTTTAAGAAGCCCCTAACAACTGTATCTAAGTTTATGTTAAAGAGGTGACTTTTTGTATAGTTTCTAAGGATGAAGAGCTGGTTGCCAGTGTGACCAATTATGTGTTTAGAGGAGTGGAAATTTTGAATCTACCCCTAACCTCCAGGGTCATGATGGACTGGAAGTTGAGTTAATAACCAATAACAAATTATTTAATCAATTATATTTATATAATGAAGCCTTCATTAGAAACCCTAACCAAAAGTGGTTCAGTGATCTTCCTGATTGAGAACACTTCTACGTGCTGGGAAAGTGACACAGTCTGACTCTCCAGGGTCACAAGCTCCTGTACCTGGGATCCTTTCAGACTGTGTTCTATATATATCTTTTCATCTGTCAGTTCATTTGCATTCTTTGATATAACTTTTACAATAACTACATAACAGTAAATAACTATTTTCCCTGGATTCTATGAGATGTTTCAGCAAATTATCAAACTCGAGGATGGGGTTATGGAGACCTCTGACTTGTCATCAAGTTGGGTAGACGTTTTGGGTAACCTCAGTTCAGTTCAGTTGCTCAGACATGTCCGACTATTCCCGATGCCATGAATCACAGCACACCAGCCCTCCCTGTCCATCACCAACTCCCAGAGTTTACTCAAACTCATGTCCATCGAGTCAGTGATGTCATACAGCCATCTCATCCTCTATTGTCCCCTTCTCCTCCTGCCCCTAATCCCTCCCAGCATCAGGGTTTTTTCCCAATGAGTCAACACTTTGCATGAGGTCGCCAAAGTATTGGAGTTCCGGCTTTAGCATCTGTCCTTCCAATGAACACACAGGACTGATCTCCTTTAGAATGGACTGGTTGGATCTCCTTGCAGTCTATGGGACTCTCAAGAGTCTTCTCCAACACCACAGTTCAAAAGCATCAATTTTTTGACGCTCAGCTTTCTTCACAGTCCAACTCTCACATCCATACATGACCACAGGAAAAAC
>SJYT01002632.1:55856-73020 GCA_006410635.1 Cephalophus harveyi | reverse complement strand
GACTGAGCACGAGATGGCTGGATGGCATCACTGACTTGATGGACATGAGTCTGAGTGAACTCCAGGTGTTGGTGATGGATAGGGAGGCCTGGAGTGCTGCGATTCATGGGGTCGCAAAAAGTCAGACACGACTGAGTGACTGAACTGAACTGAACAGAGGAGATAGATGAAGGAATTCATAAGCAACTTCCAGTCTGACCTCAAATTCTGTTTTTCCTGTCTACATGAACTGCCCCTCACAGATGCCAAATTCCAAGTGTTATGGACAGAACATTTGGGGTCACCATTAATTTCACCTCTGTGGCCCCATATCTATCTTCACCAAAGATAGACCAAAAGCCCACACACAAGCACAGCTCAATGAGTTGCAGCACAGCAGAGGTCAGAACTAAACGTTGAGTACTGCCTTCTAGCACTGAGGCAAAGAACATCAATTACATTTAGAAGTAATGCAAGTAATTTTAATGTTTTAGAAATGTTCCTGGATTAAATAAAAAATAAATTTCCAGGTGATCTAGAGGGATTAACTTCCCAGGACAGAGTATTCTCAAAGTCACAGAGGTATTACTGCTTTAGTTGTAATAATGTCTATCAGTGTTGGGCTTGCTGGATCTGGCATTTAGTGACCTGCAAAGGCATGATAGCTCAATTCCAGGAACTTTGCAAGTCAGTTGACCTATATTGTTAGTGTGAAATTGGCAATGATGGTAGAATTTATTGTACAGCATGGAAAACAGCAAATGTTACAAGACAACCAGCCTCCCCAACCTTTGAAAGGCAAGTTGTTAATATTTACCAGCATACCATTACCCTTGACGTCTGATTGGTAAGACTTACCAAAGTATGTCTAATAATCACCTTTAAGAGCATCATCCTTCTCTTGTTCCAGCTTGTAATTTAAGTCTACTTTTATGTCTTCTATGCCTTTGTGAATGATCTTTCCTACTTTTTGTCTACCAACAAAAATCCTACTTACAGAATTTTCTACAGTTGCTTTTATTTATGGAGAAGGCAATGGCACCCCACTCCAGTACTCTTGCCTGGAAACTCCCATGGATGGAGGAGCCTGGCGGGCTGCAGTCCATGGGGTCGCTGAGTCAGACATGACTGAGCGACTTCACTTTCACTTTCCACTTTCATTCATTGGAGAAGGAAATGGCAACCCACTCCAGTGTTCTTGCCTGGAGAATCCCAGGGATGGCAGAGCCCGGTGGGCTGCTATCTGTGGGGTCGCACAGAGTCGGACACGACTGAAGCGACTTAGCAGCAGCAGCAGCAGCAGCAGCAGCTTTTATTTATGATTTTTACTATTCCTCTTCTTTTAAACTCATAGTATTAGGCAGTCTTTCATTCAATCCATTCCACTTTTTCATTTTTTACTGCAGTATATTTAATTTACACTACCGTGTCACTTTCTGCTATACAGCAAAGTGAACCAGACATATATATACATATACATATATTCCCTCTTTTCTGGATTTCTTTCTCATTTAGGTCACCACAGAACACCATGTAGAGTTCCTTGTGGTGTACAGTAGGTTTTTGTTATCTATTTTATACATAGTAGTGTATATTGGTCAGTCTCAATCTCCCAACCCCCTTTCTCACTTGGTTTTATGTCTATTAACCTCTTTTTGAAATAAATAAAAGTTTTCTAATATTTATTTTTATTTTGTAAGTCTCACAGCAGCAAGCATGGATTTTATAGGCACTAATTAGTGCCTGACTATAGAATTTGAAATGTAGGGGACACACTGAAAGACCATGAAGACTTTTTGTTTATTTATTCAGATTGGTTTTCATTGATTCTGACCTGCAAAATTTCAACATCTCGCCATATAACAGATATCTAGCAAGCTAGCTCTCTGTCTACTCTTATTCTCTATTCATACAAGTGGAGAAAAACACACAGACATGCTAACTGATCACCAAACTTGGTGAAGTCCTTAAGGCTGCCTGCCAGTTGTACTGTATTTCCCTTCTTCATTTCTTCTACTTAAACACATAATAAGAATCACACATTTGTGTATTCAGTCACTTAGTCCTGTCTGATTCTTTGCAACCCTATGGACTGTAGTCCCCACGCTCCTCTCTCCATGGAATTTCATAGGCAAGAATACTGGAGTGGGTTGCCATTTCATCCTCAAGGGGATCTTCCAGACCTGGGCTCTAACTCATGTTTATACCTGTGTCTCCTGCATTGCCAGGCAAATTCTTTACCACTGAGCCACTTGGGAATCACCATCACACATTTAGCATGTCCAAAAATAATCTTCTAGTCTTCATCTTTAAAAATGATCCTCACAAAATCATCCCAATCAAAGTTTATAGTAACTTCCTTATGTTAGATAGCATCAAACATTTCTCCATCCCACTCTGCCAGCAATCCCTTACTCCCACCCCGCACCCCTACCCACACACACAACATAGTGACTAAAATTAGAAACCAATTAGCTAGCAAATATTTATGTGGGTTGGAAATTTGAGCTAGGGTAAGTATTATACTTCTCTCAGCTGGGCTCACTCATTCATTTGAGGTTAGCTACAGATCAGTTAAATTGATTCTTTCTTTGAAGGATTAACTGGTTATTTTCAGAGACAAGAGTGATTGGGTTGTATGTTTCTTATCAGGTGGACTCCTGTTTGGGTTTGTTTGCATGGAGGCTTGGGATTCCAGATGAGCAGGAGGGCAAGCCCCAATACTCAATCATTTATAAGTATTATATATTACTGTTAAGTTGACTAAAACAAGTCACATGTCCAGGCACACATTCAGCAAAGAAGCATTTAAAGGAATATCCTTGTATTCAAACTATGTGGATAAAGGAAGGTGAGAACAAATTGGGTTCATTGGCACAGTTAATCCATCTCATCAATGCTTTATTTACTCAGGCAAAAATTATAGGTCATCTTTGGTATCTCTTGTCTCATACTCCACGTCTAAACTACAATGAAATTCAATAGGTTTTAGCTTTAAAATATATCTGGAATCAAACCGTTTCTTCCCACCAGCATTGCTTCCCCATGGCATGAATCATTGCCATCTTTCATCTACTTCATTACAGATTCATAACTAGTTTCCCCTCTCCCACCCAACCACAAGTTAGTCTGCATTGCATCCAGAATGATCCTTAAGACATAAGTCGGATCATGTCACTCCTCAAAATCCTCCAGTGATTTCCTACTCATAGGAAAAAAAAAAAAAATGTGTATGTGTAAAGGTCTATCTTTGCTGCAAATTTTGGTGAATGGATATTTTCCTGACTGCATCTCTTACCACATCCCCTTTGTCTGCCTCAGCTCTAGCTTCCCTAGTCTCCTTGCTGTTCCTCAAACTCATTCAAGCACCTGGTATTCTCTCTCCCTGTAATATATTTGCAACAAGATCTCTGTATTGTTCTTATGATTCCAGGAATTAATGTTTCTTCAATACAGTATCCTTAACATCTAGTGTATTCCAGGCATATAGTGTCAAGTTGATAAACTAATGCCTGAATACCCAGTGAATGGATGAAGTACTGAAACTGAGAAGGACCCTATGAGGCTTTCCTGGGATAGCCCCCCACCTCCTCATGTTCTCCACCTGACTCTTGTTTGTAGAATAACTTAAGATTCCTAGGCCTTCCCCTAGTTCCAATAAATAAATAAATAAATAAATAGTTTAATCAGAAAAATGAAAAAAAAATCCAGAAATAAAAGGAAATATTCAAATAAGAGAAGGAAATGGCAACCCACTCCAGTAGTTTTGCCTGGAGAATCCCATGGACAAAGGAGCCTGGTGGGCTCCAGTCCATGGGGTCACAAAGAGTCGGACATGACTGAGCAACTAACACGCACACACACACACATTCAAATAGGACAAAATAATAATAGTTCATTCATTAAGCAGAGTCAGGGAGCTTTAGTTCCTCTTCAAGGACTATCTGTAAAACAAAGGATATAGCTCAGATACCCATATGACCCATATCCTTTGTTTTTCAGATACCAAGGTTCTAACCACATGGAAGAAGTTAACTACATGATGCTCAGACAGTAGCCATGACATGAGCTGCTCCATTTTGCACAATTCCAAGAACTGGCCTCATGAAAATGGGAAAAATCAACCTGGGACTAAAGATTAACTGTACTTAAAACAATCAAGATGACACTGAGCAGACCACCACATGAACAACTGCAAGATGAACAATTCATCTAAGCTCACTATGCTGTTCTATATATAGTCCCCTCCCTCCGTGTGTACACCTTTGAAACTCCCCTTAAAAGTTCTTCCCCTTTTATCTATAGGTTGAAGTTGGCTTTTGGACAGGAGTCCACCTTCTCCCCCAGTTGTAAGCCTCCTAAATAAAGTAATCTTTCCTTTCCTGCCAACACTTGTTTGTAGAGTATTGGTGTTTAAGCAGTGAGCAGCCAAACCTAAGTTCAGTAACGATGCTATTAGACTGAAGGGCTTCCCTGGGGGCTCAGTGATAAAGAATCTGCCTGCCAACTCAGGCAATACAGGTTTGATTTCTGGGTTGGGAAGACGCCCTGGAGGTGGAAATGGCAATCCACTCCAGAATCGTTGTTTGGGACATTCCACGGATAGGGAAGCCCCATGGGGTCACATAGAGTCACGAAAGAGTCAGACATGATTTAGCAACTAAACAACAACAAAAATGACGGAAACTGTCCTAGATTCAAGGCATGTAGTTCAGTTCAGTTCAGTTCAGTCGCTCAGTCATGTTCGACTTTTGGCAAACCCATGAATCGCAGCACGCCAGGCCTCCCTGTCCATCACCATCTCCCAGAGGTCACTCAGACTCACGTTCATCGAGTCAGTGATAGCATCCAGCCATCTCATCCTCTGTCATCCCCTTCTCCTCCTGCCCCCAATCCTTCCCAGCATCAGAGTCTTTTCCAATGAGTCAACTCTTCGCATGAGGTGGCCAAAGTACTGGAGTTTCAGTACTTTTTCAGCTTTAGCATCATTCCTTCCAAAGAAATCCCAGGGTTGATCTCCTTTAGGATGGACTGGTTGGATCTCCTTGCAGCCCAAGGAACTCTCAAGAGTCTTCTCCAACACCACAGTTCAAAAGCATCAATTCTTCGGCACTCAACCTTCTTCACAGTACAACTGTCACATCCATACATGACCACTGGAAAAACCATAGCCTTGACTAGACGGACCTTAGTCGGCAAAGTAATGTCTCGGCGTGTAGTAGTGAATGCCAAACTAAGTTTTGTTAGATCGTATTATTATTTCTAGTTATTTGATGCCCTCCTTCTAAGAGGGCTTCCCTGGTGGCTCAGCAGTAAAGAATCTGCCTGCCAGTGCAGGAGATGTGGGTTTGAAGGTCTCCTGGAGAAGGAAATGGCAACCCACTCCAGGGAAATCCCATGGACAGAGGAGCCTGGTGGGCCACAGCCCATGGTGTCACAAAAGAGTCAGACATTACTTAGCAACTGAACAACAACTTCTTCTAAGAGGAATATAATCCTTACTCATTCTCATATGATTTTCAGTGTACATCTAAGTAGGAAAACACCATTTCTTGTTTTAAGTGACATCAAGGTTGCCCATGTTCTTGGCTGTGACCAATGGCATGGAAGGAAAAGTGATGTATGTCATTGCCAAGAAAAGATGTTAAGAACCATGCAGTTTTTACCATTATTTCCTTTCTCTGTGCAGTGAGAATGACATGATGCAGATAGTGGTTGCTTATTCCATTTGGATTCCAGAATGAATACATGTGGAACAGAGCCTTAGCTGACACACAGCTTGCATACAGTGTGAACAAATAAAAAACTTTTTTTTAAGCCAGTGAAATTTGGGGAGTATTTGTTATGACAAAATAGATCAGGAAAAACTGATACAGTTTCTGACCTCACAAAGCTTACAGACACAAAAGGAAAGCCATCAAACTAACTGGAATATTTCTTATATTCTACTTAAGTTTAAATCATAAGGGAATCCACTGGACATGGAAACTTTACATATTGCAAAGAAAAGAGAATTCAGGTGTTTCTGCAGAATGCTGGGCATCTTGCCCATATTTCTTGTGATATGTCTTCATTCTATCCAAACTCACACTTTCTCACATCTGTTTATGTGGTGTCTTTCTGTTCTTTAGAGACACTCCATGCAGAAGCAAGTCATTGAGATGAGGAGAGATGCAAACTTGACCAACTTGTAACAGTTTAATGTGGTTCAGGATTCCTACTACATTGAGTCATCTGAAACTTCTAAATAACTTTTCTTTAATTTTATAGATTTTGATGTAAATAGCTTATTGTGGAAATAAATGCAGCATTTCAAATATGAAAGAGTCATGGTTTGAGCCTAATAACACAACTGAATTTCTGTAAATAGAACTCCACAATGATTCTAGTGTATAAGCAAATGGAGGGGATAAAACAGCAGGAGGGAATGCATAAAACTCTCAGTAAGAAAGCTTTCTATAAGCTTATACCTCAAAGACCATCCTTAGAGGCCAATGTAAAACTGATTCCAACAACATGCTTCTTTGTTCTTTGTTTGCCTGTATGTGCCAAGTTTTACATCTAAATCAAAAGCAATGCATAACTTGTTGTGACAAAAAAAGGGCATAATATCATTTAGTTACCTTTCTTCTCAGGTAATTATTATGTTACTGTGTTTAAATTAAAAAAAAAAAAAAACAACTAATAGTGAGCATGGGAATAAAAATATGACTAAAATCCAGTGACAGGAATAAATTCATGGTGATGAATAGTCAGAAAATTCAGTTTCAGATGTAAGTTGAAAGAAGAGGAGAGTGATAGTTTTGCAGATTTTATCACATAGCAAGAATATCACTCAGATTAATTTTTAAGATCTTCTGTAAGTGTGTGTTTGGAGGTGGAGACTTCCAAGGAAAAATATTCCTTGAGATCAAGATTTATGGTTTTTTTCCCTTCAAATATAAAATACCTCATATATTTCACATTGACATAGTAATTAGAAAATAATATTTAATCAGCAACTTCCTATTGTTTTTAGAATTGTGTATAATATTTGAAACTTTTAGGGGAGATATAGAATATGAATGTTAATTATGAAATAGAATAAGATGATTTCCTGAGAATTGATCACCTAAAATGAGCTAGCTGTTTTCAAGATAATGCTGTGATTATCATATTGCTCCCTTTTTAACTCATGCATCTATTACTCCCATTTATTATTGGATTTTTGTTTATTATTTCCTGGGCACTAATTCCTGTATTTATCCCTCCATGTTTGAAGCTACATCATATTTAAGACAATGGCATGTGAAAACTCCCTATATAAAGACCTCATCTTTTTCCATTTTGTGTCCTACGCTTAGCTTAAACAATTGAAGTTTATTTCTCATGATTCTTGAGGGTAGTAAATCAAAATTATCAGCACCTGAATCAACAAATTATTACAATTAAAAATAATATAACTGTGGGATAATAAAAATATTCAGATTAAACTATTAGCTTTTGCTCTTTTCTAATCTTCACACCAACTATATGAATCAGACTAAAAATGTTTAATTTTATTGCCAATACAGAGTTAATGGTGTTGATTATTAAAACAGATGAGTGATCTTTTTAGTCATGCTGCTAGGTGCCTAGCCTTGTCTGGTGCCCACGATACCAGACTATATCCCCATGATGATGAATCCCTATTTTTTTTTGAATCCCCATTTTTTACAAAGAAATTTCAGCATCTTTTGGCAACAAAGCTATCAGGTATGTATATCTACTATCCTCAGATTTCTGTGGAGAAAACTGGGACCCAGAGCAGTTAAGAAATTCATCCATGATCACATAGCAGGAAAGTGTCATTGCAAAATTTATGGCAAGGTCTGTATGACTACAAAACACATTCTCTTAACCACTTAATTCTGTGACTCTCAAGATATTTTGTCAAGTCATGTCTTTGTATTACATATTAAACAAAGTTGTGATAGCATTTCAGTGAAAGAGGACACAACATAATGTAAAAGGAAACTTTTTAAAGTAGAAAGCACAAAATTTAAAGCAGCTGAAAAGAATAGAAAAAGAGCCATAGTGGAGTAAAAAGATGAAATTTCTTGTGATTAAGAACACATAAATGAGCAAATCATAAGATTTGTGTAGCTTAGTTACAGCCTTTACCATTCAGAATCTATGGCTCCAGTTATGAAGGTTGTTGATAAGCTGTGAATAATTTTGTCCATTACTTGACTAGTTCTGTGTATGTATCAGGAATCAGATCTTCAAACAGAGAATTTATGCAGTAGTGTAACTGCATATCAGAACTTTGCCTCAGCTATGATCTTTGGTTCCCCTGTTTCCATAGTCCCTAATTTCAGAGGGATGCAACATAGTGTTTACTAATCATCGATGCTTGAACAAAAGGTACTGTAGATGTCTTCATTAGAACTGAGACAACAAAAATGAAGGAGTATTTCTTAAGCCCATTTCCTCTTCAGTTAGTCTCTGGATCATAACATAGTCAGAATATCTTAAATGGTGTGATTTTTTTCACTATTCAAGGTTGCAGTTTTGAGCTGGCTGGCAGTTTTGAGTGATATAATAAGTTGTACCATGAAGTTTTGTAAGATATCAGTAGGAGGATAAAATTGTAAGCCAAGGTAATAACAGCAGAAATAGAGAGGCAAGGAAGTGTGGGGGAGAATATTGTGGAGGATAAAGATTGGATAAAGGGAGATTTAAAATGATCTGGTAATTGTTCTGAATGTTAGAATAAAGAGATAACATTTTTACATATAAATAGGGGTATGAAATAACCCAATTTCTGTGTTATGAAGAACTTTTGTCACCAAGTGATAAATTATAAATTTTATAAATTATAAGATGGGATGTTAAAAGTTCCAGCTCTCTTTGTTTTCAATTTTTAAAAGATTTAGTCACTAACCAACCAACATTTACCAAGTACCTAGTACGTCAGAGGTTTCTCTGGTGGCTCAGTGGTAAAGAGTCTGCCTGCCAATACGGAAGACATGGGTTCAATTCCTGGGTTAGGAAGATCTCCTGGAGAAGGAAATGGCAACCCATTCCAGTATTCTTGCCTGGGAAATCTCTTGGACAGAGAAGCCTGGTGGGCTACAGTTCAGGGGGTCACAAGAGAGTTGGACATGACTTAATGACTAAATAACAACCAACCAACAAGTGTAAGTCAGACACTTCTATGCCACAGCAAAAAAGCTAAGTATGATTCTAGCCCTTGGCCCATAGTATAATTGGAAAAATTGGAATTAAACAAATACATTAAAGAGTGTTTAAAAGAGGTTAAAATTGTAAGAATAATATTCATAATTGTACCATTTATAAATATCATGTTCAAATTCAATGTTAAAGCATGTAGAAATCTCACACAGAAAATTATTGGGAAATGAATATGAAAATGAAAAAAGTGAATGAAAATGGAAAAAGGAGAAACACTGATGTGGCAGGACAGAATGTTTGAATAAATAGCAGAAGAGGCAAAAAAAAATATGGAAGCTTTTGAGTCTCATTCGCTTACTTTAGAGGAGGAACAGCTTTAAGTTGTATATGTGTGTGTGTGTGGGGGGTGTGTAATGGGGGGCACAGGACATTGTACAAAAGCACATGGAGGACTGATGTCAATGTGTATTATTTCTGTGTGATCTGGAAAAGATATTTTTCTATACATTTCTATACTTTTCTATACATAAAAAGTAGAATGGCATTAGATTATATTAACAATGTTTTATGTATTTATCAGTCATGGCTTAAATTGTTAGATTGTGAAATCAAAAACCAAGTTAAACTCATGTGCTGTTTTAAGAACCACATTCATAAAAAGATATCTTAGTTTGAAGACTTGGGAATAAAACAAGATTTCTTTCAGTCTTTGTGGTTATGAGGCAAAGAGACTCTACTTTCAAAGAGAAAATTAGATATCTTTATGAAAAAGAAATGAGTTGTCAAATAATTTTTCCAGTACTTTAATAATGATAATAGTCACTGATAAAATATTTTTGACCTACCAGTTTCATCTGTATGTTTGCTAGGAAAGGTGCACCATCAAATTTGAATCCAACTGATTTTTCAAAAAGCTTAGAGAATTGCACCCTCAAATAAATCCTTATTGATATGCTAACCAATTAATAATTGATAACATGGACATGCTCAAAATAGTCTCAAGGGAGGTAAGAGAAAGTATTAATTTATAAAATAATTTATAATTATTCTGACATTCTCATCAGTGTTGATGAGATGACCAGATATTTTGCTATTGCTTTTATTTAACCTTTTACCTGTCCAAATACACCCAACACTCTTAGACATGATTTGAAAACTAGGACACAAAGACCTTAGATAACTGTTGGAGTAACTTGGGTATTTACTGGACTTTCAGGTGGGAAAGTTATCCATGTTCTTGGAGTAGATTCTGTTATCAGGCACACTTAACCTCAACTTAATGAAAAGAAAAATACTGGCAGAATTAAGTAAAGTAGGGAGAATGACATCTGTGAACAAGAGTCGATATCATTTCTTGAGTAAAAGATTTGGGGAAAGAAAGCATAAGAGGATAAATTTCATAATTTTACATTGAACTTATTTTTGTGTCTAGATGATTTTGTTTAAACTTTTCTTTGTTCTGATCATCATTTCTTCTGCCTTTACCTCAGGAATTGGAGCAATGATTACCTTTGGTATTATTTTGCCACATAAATTTGTTACCAATACAAGAGAGGTGGATCTTATCATTCCCATTTCACAGACAAGAAAACAGAAGCCCAGAGATGTTCAGTAACTTATCAGAGTAATATTCACGTGTGCATGCTCAGTTGTGTCTTACTCTTTGAGATCCCATCGACGTAGCCCACCAGGCTTCTCTGTCCACGGGACTTTCCAGGCAAAAGTACTGGAGTGGGTTTCCATTTTCTACTCCAGGGGATCTTCCCAACCCGGGGATCAAACGTGCATCTCCTGAATTGGNACTTTCAGTAACTTATCAGAGTAATATTCACGTGTGCATGCTCAGTTGTGTCTTACTCTTTGAGATCCCATCGACGTAGCCCACCAGGCTTCTCTGTCCACGGGACTTTCCAGGCAAAAGTACTGGAGTGGGTTTCCATTTTCTACTCCAGGGGATCTTCCCAACCCGGGGATCAAACCTGCATCTCCTGAATTGGCAGGCATGTTCTTTACCACTACACTGGGGAAGCCCATCAAATTCAGATAGGAAGTGGTAGAACCAAGACCAACTCATACCTGTGCGAGTCCTTACCATACATTTGAGAATCCTTCTCCAACCACAGGTTTTTTTTCCTACTTCTACAAGTTATTTTTCCAAATAGTGTAAGAATTGACCTTTCGGGTTTGAATTCTTACCACAATATTTTTAGTGCACAGAGTGTATCCCTCCCACACTCCTCCTGATATTTCTTAGAACATAAAGTTAACTATTTCTTTACTCTGCTAATTTTGAAAGTGAGGAAATTTGAATATGTAATATATTTCAACTAAGGGATAATCTGAAACATATACAATGAACTTTGACATACCTATGTGAACATATAAGTTAAACACAAAATCAGTAATTCTATGCTTTTCATTTTATCTTCAACTCTTTGGAGGAAAAAAAAGCATATCTAATAAAGATAATTAAATGTTCTTCAGTTAGAGAAATTGATCTTCTGGAGTTTCATTGCATAATAATTTTCTTGTTTATGTAACCAAAAGGTAAGAGTAAATGATGTAAATATCAGTTCAGTTCAGTCACTCAGTCATGTCCAATTCCTTGTGACCCCAGGGACTGCAGCATGCCAGGCTCCCATGTCCATTCACCAACCCCCAGAGCTTGCTCAAACTCATGTCCATTAAGTCGGTGATGCCATCCAAACGTCTCATCTGTGTCACTCCCTTCTCCTGTTGCCTTCAATCTTTCCAAGCATCAGGGTCTTTTCCAATGAGTCAGTTTTTCGCATCAGGTGGCCAAAGTATTGGAGCTTCAGCTTCAGCATCAGTCTTTCCAATGAATATTCAGGACTGATCTCCTTTAGGATTGACTGGTTTGATCTCCTTGCAGTCCAAGGGACTCACAAAAGTCTTCTCCAACACCACATAGATCTCTAGTCCTTCCCATTCTATTGTTTTCCTCTATTTCTTTGCACTGATCACTGAGGATGTCTTTCTTATCTCTCCTTGCTAATTTTTGGAACTCTGCATTCAAATGCATATATCTTTCCTTTTCTCATTTTCATATAAAGATCATCATGTATGATTCTGTAAATGCCTTATAGCTGTGTGATTCATAGTGAAGATACATACATATGTGTTAATTTCCCACATATTCTTCATCTGGTAGCTATATAAAATGGTTCTGTCATTTCCTTTTGAGAAAGTATCCAAATTTTTCACAGGGAATTCTATCTCTAATTTCAAGGTTAGGACAGGCAGGTGGGGATCAAGTCTGAACAAATGAAATAGAACATTCTGCAGCACGTAATGATGGCTAAGTGATGGGCACCCCGACAAAGTCATTGGGATACAATGTGATGCTTCCTGGGGCCAGTGAAAGAGAAGCAGAGACTCTTCCTTGTTGGACTTAAACCTAAAAGGCTGGGGCCTGAGAACAAAGCCTGTAGAGTATATTTAGAGCCAAGGCATGTAGAGAAAATAAGTCCTGTTGACAATATTTGAGGCTTTGGATCAAGTTGCACCTGAAAATTTACAGCTGGACATTTCAGTTACATGAGGCAATAAAATTTTTTGTGTTGTTGTTTAAGCCAGTTTGAATTGCATTTCCTGTCATCTGAAAGAAATAATATTAACCAATAAAAAACAGATGACTTAGACACAACGACCTAGCAGAACCCAGTTTATATTACTAGCTTTAAAACTCTGAATTTCAAAAAAAAAAAAGAAAAAAAGGGTTCTGTTTTGCATAGAAAATGGGAAATCATTTGGAGATGGAGATACGTGGGAAGAAAAAGAGATGAAAGAATATTCATATCTGTTCTGACATTGACATCAATAACAATAATATTTATGGAGTAAATTACTACTAAAAGTGACATTCAGACGTGATCCTTGCATTCATGGCACTTATTGGAGCAAACAACACTAAATAATTTGACCAAAGAGTAAGTAGACTTTTGATAATTTAGTTAAGTATAGTTTTGATGAGTTCTAAGAGGGGTAAATTATACAATGAAAACACATGGAAAGCTTACCTGAAAAAACAGTAGTCAAACTGCCACTTGTAGTTCTGAGGAATAAACTTGGGTGAATGGGAATGTGAGAGGGTCATAAGGATTGAGGCTTGAGCAAATAAGTATGGAAGATTCTGCACTAAGAAGATCAACTTTAAAGATGGTGCTAGTGGTAAAGTGTTAGCCAACAAAGGTCTGTCTAGTCAAAGCTATGGTTTTTCCAGTAGTCATGTATGGATGTGAGAGCTATATCATAGAGAAAGCTGAGCACCAAAGAACTGATGCTTTGGAACTGTGGTGTTGGAGAAGACTCTTGAGAGTCCCTTGGACTGAACAAGATCAAACCAGTCAATCCTAAAGGAAATCAGTCCTGAATATTCATTGAAAGGATTGATGCTGAAGCTGAAGCTCCAATACTTTGGCCACCTGATGCAAAGAACTGACTCATTGGAAAAGACCCCGATGCTTGGAAAGATTGAAGGCAGGAAGATAAGGGAACAACAGAGGATGAGATGTATGGATGGCATCACCAACTTGATGGACTTGAGTTTGAGCAAGCTCTGGCAGTTGGTGATGGACATGGAAGCCTGGCATGCTGCAGTCCATGGGGTCGCAAGGAGTCAGACAAGACTGAATGACTGAGTGGTAAAGAACTTGCCTTCCAATGCAGGAGACATAAGAGATGTAAGTTAAATCCTTGTGTCAGGAAGATCCCTTGGAGAAGGGCATGGTAACCCACTCCAGTATTTTTGCCTGGAGAATCAGAATGCCATGGACCAAGATGCCAGGCAGGCTACAGTCCTTAGGGTTGCAAAGAGTATGGCAGGACAGAGCAACTAACACTTTCTTAATATAGTAGAGGAAGCAGCAGTAGGAAGGCAAAATACTGACCCTAGAAGTACATTTAGATATTTGTTAGAGAATAGTATAGGGAGAATAAAGAAGCATTTCATCAAGCAGTATGGAGATGCCAGTAAGATAAAGAATAAGCCATTTGATTTCATTTGGGGCCTGAGAGGTCTGGCCTCAACAGTCTTGGGTCGGTTGGTACATTTTCTGGTGTTTTTCAGACGCAGGTCCTGTGGTGAACAGAGTACAAACTTGAGATAAGAAAAATAAATTTGAACTCTAGATTGTTGCAAATGGCTGCAATAATTTACCTTTATATATCCACATCCTTGGGAGTCTCTTCCTATACTGACTATGTTCCTGGCCATGGGACAATAAACAAGATGACTGTGACTTGATCTGGCCAGTGGGGAAAAATTAGCATGATTCAACAAAGAACTTTAAAGTTCTTGCTTACTAAGACTTTCTTGCTTTTGTGGCTCTTAGGAACTATGAAACCACCATCATGTGAAAAGCCTCTCATGATTTACTGGATAATGAGTCCTCAAGTCCTTTGCTTATTAACAAATAATGCTGAGATTCATTAATCTTACACTTCATTTTGTTGAGTTTTAAGAATTTACTTTCGTAGTGCTAAGGGTTGATAAGTAGGTTTATTTTTTTTTCTATTTGTATTTTTCTTTACTTCAATGCTTTTCTTATTCCTCCAACTAAAACTCTTTGAACCCCAGTTCTCAGGTTTACTGGTATGTTATAAGTATCTCTTAATCTCATTATGAGATTAAAATGAACAAATAGATGATTAGCACAAATTTTTATACATAACATTTGATAAATGCAAAAAACTCATAATTTTTTTTATTAATAAGGCCAGAGGGATAATGTATTCTACCACTCATAATAGCTTTCAACACTTCAGAATAAATATTGGTTATAAAAATCACTTTGGAAATGGATGACTTTTGTCTTTGAAGTGATTTTGAACTTTGAAGTGATTTCAGTTTTTAAAAAAGCGGCAAAGTTGATATTCCATTAAAACACTGTTGATACTCCATATTAAAATTACATGAATTAACATAAAAGTGATTGACTGTGTTTAAATTACTAAATGCTCATTTTTGCTGCCAGTAAATATAAAACAAACATCACATAAATATAAAAATTATAGAATGCAAAAATATTTTAAAAAATCATATTAATTTTTACAAACTGCATACAACAAATATATCCATGTGTTTCAGGGTATTTTTAATATATTAATGCAGAAATTAAATTTCTTTTATTCTTAGGAAAGGGATGCATCAGTTCAAAAGGCATGACACTGGTAATAGAAAGGAGCAGGGATATAGCTATTTCATTCAATTTTGTGAACTTGGGCAAATTTAGTAACTTCAAAAAATTTGAGTTTGTTTATCCACTGCTAAGCTGCTAAGTCACTACAGTCGTGTCCGACTCTGTGCGACCCCATAGATGGCAGCCCACCAGGCTCCCCTGTCCCTGGGATTCTCCAGGCAAGAACACTGCAGTGGGTTGCCATTTCCTTCTCCACTATCTCCTTCTCCACTAGATGAGAATAAATAATACTATTTCATAATGGATTTGATGGGATAAAAAGGTATAAAATCTGCATAAACTTTTCCTAAACTGCAAATTTAAGTTTTAATTTAATTAATTTATATATGAAAATTAATAACTGTATATTAAATTAAATAAAAAATGGGAATATGGCTAATGAAAGGACATATTCTTTCCATTCAAATATTTATCCCTGAATATTATCACTATCTCCTAAAAATGATAGGATTATGGAGAATATGAATGAACTTTAAAAAGACTGTATCTTCAGATCGGTACAATTGAGGTAATAATAGCCAGCTCATATGACTTAAGTGAAAGGTGAAGGTGAAGGTTGGACGGTTTTATGAAGACCTACAAGACCTTTTAGAACTGACACCCAAAAAAAATGTCCTTTTCAATATAGGGGACTGAAATGCTAAAGTATGAAGTCAAGAAACACCTGGAGTAACAGGCAAATTTAGCCTTGGAATAAGGAATGAAGCAGGGCAAAGACTAATAGAGTTTTGCCAAGAAAATGCACTGGTCATAGCAAACATCCTCTTCCAACAACACAAGAGAAGACTACACATGGATATCACCAGATGGTCAACACCAAAATCAGATTGATTATATTCTCTGCAGCCAAAGATGGAGAAGCTCTATACAGTCAACAAAAACAAGACCAGGAGCTGACTGTGGCTCAGATCATGAACTCCTTATTACCAAATTTAGATTTAAATTGAAGAAAGTGGGGAAAACCTCTAGACCATTCAGGTATGACCTAAATCAAATCCCTTATGATTATACAGTGGAAGTGAGAAATAGATTTAAGGGCCTAGATCTGATAGATAGAGTGCCTGATGAACTATGGAATGAGGTTTATGACATTGTACAGGAGACAGGAATCAAGACCATTCCCACGGAAAAGAAATGCAAAAAAGCAAAATGGCTGTCTGGGGAGGACTTAAAAATAGCTGTAAAGAGAAGAGAGGCAAAAAGCAAAGGAGAAAGGAAAGATATAAGCATCTAAATGCAGAGTTCCAAAGAATAGCAAGAAGAGATAAGAAAGCCTTCTTCAGCGATCAATGCAAAGAAATAGAGGAAAATAACAGAATGGGAAAGACTAGAGATCTCTTCAAGAAAATGAGAGATACCAAGGGAACATTTCATGCAAAAATGGGCTCAATAATGGACAGAAATGGTATGGACCTAACAGAAGCAGAAGATATTAAGAAGAGATGGCAAGAATACATGGAAGAACTGTACAAAAAAGATCTTCACGAACCAGATAATCATGATGATGTGATCACTAATGTAGAGCCAGACATCTTGGAATGTGAAGTCAAATGGGCCTTAGAAAGCATCACTATGAACAAAGCTAGTGGAGGTGATGGAATTCCAGTTGAGCTGTTTCAAATCCTGAAAGATGATGCTGTGAAAGTGCTGCACTCAATCTGCCAGCAAATTTGGAAAACTCAGCAGTGGCCACAGGACTGGAAAAGGTCAGTTTTCATTCCAATTCCAAAGAAAGGCAATGCCAAAGAATGCTCCAACTACCGCACAATTGCACTCATCTCACATGCTAGTAAAGTAATGCTCAAAAT
>SJYT01002632.1:42225-54091 GCA_006410635.1 Cephalophus harveyi | reverse complement strand
AAAATCCCACGGACGGAGGAGCCTGGTAGGCTGCAGTCCCTGGAATCGCTAAGAGTCGGACACGACTGAGCAACCTTGCTTTCACTTTTCACTTTCATACATTGGAGAAGGAAATGGCAACCTACTCCAGTGTTCTTGCCTGGAGAATCCCAGAGACGGGGGAGCCTGGTGGGCTGCCGTCTCTGGGGTCGCACAGAGTCTGACACGACTGACGTGACTTAGCAGCTCAGAAGGAAAGTTATTATTATTTCCATCCATATTATAAGGTATTAGTTTCATTATTTAATAAAGTCATTGCAGAAAAATTCTGTTAGAATACTATTAGGTAATAAATATAAAAATTAATAAGCCAAATGAGTTATATTTAAATTGAACCTATAGAACTTTCCCTCTAATTTCTTTTCATCAGTATGATTCAGAGTTTGTCTTTTTCTGTAAGGTCCATATATTTTAATTGCCATATTTATATAGACTTGCTAATTAACATGATGATCAATAACACATTTTGTGTGCATGAATTATCATCATAAATCTTAAATTGTATTTATTTATACAACCAAAAACATCACTCTAACAAAGCATTACTGGTAATGCTTTAACAAGTGAGCCAAATAATTAGTCATGAAAAGTTTAGAAAACTGACAATGTTTTATAAAAATGGTTAAAAAGAATTTAGAATGTAGTTGAATCACATAAAATATGTGATTTTAAAATATCTGTATTTACTCTTTAGCAACACGATTTCCCTTTGTGTGTTCAGTCATGTCTGAACCTTTTGAGACCCCATAGAAATGCAGACCACCTGGCTCCTCTGTCTGTGGGATTTTCCTGGCAAGAATAATGGAGTGGATTGCCATGCCCTCCTCCAGGGAATCTCTCCTACCCAGGGATAAAACTTTCATCTCCTTTATCTCTTGTATTGGCAGGCAGATTCTTTAACCACTGGACCACCTGTGAAGCCTGATTTCCCTTTGACTTTCGTTTGAAAAGCCACCTACATAGTTGCAATTGCACACATGTCAGATTTAGAGAAGACAGCAGTAATTACTTCAGTTTTCCACTCTGGGATGCCATGCTGAATGAGTTTCACATTTCTTTTCTTTATTAGGGTAGGATATCTATTGTTTTATTTTGACAGCTATAGACAAATCCACATTTGATTAAGTCCTATGTATAATATCATCCACTGAGCCAAGAATAAAGATTTTTAATTACAAAATTAGGACATTTCAAGTTTTGGAATATAAATTAATCATTCAGGGAAGATGTTCGCTTCATCTCATGTTAATTTTTACCCTGACATTTATTCATGGTTTGTTTACAGAGAAGCCTCGTGGGCTACCATTCCATGGGGTCACAAAGAATCGAATATGACTGAGTGACTAACACTTATATTCTTATATAGTATTTCGTCTCAAATTTTCAGAGGAGAAATAAGGTGAACTCTTTCCTATCTTGTCTCAGCATTGAGTAGTAAGAACCAGAGGAGAGAAGGTCCTGATAGTCAGAATGAATGCTCAATCTGATGCTTTGTAAGCCACTGAACTGACTTAATCACTTTGTGCTTCTAAGATATAGAAGCCAAAGAGATAAAAGGATGCTTTTCCCTCTTCTATAATTCATAACACATTTGGACTGTGATCATTGCAATACACTCTGAAAAAAAAATTAAGGTGGTGCCAAGGAAAATAAAATGACAGACTAAGATTCATTATAGAAAAACACATACCATTATTCTAAAAGCAGTTCAATTAAAGAAATATACCAGCTATGAACAATAGGCAATATTTCACTTTGCATTTTGCCTCTCAGTTTTTCTATAAAATGGAGACTATTGATAAAGGCACAATATTCTAGTCAAAGTAGGCCTTCTTTCATATATAAACATCTCATACACCTCAACATTAAAAAAAAAAAAAAATTAAAAATGAGCAGAAGAACTGAGTAGACATTTTCCCAACAGGAACATGAAAAGATGCTCAGTATCATTAAGTATCAGGAAAATGCAAATCAAATCCTCAATGAGATATCATCTCATACCTGTCAGAAAGGCTATCATCAAAAATGGTGCAGATAATAAATGGTGAGGAGGATATGAAAAAAAGGGAACCCTTATACACTGTTGGTGAAAATGTAAATTGGTGCAGCCACTATGGAAAACAGTACAGAGATTGCTCAAAAAATTAAAAATTCAACTACCATATGACCCAGAAATTTCACTTGTGATTATATATTTTGGAAAAAAACAAAAGAAAACAAAATCACTAATTTGAAAAGATGCATGCATCCTCATTTTCATAGTAGTTTTATTTATGATAGCCAAGATATGTTCAGCAGAAGATGAATAAATAAAAAGATGTTATACACACACACAGACACATGCATGCATGCATGCACACATGGAATAAAAAAAGAATGAAATAATGCCATTTGCAACAACATGAATGGACTCAGAGATTACCATATCAATTGAAGTAAGTCAGACTGAGAAAGACATATACTATATGCTATCACTGATATGTGGAATCTAAAGAATTAAAACAAATGAATATAACAAAGCAGAAACAGACTCACAGATTTAGACACATCAGTGGTTACTAGTAGGGAAACAAGAGGGATGATGGGGATGGGTTATACAGGGGTAAGAGATTTAAAAAGGAGTGTTATTATGAAATTATGTGAAATCATGTGTTAAACTTTTGAAAATCGTGAAGCACTGTAGAAATTATAGAATTTTCCATTCAATTGGCTTCCCTGATAGCTCAGTTGGTAAAGAATCTGCCTACAATGTAGGAGACCCCAGTTCAAATCCTGGGTCAGGAAGATCTGCTGGAGAAGGGATAGGCTACCCACTCCAGTATTCTTGGGCTTCCCTTGTGGTCCAGCAGGTAAAGAATCTGCCTGCAATGTGAGAGACCTGGATTCAATCCCTGCATTGGGAAGATCCCCTGGAGAAGGGAAAGGCTACTCACTCCTGTATTCTGGCCTGGAGAATTCCATAGACTGTAGAGTCCATGAGGTCGCAAAGAGTCAGAATGACTGAGTGACTTTCACTTCCATTCAATTAATAAAATAAGGCACCAAAAAGTGTTTTTAAGAGCAGTTGTAGATTTACCAAAAAACTGTGAGATGATGTAGTTAGATTCCATTGTATATTGATAACAATATCATAACTATCTTATTGTATGCAGAGTTTTAAAAAAATCTTTCAATGGTGGTTTCTGCTTTCATGAAAATGAAAATACTTCGAGCAATTAGTGAAGTGAAATGATTAATTGGATTGGAGGTTGTGGAAAATAATGCAATCTTGCAGAAAAGAAAATACATGTTTATTTAGATGTTTAAAAGAATGAGTATGTCTTTAAAATGAAAGTAGATTGAATGAAGATTTCCGTTTTCTGAATTTTAGTCTTTGAGAAGATACATATTAAATGGGAAGCCAGAAACTATTTACTAGAAAAATATATTTTATGAAGATTGTAGTCTTTTATCAAATATCCCTTAGCATTTCAGAGAGATTTTGAAAAATGTTGGCCTTTTGGGCCTACTAAAGGTATAGCATTTCATATTCTGCAAAGTAATATTGGCCTTAAATTGAACCATTTATTTTGTCCTTGTTAAATGTCACAGTTGTCATTTCCCTTGAGTTATCAGTTTTATCACCTAAAAAGTTCTTTTTAGGAAAAACTGGTGGATATCATAATGGACCAAAATAAAGAACTGATTTAGTCTGAGGTCTGGACACTAGTAACTGGAGACCAATAAATTATCTTGATCATTGAAAGAGCTATTTAAATCTAGGATTCTGGACTTGTAAAAGTACTGATCCCATTAAATTAAAACACACCTTGAAATAAACAAAGAAGCAGACTTTTTGGTTTATCACAGAGGCCAAAAGCACACCAAAGAAATTTTCTATAAATTTCCATGTTTGTTGACATTTCTTGTGCCTTTAAAGGTTCATAAAATCAAATTATTCCACAGGAATAAAAGGATAATTATTCCCTAAAAGCAACATTAACTCCTCTCAGTGATAGCCATAAACATCTACAACAAAATGGAAGTCATTTGGTGTGGTGTGTAGGACCAATTCAAAATCACAGGTTAATTATACATTAGATTTTTACATCTTCATTCTCTCAACCCAAGCTCTGTTGTCTCTGAGTCTATATCTCTTACATTTTATTATGCAAATGAATTTATGGGATCCTTTTTCACAGTGATTTTTGAGAAAAGTGTGAATAAAAATATTTGGCCCTGAGGGGAGAAGTAGGAAGGAAATACATAGGACTGAGGTGTGGACAGAAATGGAGAACAGACAGACAGGAGGCTGGAAATCAAAATCCAGTATGTTCATAATTTTTCATGCAGATTCCAAAGGAAACATTCAAAAAACGAAGATCATGGCATCCAGCCCCATCAGTTTATGGCAAATAGATGGGGAAAAAATGGAAACAACGACAGACTTTAGTTTTTTGGGCTCCAAAATAACTGTGGATGGTGACTGCAGCCATGAAATCGAAAGACACTTTTGCTCCTTGGAAGAAAAGCTATGACAAATCTTGAAGTGTATTAAAAACAGAGACATCACTTTACTGATAAGGTCCATCTAGTCAAAGCTATGGTTTTTCCAGGAGTCATATATAGATGTGAGAGTAGGCTGAGTGACAAAAAAGATTTGATGCTTTTGAGCTGTGGTTTTGGAGAAGACTCTTGAGAGTGCCTTAGACAGCAAGGAGATCAAGCCAGTCAATCCTAAAGGAAATCAGTCCTGAATATTCATTAGAAGGACTGATGTTGAAGCTGAAACTCCAATACTTTGGCCACCTGATGAGAAGAGCTGACTCATTGAAGAAGACCCTGATGCTGGGAAAGATTGAGGGCAGGAGGAAAATGGGATGACAGAGGATGAGTTGATTGGATGGCATCACTGACTCAATGGGGATGAGTTTGTGCAAACTTCAGGAGTTGGTGAAGGACAGAGAAGCCTGGTATGCTGCAGTCAAGGCTGTACATTGTCACCCTGCTTATTTAACTTCTATGCAGAGTACATCATGAGAAATGCTGGACTGGAAGAAACACAAGCTGGAATCAAGATTGCCAGGAGAAATATCAATAACCTCAGATATGCAGATGACACCACCCTTATGGCAGAAAGTGAAGAGGAGCTAAAAAGCCTCTTGATGAAAGTGAAAGAGAAGAGCGAAAAAGTTGGCTTAAAGCTCAACATTCAGAAAACGAAGATCATGGCAACTGGTCCCATCACTTCATGGGAAATAGATGGGGAAACAGTGGAAACAGTGTCAGACTTTATTTTTTTGGGCTCCAAAATCACTGCTGATGGTGACTGCAGCCATGAAATTAGAAGATGCTTACTCCTTGGAAGAAAAGTTATGTCCAACCTAGATAGCATTTTCAAAAGCAGAGACATTGCTTTGCCGACTAAGGTCCGTCTAGTCAAGGCTATGGTTTTTCCTGTGGTCATGTATGGATGTGAGAGTTGGACTGTGAAGAAGGCTGAGCGCCAAAGAATTGATGCTTTTGAACTGTGGTGTTGGAGAAAACTCTTGAGAGTCCCTTGGACTGCAAGGAGATCCAACCAGTCCATTCTGAAGGAGATCAGCTCTGGGATTTCTCTGGAAGGAATGATGCTAAAGCTGAAACTCCAGTACTTTGGCCACCTCATGCGAAGAGTTGACTCATTGGAAAAGACTCTGATGCTGGGAGGGATTGGGGGCAGGAGGAGAAGGGGACGACTGAGGATGAGATGGCTGGATGGCATCACTGACTCGATGGATGTGAGTCTGAGTGAACTCCGAGAGATGGTGATGAACAGGGAGGCCTGGCGTGCTGCGATTCATGGGGTCGCAAAGAGTCGGACACGACTGAGCGACTGAACTGAACTGATGGGATCGCAAAGAGACGCACCTGGCTGAGCCCTGAACAACAGCAACCAAAGGAAAATAATGAGTAGAAGGAAAAGAAAAAAATCAATACAGACTGAGACAGTTTTCCATATTAAACCTAGAATAAATTATCAAATTGCCTAGGAAATGGATGAAAAGTTGTATATTACTCATGGACGATATGGTATTGGACCACATGTGTCTGCCAGAGGATTCCAGAAGCAGAGTTTCACCTGAGAAGTACTGATATGAAAGATGTGAGATCAGAACCCTCAGCTGACCATGCCTTAATCTAAAGTTGAGTGAAATCCTACCACGGAATTGGAGAGGGCCGGGGTGTACTCTGTATCCAACTCTTTGTGACACCATGGACTGCAGCCAGAGTTTCCTCTGTCCCTGGAATATTCCTCGCAAGAAAATGAAGTGGGTTGCCATTTTCTACTCCAGGGTATCTTCCAGACCCAGGGATAGAACTCCTATCTCTTGTGTCTCCTGCATTGGTAGGTGGATTCTTTGCACTGGGGAGAGGAACTATATGCCAGTGATTTAGTCAACAGGTTGGCTGAACCAAGAGTTAGAAAGGAAAACTACAACCCAGTGTTCCTAGGAGCTGAGAAAACTAAAGATACTCATTGAATCCCACCAGACACCCTGAAATGGAACAAGAAGTCTAGTTCAAATCTCATCATACATAAATTAGAAGGTAACTCTTAAAGTAACTTTAGGCAGTGTTTGGTGTTTCTGACACTGGCAATGTGTGCTGAGGTCAGTTGTGGAAGCTTTTATTTGCTCATGGCTGGCAGGTAAAGAAAAGGCAAAGACTGAGAAAATATCTGAATCCTAGTAATATCTATCCTTCGTTTCTGTGAAACTACTAATCCTTCAGAGTTTGCAGAACCCTCCATATAGTATGCAGGATGTAGAGAAATGGGCAATTGCACTAGTTCAGGGAACATCTGAAAAGAAATGGCTTAAATTTAAGTGGAAAATAGTCTAAGGATGGTCATCAGAAAACCAACTAATAAAAGAATGATTACAGCTATAGAAAATAGGTTGAATACAAGTTTTTGAGAATATTATACAGGGAAAACCATTTCATTTACAGAGGTTTTTTAAAAATATATATATTAAAAAAAACAGACTTTTTTCATTTTTCCAAGTACTCACAAAAAAACATTTTTCTCTATTTAAGGGATAAGTGAAGAGAGAAGAGAAGTGAAGGAGATTAAGAAGTACAAATTTCCAGTTGGAAAATAAATGAGTCTTGGGTACTAAATGTACAGTGTAGGGAATGTAGTCAATAATTATGTAATCTTCATACAGTGACAAATGGTAATGAGACATCATGGTGATCATTTTATTTTAAATGTGTAAAAATATTGGCAAAACCAATACAATATTGTAAAGTAATTAGCCTCCAATTAAAATAAATAAATTTATTAAAAAATCACTGTTGTATAACAAGAACTAACTTAGTGATGTAGATTAATCATACTTAGAAAAGAAACAAACAAACTCATAGAAAAAGAGATCAGATTTGTTATTAAAAAAGTTGGGAGTGGGATGCTGCTAAGTCGCTTCAGTCGTGTCCGACTCTGTGCGACCCCAGAGACGCCAGCCCATCAGGCTCCACCGTCCCTGGGATTCTCCAGGCAAGAACAGTGGAGTGGGTTGCCATTTCCTTCTCCAGGGAGTGGGATGGGGGAAGGGAAATTGGATGAAGGTAGCCAAAAGATACAAAGTTATAACTTAGTTATAAGTTAGAAGATACTTAGTTATAAGTACTAAGGATGTAATGTACAACATAATAAATATAATTTACACTGCTGAATGTTATATATGAAAGTTGCTAATAGAGTAAATTCTGACTTCTCATCACAAGGAAAAATATTTTTTCTATTTCTTAATTTTGTATCTATATGAGGTGATTGATTGATGTTCACTAAACTTATCATTGTAAACACTTCATGATGTATGTAAGTCAAATCATTAAGCTACACACCTTAAACTTATATAGTGCTGTATGCCAAATATATCTCAATAAAACTTGAAGAAACAAATATGAGAAAATATATTTCTTCTACTCAGGCTGTCGACATATGTTAAATATTTTTTAGCAAAATTAAAAATTATATACATTTGGGAAAATTCACACAAGATAAAGTTATTCCAGTAACAAATTTTAAATTAAAGAAAAATGAAGAATTTTAATTAAAAATATAAAAATCATAAAACTAAATTACAGAGTTCATGCTGTCTCTTATACACATCTAGATGTGTATAAGAGACAGACATAGGACTGAGGTGTGGACAGAAATGGAGAACAGACAGACAGGAGGCTGGAAATCAAAATCCAGTATGTTCATAATTTTTCATGCAGATTCCAAAGGAAACATTCAAAAAACGAAGATCATGGCATCCAGCCCCATCAGTTTATGGCAAATAGATGGGGAAAAAATGGAAACAACGACAGACTTTAGTTTTTTGGGCTCCAAAATAACTGTGGATGGTGACTGCAGCTTTGACTCTTTAGAATAATTTCTGAATGTTCTGAAGAGAATAGAGTAAAACCACAAATACTCAGAATTTGGAATTGGGCGTCAATATGACTTTTGCTAAATTGCTTATTATTGATCACTATTTTCTTCAGTGTAAATGAGGAAAATATCTAAGTATTTGAATATAAAAGAGATAATAGAATGCATACTAGCAGCCACACCTTGAGCTACATTCACGAGTATAACCAGGCTGCTTTTTCTACAGCAATTGGATAGGCCCTCTCCCTTCACTATAAGTGTAACTGCATAAGGACCTTCCTAGGGTAGATATCATCCTGTAGGAAAAGAAAAGCATGCAGATTTTGGTCTACTTATAACGCTTGACTGGTTGAGGAACAACAAAAATGAAGACTACGCTGAAGTTAGCTGTGTGTGCATGTTAAGTCACTTCAGTCATGTCCAGCTTTTTGAGACACTGTGGACCATAGTCCTCCAGGTCCTTTGCCCATGGGATTCTCCAGGCAAGAATACTGGAGTGGGTTGCCATGCTTCCTCCAGGGGAGCTTCCTGACACAGGAATCAAACCCACATCTCTTATGTCTCCTGCATTGGCAGGCCGGTTCTTTACCACAAGCACCACCTGTATCTCTTCCTAAACCATAATATGAGCTGTTTCCTGCATGCTCTACAGCATCCCAAAGAAGACAACCAGCTTAAATTTATCTTTTGAAAAGAAATTCCCCTAAAAGATTTTCTAGAATGATGTCATGACTCAAGCAAAGAGGTGATGCAGAAGAAGCAAGAGAGAGCAATAAAGGGGACACTAGAATTATTGGGAAAAAGAGGTAGAACCCAGAGTCTGTGTTAATCAAACTGTGGTTGAAGATGCCAATAAATGAAGCTTTGAGGACTCTGCAATAGACCCTGTAGTGGAGACTGTGCATCAGTATAACTTGTACTGTATGCCTCTTTGCACTGTAGAGATGGTAAAGCCCAAAATTGCATTTTCTGGTTGTTGTTTAGGCATTAAGTCATGTCCAACTCTTTGTGACCCAACAGACTGCAGCACACCAGGCTTCCCTGTCCTTCACCATCTCCTGGAGTTTTGCTCAAACTCATGTCCATTGAGTCGGTGATGCCATCCAACCATCTCACTTGCTGTTGTCCCCTCTCTTCCTGCCTTCAATCTTTCCCAGCATCAGGGTCCTTTCCAAACAGTGGGCTCTTCATATCAGTGACCAAAGTACTGGAGTTTCAGCTTCAGCATCAGTCTTTCCAATGAATACTCAGGGTTGATTTCCTTTACTATTAACTGATTTGATCTCCTTGCAGTCCAAGAGACTCCCAAGAATCTTCTCCAGCACCACAGTTTGGAAGCATCAATTCTTCATCATTCAGCTTTCCTTATGGTCCAACTCTCACATCTATACACGATAATAGAACAACCATAGCTTTGACTATATGGCCTCTGTCAGTGAAGTAAGGTCTCTGTGTTTTAATAGGCTGTCTAGATATGTCATAGCTTTTCTTCCAATGTCACAGACTTTTCTAGACTCCCTTGCAATTTGGTTGCAGGTAAAAATTTGATTTGGCAAGCCAGATGTATATGTGTGGGATAGCAAAGGTGGGCACAAGGTGGAGTTCAAACTTCTCTTGGTTCTGCAGTTCCTATTGACAGGCAGGGTCACATAAGCCATTGCTTTTATTTGTTAATATTAGCAAAGTATTAGTCACTACACTAGGATGTCAAGAAAGAAGACATGAAGCATCCATTTCATTGATGTCACACATCGTTTGGAGGATATACAGTTTCCTAAGTATGATATGCTTTTGATATTATGATTCCTGATTCAAGTCACAGCAACACCACCTTCCTCAAAATTACAGATAAGGCAGTGACAATCTGATGTCCTACTTTTGTGAAGTACAACTTTGGGAGACATTCCTAAGAGGTAATTTAAGAGTTAGGCAGTCTGGTATGGACATGTACACATTGCTATATTTAAAATGGATAAGCAACAAGGACCTACTGTATAGCACAGGAAACTCTGCTCAATGTTATGTGGAAATGTGGATGGGAGGGAAGTTTAAGGGGAGAACAGATACACGGATATGTATGGCTGCGTCCCTTCACTGTTCACATCACCTGAAACTATCACATCTTTAACCAGTTATACCTCAATACAAAATAAAAAATTCTTTTTTTTTAAGAGTTTATGTCTTCTGCTCCCCTAACCCTCATAAAACATTTGATACCAGAAGTTGTCACAGGCAGCAAGCACTGAGAGACAGGGAGGTCTGAATTTGGTCATCCCCCTGGCAGTTTGAAGACACTGATACCCTCATGACCATTAGAAAATGGACACTGGCATTTTTATAGTCCATTATGGCAAAAAGATATTCTAGGTAGCCCTTGTTCTTATTAATAAAATACCTACTGAAGATCCGTTTTTGACAGACTAATGGTCTGCTACAATAGACGATCATGGCAAAGAAGTATAAAAGTATAATAATCACGAGACTTCTAACTGTGCTGGAGAACTTAAAAAGACCAGGTTCAGGGCATAGTCAAAAAGCTGAGCTTTCTGGGACTGTCTTTATTCTTATCTATGATCATTTGAGTCACTGGGTTAATTCAGATGTGCCTTATCTTTAATGTGAGAAACAGTTCTTTATTTGGGAAAGAGAGGGGCACAATATCATTCATGTGATATGCCTCAACATAGTGAAATATCAAACAAATCCAAAGTGAGGAACACTCTACAAAGTAACTAGACTTCACTCCTCTAAAATATCAAATTCCTGAAAGACAATGACTGACAAACTGCTTTTAGTTTAAGGGGGCCATAGAGTTACGAAAGCTAAATGCAATGTGTTATCCTGAGTAGACCATGGATCAAGATAGATAATAATGCTATACATGAAGGGCATTATTGGGAAAACTGGTGTTAGGGTGTGTGAACCAAGTAATGGTATTAAATTTTATAAACTTGTAAATATTCTTACATTTATTAATTATATTTAGATTAAATTAGGTTCAGTTCTGTTCAGTTCAGTCGCTCAGTCGTGTCCGACTCTTTGCGACCCCATGAACTGCAGCACGCCAGGCCTCCCTGTTCATCACCATCTCTCGGAGTTCACTCAGACTCACGTCCTTCGAGTCAGTGATGCCATCCAGCCATCTCATCCTCGGTCGTCCCCTTCTCCTCCTGCCCCCAATCCCTCCCAGCATCAAGTCTTTTCCAATGAGTCAACTCTTCGCATGAGGTGGCTAAAGTACTGGAGTTTCAGCCTTAGCATCATTCCTTCCAAAGAAATCCCAGGGTTGATCTCCTTCAGAATGGACTGGTTGGATCTCCTTGCAGTCCAAGGGACTCTCAAGAGTCTTCTCCAACACCACAGTTCAAAAGCATCAATTCTTCAGTGCTCAGCCTTCTTCACAGTCCAACCCTCACATCCATA
>SJYT01002632.1:13780-28525 GCA_006410635.1 Cephalophus harveyi | reverse complement strand
CCCCCAATCTTTCCCAGCATCAGAGTCTTTTCCAACGAGTCAACTCTTCGCACGAGGTGGCCAAAGTACTGGAGTTTCAGCTTTAGCATCATTCCCTCCAAAGAAATCCCAGGGTTGATCTCCTTCAGAATGGCCTGGTTGGATCTCCTTGCAGTCCAAGGGATTATCAAGAGTCTTCTCCAACAACAAAGTTCAAAAGCATCAATTCTTCAGTGCTCAGCTTTCTTCACACTTCAACTCTCACATCCATACATGACTATTGGAAAAACCACAGCCTTGACTAGATAGACCTTTGTTGGCAAGGTAATATCTCTGCTTTTCAATATACTATCTAGGTTTGTCATAACTTTTCTTCCAAGGAGTAAGCGTCTTTTAATTTCATGGCTGCAGTCACCTGATTTTGGAGCCCCCCAAAATAAAGTCTGACACTGTTTCCACTGTTTCCCCATTTATTTCCCATGGAGTGATGGGACCAGATGCCATGGTCTTTGTTTTCTGAATGTTGAGCTTTAAGCCAACTTTTTCACTCTCCTCTTTCACTTTCATCAAGAGGCTTTTTAGTTCCTTTTCACTTTCTGCCATAAGGGTGGTGTCATCTGCATATCTGAGGTTATTGGTATTTTTCCTGGCAATCTTGATTCCAGCTTGTGCTTCTTCCAGCTCAATGTTTCTCATGGGCTTGATAAAGGACAGAAATGGTATGGATCTAACAGAAGCAGAAGATATTAAGAAGAGGTGGCAAGAATACACAGAAGAACTGTAGAAAAAAGAGCTTCACGAACCAGATAATCATGATGGTGTGATCACTCACCTAGAGCCAGACATTCTGGATTGTGAAGTCAAATGGGCCTTAGAAAGCATCACTATGAACAAAGCTAGTGGAGGTGATGAAATTTCAGTTGAGCTATTTCAAATACTGGAAGATGATGCGCTCAAAGTGCTGCACTCAATATGCCAGCAAATTTGGAAAACTCAGCAGTGGCCACAGGACTGGAAAAGGTCAGTTTTCATTCCAACCCCAAAGAAAGGCAATGCCAAAGAACGCTCAAACTACTGCACAATTGCACTCATCTCACATGCTAGTAAAGTAATGCTCAAAATTCTCCAAGCCAGGCTTCAGCAATATGTGAATGATGAAATCCCAGATGTTTAAGCTGGTTTTAGAAAAGGCAGAGGAAGCAGAGATCAAATTGTCAACATCCGCTGGATCATGGTAAAAGCAAGAGAGTTCCAGAAAAACATCTATTTCTACTTTATTGACTATGCCAAAGCCTTTGACTGTGTGGATCACAATAAACTGTGGAAAATTCTGAAAGAGATGGGAATACCAGACCACCTGACCAGCCTCTTGAGAAATCTGTATGCAGGTCAGGAAGCAACTGTTCGAACTGGACATGAAACAACAGACTGGTTCCAAACAGGAAAAGGAGTATGTCAAGGCTGTATATTGTCACCCTGCTTATTTAACTTCTATGCAGAGTGCTTCATGAGAAACATGCATATTACCATATGTGAAATAGATCACCAGTCCAGGTTCGATGCATGAGACAGGGTGCTCAGGGATGGTGCACTAGGATGACCCTGAGGGACGGGATGAGGAGGGAGTTGGGTGGGGGGTTCAGGATTGGGGAACAAATGTACACCCATGGCTGATTCATGTCAATGTATGGCAAAAGACACTACAATATTTAAAGTAATTAGCCTCCAATTAAAATAAATGAATTAATTAAAAAAAAAGACCCTACTCCTAGTCTTTCTTCATGCCTCCTTTATATTTAAAGGTATTATAAAGATATCCAAAAATTATAAAACTTGCAAATTTTCCGATAAGCAAGTGGTCAAGTATTACTGCTTACGTTTTTCTTCTCCTTAGGAAAAAATGAACAAAGTTTTAGCTTGTGTCATAGGAAAATATCTTACTGTATTTTAGATATAATTATATTCTTCCTTTTTTTCTTTAAAGGTAATCTTTAAAAAATGTACATGCCTCTATATTTTAATGTTGATATCACATAATTTCACAACATAGGTTGCTTATTACAAAACTGAAACTAAAGGGCTTTGTACTTAAAGTTTTCAGGCTTGATTTTTCAGGAAAACTACAAAGTGAATTAACAAACTAAAAAAAAAAAAAAACAAAAGCATAAGTAAACAAACAAGAATATAACTAAGTAAGAAATGTCTAAAAAAGAAAACCTACTTAAAAAATGTCTCTAAAATGGTACCTAAGATGAATAGGAATAAAACGTGAATATTAATTATTTTCAATATGAAGTTTGAATGTTTACCAGTTCAGTTCAGTTCAGTCACCCAGTCAAGTCTGATTAACACCCCATGGACTGCAGCATGTCAGGCTTCCCTGTCCATCACCAACTCCTGGAGTTTAGTCTTGTGCCCATCGAGTTGGTGATGCCATACCACCATCTCATCCCCTGTCTTCCACTTCTCCTCCTGCATTCAATATTTCCCAACATCAGGGTCTTTTCCAATGAGTCAGTGCTTTGGAACAGTTGGCCAAACTATTGGAGTTTCAGCTTCAGCGTCAGTCCTTCCAATGACTATTCAGACTGATTTCCTTTAGGATTGACTTGTTGGATCTCCTTTCAGTCCAAGAGACTCTCAAGAGCCTTCTCCAACATCACAATTCAAAAGCATCAGTTCTTCAGTGCTCAGCTTTCCTTAGGTCCAACTGTCACATCCATACATGACTTCTGGAAAAACCAAAGTTTTGACTAGATGGACATTTGTTAGCAAAGAAATGTTTCTGCTTCTTAATATGCTATCTAGGCTGGTTATAGCTTTTCTTCCAAGGAGCAAGCATCTTTTAATTTCATGGCTGCAGTCACAATCTGCAGTGATTTTGGAGCCCAAGAAAATAAAGTCTCTGTTTTCAATGTTTCCCAATCTATTTGCCACAAAGTGATGCGTCCCACCATCCAGTGGTGGCCACTGCTGAGTGTTCCAAATTTGCTAGAATATTGAGTACAGAACTTTCACAGCATCATCTTTTAGGATTTGAGATAGCTCAACTGAAGTTCAATCACCTCCACTAGCTTTGTTCTTATTGATGCTTCCTATGGCCCACTTGATTTCACATTCCAGTCTGTCTGGCTCTGAGTGAGTGATTGTACCATCATGGTTATCTGGGTCATGAAGATATTTTTTGTATAGTTCTTCTATGTATTGTTGCTACCTCTTCTTAATATCTTCTGCTTCTGTTAGGTCCCTACAATTTCTGTCCTTTATTGAGCCCATCTTTTTATAAAATGTTCCCTTGATATCTCTAATTTTCCTGAAGAGATCTCTAGTCTTTACCATTCTATTGTTTTCCTCTATTTCTTTGCAGTAATCACTGAGGAAGGCTTTCTTATCTCTCCTTGTATTCTTTGTAACTCTGCATTCAAATGTATATATCTTCCCTTTTCTCCTTTGCCTTTAGCTTCTCTTCTTTTCTCAGCTATTTTTAAGGCCTCCTCAAACAACCATTTTGCCGTTCTTTTTCTTTGGGGATGGTCTTGATCACTGCCTCCTGTACAATGTCATGATCCTCTGTCCATAGTTCTGCAGGCACTCTGTCTATCAAATCTAATCCCTTGAATCTATTTGTCACTTCCACTGTATAATTTTGAGGGATTTGATTTAGGTCATACCTGAATGGTGTAGTGGTTTTCCCTAGTTTCTTCAGTTTAAGTCTGATTTTTGCAGTAAGAAGTTCATGATCTGATCCATAGTCAGCTCCTGGTCTTGTTTTTTCTGACTTTATAGAGCTTCTCCTTCTTCTGCTGCAAAGAATATAATCAATCTGATTTCAGTATTGACCATCTGATGATGTCCATGTGTAGAGTCATCTCTTGTGTTGTTGGAAGAGTGTGTTTGCTATGACCAGTGCTTTCTCTTGGTAAAACTCTGTTAGTCTTTTCCCTGTTTCATTTTGTACTCCAACACTAAACTTGCCTGTTACTCCAGGTATCTCTTGAATTCCTATTTTTGCATTCCAGACCCTTATGATGAAAAGAACATCTGTTTTTTTTTTTTTAGTGCTTTCTCTTGGTAAAACTCTGTTAGTCTTTTCCCTGTTTCATTTTGTACTCCAACACTAAACTTGCCTGTTACTCCAGGTATCTCTTGAATTCCTATTTTTGCATTCCAGACCCTTATGATGAAAAGAACATCTGTTTTTTTGTTTTTTTTTTGGTGTTATTCTAGACGGTCTTGTATGTCATCATAGAACTGTTCAACTTCAGCTTCTTTGGCATTAGTGGTTGGGACATAGAGTTGGATCAGTGTGATATTGAATGGTTTGCCTTGGAAATGAACAGAGATCTTTCTGTAATTTTTGAGATTGCACACAAGTACTGACTTGCACACAAGTATTTCAGACTCTTTTGTTGACTATGAGAGTTACTCCATTTTTTTCTAAGGGATTCTTGCCCACAGTAGTAGATATAACAGTCATGAATTAAATTCACCCATTCCTTTCCGTTTTATTTCCCTGATTCCTAAAATGTCCATGCTCACTCTTGCCATTTCCTGTTTGACCACTTCCAATTTACCTTGATTCATGGACCTAACATTCCAGATTCCCATGCAATATTGTTTTTACAGCATCAGACCTTACATCCATCACCTTTCACATCAGAACTGGGTGTTGTTTTTGGTTTGGTTCCATCTCTTCATTCTTTCTGGAGTTATTTCCCCACTCTTCTCTAGTAGCATATTGGGCACCTTCTTACCTGGGGATTTCATCCTTTTTGTGTAATGTGTTATAGGGAGTGTCATATCTTTTTATCTTTTCCTGTTTATGGGGTTCTTAAGGAAAGAATACTGAAGTGGTTTGCCATTCCCCTCTCCAATGGACCACGTTTTGTCAGAACTCTCCACCATGACCTGTCAATCTTGGCTAGCCCTACATGATATGGCTCATAGTTTCATTGAGCTACACAAGGCTGTGGTCCATGTGATCAGTTTGGTTAGTTTTCTGTGATTGTGGTTTTCATTCTGTCTGTTCTCTGATGTATAACAGGCTTGTGGAAGCTTCCTAATGGGAGAGACTGACTAAGGGGGAATCTGGGTATTGTTTTGATGGGCGGGGCTATGCTCAATAAAACTTTAATCCAATTTTCTCTTGATGGGTGGGGGGTTGTGTTCCCTCCCTATTTTTTGGCCTGAAGCCTAACTATGGTAGGGTAATGAGGGCAATTACCTGTCATTAAATGGTAAGCCTTTTAATTTCATGGCTACAGTCACCATCTGCAGTGATTTTGAGGCCCTCAAAAATAAAGTCTGACACTGTTTCCACTGTTTCCACTATATCCCCATCTATTTCCCATGAAGTGATGGGACCGGATGCCATGATCTTCATTCTCTGAATGGTGAGCTTTAGCCAACTTTTTCACTCCCTTTCTCTCACTTTCATCAAGAGGCTTTTTAGCTCCTCTTCACTTTCTGCCATAAGGGTGGTGTCATCTGCATATCTGAGGTTATTGATATTTCTCCTGGCAATCTTGAGTCCAGCTTGTGCTTCTTCCAGCCCAGTGTTTCTCATGATGTACTCTGCATATAAGTTAAATAAGCAGGGTGACAATATACAGCCTTGACGTACTCCTTTTCCTATTTGGAACCAGTCTGTTGTTGCATGTCCAGTTCGAACTGTTGCTTCCTGACCTGCATACAGATTTCTCAAGAGGCAGGTCAGGTGGTCTGGTATTCCCATCTCTTTCAGAATTTTCCACAGTTTATTATGATCTACACAGTCAAAGGCTTTGGCATAGTCAATAAAGCAGAAATAGATGTTTTACTGGAACTCTCTTGCTTTTTCCATGATCCAGTGGATGTTGGCAATTTGATCTCTGGTTCCTCTGCCTTTTCTAAAACCAGTCTGAACATCTGGGAGTTCACATTTCACATATTGCTGAAGCCTGGCTTGGAGAATTTTGAGCATTATTTTACTAGCATGTGAGATGAGTGCAACTGTGCGGTAGTTTGAGCATTATTTGGCATTGCCTTTCTTTGGGATTGGAATGAAAACTGACCTTTTCCAGTCCTGTGGCTTGCTATTCTCTGGAACTCTGCATTCAGATGCTTATATCTTTCCTTTCTCCTTTGCTTTTCACTTCTCTTCTTTCCACAGCTATTTGTAAGGCCTCCTCAGACAGCCATCTTGCTATTTTTATTTCTTTTTCTTGGGGATGGTCTTGATCCCCGTCTCCTGTACAATGTCACGAGCCTCTGTCCATAGTTCATCATGCACTCTATCTTATCAGATCTAGTCCCTTAAATCTATTTCTCACTTCCACTGTATAATTTTGAGGGATTTGATTTAGGTCATACCTGAATGGTCTAGTGGTTTCCCCACTTTCTTCAATTTCAATCTGAATTTGGCAGTAAGGAGTTCATGATCTGAGCCACAGTCAGCTCCCTCTTAAATCTATTTCTCACTTCCACTGTATAATTTTGAGGGATTTGATTTAGGTCATACCTGAATGGTCTAGTGGTTTCCCCACTTTCTTCAATTTCAATCTGAATTTGGCAGTAAGGAGTTCATGATCTGAGCCACAGTCAGCTCCCGGTCTTGTTTTTGTTGACTTTATAGAGCTTCTTCATCTTTGGCTGCAAAGAATATAATCAATCCGATTTTGGTGTTGACCATCTAGTGATGTCCATGTGTAGAGTCTTCTCTTGTGTTGTTGGAAGAGGGTGTTTGCTATGACTACTGCGTTCTTTTGGCAAAACTCTATGAGTCTTTGCCCTGCTTCATTCTGTACTCCAAGGCCAAATTTGCCTGTTACTCCAGATGTTTCTTGACTTCCTGCTTTTGCATTCCAGTCCCCTATAATGAAACCTCTTACAAAGATATAAAGGCATATATTCATATGTTTAGCTGATAATTTTTAAAAATATCTTGCTTACATGAAAACAGGTATTTATATAAAATAGCTTTGAAAATTTAGAATTCAGTGACTGTACAATTAGTAAGACCCTCTTTGAGAAGTAAATCTGTGTTAATTTAGGAAACAGACTAGGCTTTATGTCATAGTTTGCTTATTTTCTGCTTCTGTAACTCCCCATCAGGGATAGCAATATTTGCTCATCTTGACCCGAAAAATCTAGCATGAAGATAAGAGAAATGGAGGTGGCTAGTTTCTGCAGGGTATGCCTTTGATCTTGATGGTAAAATGTTACTGCCTTATCCCTGGCTATCTATAATACTTGACCTTTATAAAGCCATATTGCTTTAATGAAGTTAACAAGAAGGTCAAAGTAATTATTTTCCCTTCTATTTTTCTGTATTCCACACATTTGGAGTAAAATACCTCTATGTGTCCAGGGAAGAAATAATAATATCTGTGAAAATTGAGAAATAACTCACTTGCTTAATGGTAGACACTTCCGCAACTAAGCACTTTCTTTACACAGCTTGGTTTTTGTTTTTGCTCTAATTGGTTCCATCGCTTGACCCCAAATGGATATTTGTTTGGCTAGAAATCATCTTATGTTTAAAATGATAATCCTTCACATATTCCCTGGATTAATTAAAAAAAAAATTACTTGGTTACTTACACAGAGCTAATGAACGTGTTTTCTTCCTCTGTCAAGGATGGAGAATGTTGGTAATTTCAGAGGATTTTTGAACTTCACAGTAGAGCAAAATCTAAATGGCATTCCTATTGGGAATATGATTGGTTATAGGATGGAAGCAGGTGGTAGGAGAGAATTACCAAATGGAGAGCAGAGAGAAGCTTGCTTCAGTTGTGTCCGACTCTTTGCAGCCCTGGATTGTAGGCCGACAGGCTCTTCTGTCCAAGGGATACTCCAGGCAAGAGTACTGGAATGGGTTTTCATTCCCTTCTCCAGGGGATCTTCCCAACCCAGGGATTGAACCTGCACCTCAAGTGTCTCCTGCATTTCAAGCAGATTCTTTACTGCTAAACCATCGGGGAAGCCTGGACAGATTGTGGTTTAGTAGTGGAACTTTGGTGAATACATGCCTAATAGACATTTGTTCACCATTCTGTCTCCCAGAAACTGTATAGAATCTGTCAGCTTCTTGAAATAAATTATGATATATGTAAGTCATATCTTTCACCCCTCTTTTTCTAAGTCTGAGAATTTAAATTAATACTTGCAATACTTATATTGTGTTTTCCTCACTATTGCTAGATAAACTTTCTTCTTTTTATGCTCTTATTTTTGTTTTGTGTGGCTTTCGATTTTGACTTTGTTTTTCTAATAAAATTTTTTTGAAGTCAGTTGCCTCTTTCCAGTTTTACCTTTCGGCTACTACTTAACCAGACTGACTAATTATTGGACTCTCAGCACCAAGAATTTTGATCATGAAACCTTGGAAATTATTCATCTGTTAAGTCCTGACTATCCTTTAAATAGTTCTTTCAAATTTTTTTTTTCCAAATTTTTTTCTTTGCTCTATTAAATTACATATATCCTAAAATATTCCATTGCATTTATTCTTACTCTGTACCTTGCAGAATCATAAGTTATGGCCTATAAAACATACTAATTTTCATATAAATAGAGTGGATATAGAATTTAATTTTAATGAAGCTTGATGTAACAAACATTCCACTTCAATGAAACAGCACAAAGCAGCTGGGACCAGCTGTTTCCCATGCTCTTTTACTGTAGTGAAATCTTGCTAGAACCAAACAAAGCAGATACATACTTGAAGGTTTTGATGAACTTTGCAAGTCTTCAGATTGTGTCTTTAATACTTCACTTTATATCAGCTAAAAAGAGAAAAAGTTCATTCTCTCTGGAGACTCATTATCTTCTCTTTGAGGTTCTGCCAAAAATTTGGTTATCTGTCAACAGACAGAGGTGATGTTGTATTGGATTAATTTGGTTCTAATGCCATTCCTTCAATATAGATAAATGAAAACTCTATAGTTATATCAAAATTATCTTTATTAAAAGATAAAAATGTTAAAATACAGTTGTAAATTATATAAAAGGATATTTTTAAAAACTAGGGCTTTAGATATTAGAGGTTCATCTGATAAAAATCAATAGCTTCAAGAGAATTGCATAATGATAAACTCCCAGTATAAATCATAATGGTAAAATTATGAGCTATATTATCTAATAAAAAGAGCAGAAATGGTAATGTATTTACATAATTTTTGGTAGTATAAAATTTAGGTTAAAAATGTCAAAGTCATAGATTTGTACAGGTGTCATAGTCATACAAACCTTAGGGGACCAAATAAAACCAAATATTTTCCTCTTATTAATCAAGATGTGATCAAAATTATAGATAAAGACTCCTTTTCTAGACTTCACTACAGGCAAAGCATGATTTTTTATTCACATGTATATTCATGGAGCCTAGTAACTCCACTTTGGAATAAAATTAATCCTGAATCATTTAATATGTGGTTGGTTTGCATAATTCTAAATTTAAGCAATGAAAAAGGCACAGGAGGATAAATAAACCTGGGCCATACATTTTAGCATAAAAGTATCACAGAGTGCAAATGGAATGCATAGGAGGAACTCTTTCTATAAACATTGTTGGATATAATTGAGTGGCTTGAATTTAGCTCCAATAATTATGATGTATCCAAGTTGGATACATACATACAGGAAAAGAAGATAAGAGGTTTTCGGGCAAAATGAAGAGTGTGAAGTAGGCAGTTGTTTAAGAGATAAGAATGTTATATAAAATAATGTTAAGATTTTAGTTTAGTTTCTATATAAGCAAAATGTTTCATTCTAGAGACTTACTCATTTCTAAAATAAGCAATTATTTCCAGCATGCCTATTTTGTCTAAGAGGTTTTCGGGCAAAATGAAGAGTGTGAAGTAGGCAGTTGTTTAAGAGATAAGAATGTTATATAAAATAATGTTAAGATTTTAGTTTAGTTTCTATATAAGCAAAATGTTTCATTCTAGAGACTTACTCATTTCTAAAATAAGCAATTATTTCCAGCATGCCTATTTTGTCTCAGGTATTATGATAATCTCTAGAAGCATCGTTCTTATTATTAGTGTCATTATGCCTAAAATCTATTAAAGGTGCATCCTATATGAAGATACATGCAGTTGGTTCCAGAATCCACATAACATTACTAAATATATGAACATCAAACTCCAATTTACTTATAATTCAGAATATAGTAATAATATTAAAAAGTTCAATAAAATGATAAGTATGTGTGTGAACATGTGTGTATCTCTCATGTGCTTAAGCATCTAATAAATAAAAGATAATATGAACACAGAAATTTGTGTTCAATAAGAAGGTGGTGCTAATGGTAAAAATTCTGCCTGCCNAAACTCCAATTTACTTATAATTCAGAATATAGTAATAATATTAAAAAGTTCAATAAAATGATAAGTATGTGTGTGAACATGTGTGTATCTCTCATGTGCTTAAGCATCTAATAAATAAAAGATAATATGAACACAGAAATTTGTGTTCAATAAGAAGGTGGTGCTAATGGTAAAAATTCTGCCTGCCAATGTGAGACAAATGTTTAATACATGTGTCAGGAAGATCCCCTGGAGTAGGAAATGGCACTCCACACCAGTATTTTTATCTGGAAAATTCCATGGACAGAGGAGCCTGGTAGACTACAGTCCATGGGCCTGCAAAGAGTTGGACACAATTGAGCACAAGAAGTTCTTTGAACTACTGTTCTAGTTCAAACAGTTCTCAGAGTAATAAATACAGTGCCTAATTTATATTCACTTAATGAATGCATGATAAAAGAAACAAGTGAATTGTTGGATACACAAAGAAATCTTTTTCACTACATATGTAATAAACACAAAATAGAAGCGAGGACTTCCTTACTCTGAAATGACACAGTTGCTACTACCAGAATAAGCCTGTCACTGACTGTATAAAAAACTTGAGAAAAATATTAAAAAAATTAATATTGTGGCATTTGAAAGAATCCAAGAGAGGTAAGATTTGAGGAAGCAAGAACCTTGAGACAATGGAATGCATTACATTGGTGCCTATTTTGGTCACTTTTTTGCCCTCTAGTTTGTTTTCCAATTTTGTGCACGGGCATAAAAAGATACAGTCTAGAGTTTGTGACACTCAAGCATGCTTTGAGGGAAAAAACAAAACAGAATTTCAGGGAAAACAATGCAGGGAGGGTCTGATGTAATTGGCAAATTTTCCTTTTGAGTAATTTGCTAACTCTGAGACAGGATAAAATGAACATGCTGAAAAGGAAAAAACAAACAAATTCTAGAGTTTGTGACACTCAAGCATGCTTTGAGGGAAAAAACAAAACAGAATTTCAGGGAAAACAATGCAGGGAGGGTCTGATGTAATTGGCAAATTTTCCTTTTGAGTAATTTGCTAACTCTGAGACAGGATAAAATGAACATGCTGAAAAGGAAAAAACAAACAAAAAAAAAGCAGATCTTATAACAGTACCATGAAACCAATGACTATAAATGAATCTAAGAGTTACAAAGTAATAGGTTCAGAGTCCTGAGCTCTATTTCCTAGGAAACTAAACAGACTCATTCTGTTTAGGCAAAGCAATAGTGGAAACAAGATGGCTATCAAAAAATGCTACATATTATAGTAAAAAGAAAAGAAGGAAATGAGAAAAAATAACATGTAAAAATATAAAATAAATACAAAGCTGATAGACTTAAACTCTGCCATGTAAATAATTATGTTAAATGCAAATGTAAATTGCCCAATAAAAAGGTAGAGATTCTCAGAATGGATAAACCATAAGACTCAACTGTACACCATTTCTAAGAAATATATCACAGATAAATTCAAAGACATATTAGAGGTAAAAGGATGGGAATCTTTCATGTCTCTCACGCAATGAGAATAAAATAACTTTAAAAGAAAAATGTTGGTGGGAAAGATAATGGTGGAATAATTATTTACTTATGTGAAAAAATAAAATTAGATTTACAAGTTTTATACTAGAGATCCCCTGAAGGAGGAAATGGCAACCCACTCCAGTATTCTTGCATGGGAAATTCTATGGGCAGAGTTGCCTTGGGGGCTACAGTCTATGGGGTCTCTAAAGAGTCAGACTTAGCTTAGCAACTAAACAACAACAACAACAACAATACTACATATATGATAGACTGTGATAAGTTAAAAGTGAATACTATAACCTTAAAAAAATAACATATCAAAATGAGTGGTTATGCTTAAAAAGACTTCAAAGGAGATAAAATGAAATAGAGTTCTAAAATAATTTTAAAAAGACAAAAAGAAATAAAGATCACATGGATCCAATAAAAAGCAAGTAGCAAGATGATTTATTTAACCATGAAAAGAAATACACTTATTGTAAATGGTCTATTTTTCAGATTGAAGAAAAAGCATGAAGACTCAAATATGTGCTGCTTATCAGAAAGTAACTTCAACTAGAAAGTCACAAATGTGTTAAAAGTAAAAGGATAGAAAACTATAGCTCATGATAACACTAATAAAAAGAAGTCTGGAGTGGCTATTTATATTTAGACTGTGATAAGTTAAAAGTGAATACTATAACCTTAAAAAAATAACATATCAAAATGAGTGGTTATGCTTAAAAAGACTTCAAAGGAGATAAAATGAAATAGAGTTCTAAAATAATTTTAAAAAGACAAAAAGAAATAAAGATCACATGGATCCAATAAAAAGCAAGTAGCAAGATGATTTATTTAACCATGAAAAGAAATACACTTATTGTAAATGGTCTATTTTTCAGATTGAAGAAAAAGCATGAAGACTCAAATATGTGCTGCTTATCAGAAAGTAACTTCAACTAGAAAGTCACAAATGTGTTAAAAGTAAAAGGATAGAAAACTATAGCTCATGATAACACTAATAAAAAGAAGTCTGGAGTGGCTATTTATATTATATTATATTATAAATAAAGAATAGCACTAGAAACTTAAAAAATATCATTTCATGATGATAAAGAGTACAACTCATTGAGAGGGCATAACAATCCTATACCGTATGTACCTAACAGCAAAGGTCTTAAATATATGTCACAATACAATAGAATCTTTCTCTGTGAAGAGAAATAAACATATCTAAAATTATAGACTATGGAAATTAATAAACTATTCTGAAAATAATTGATAGAACATAAAAGAAAAACTCTTTAAGAATATAGAAAATGGAGCAATACATTATAAGAAAGGAAAACTACAAGTGAATGTTCTTTCTGGATGAATATATAAAAAGTCTAAACAACAAATCCAACAATATAGAATATTGCTTTATGATTCAGTAGAGTTTAGCCAGGAATGTAAGATTAGTTTAACATTCAAAAATTAGTCATGTGATCTGCTATATCAACAAACTAAAAGATAAAAACAATGTAATAATCCCATTAGATTAAGAAAAAGCAAATGGAAGCATCTAACATACATTCAGAATAAAAACTCTAAGGAAAGAGGAAAAATAGGGTAACTCTCTCTACCTCATACATACTTCCTCAAAAAAACCTATGGCTAATATTATACTTAAGAGTGAAAAATTAATTGCTCCCCACTAAGTGGAGGAAAAATACAAGGATGTCCACTCTCACCACTTATATTCAATGTGTTGTAAGTGTGCTACAGTAGAGTCAGGCAAGAAAAAAAGAACAAAAATATTAATCAATAATATTTTATAAATTACTTATATATACAATATAGATGTATTTTTCAAAACTCAATGAGAAAAATAAAAATGCCTGAAAGATTGTTACATACATTTTATCAAAGAAAATATACAGATTGCAAGTAAGCATAGAAAAATCTTCCTTGATTTTAACATTAAATATTAGCAAGCATTAGTGAAAATGCAGGCTAAATTTAAGAGGTATTATTACACATCTTCTAGGCTACAGTTTAAAAATATTGACCACACTTACTTTCCAAAGATATAGAACAACTGGAATTCTCATACACTGACCTTGGGAATGTAAACTGCAGAATAATTTTATAAAGCAGTGTGGAAATTTCTAAAAAAAAGTTTTTATTAAATCATGTGTACCAGTCATTCCATTCATTACTCAAGAAAAAAGTATGTGTCCATCAAAATACTTACTCTCTGACTGTTTATAGCAATTTTGTTTGCAATAGCCCCAAACTCTAAATAATCCAGATGTCAACCAACAGGTGAATGAACAAAGAAATTGAGATCTGTCCATACGATGGAATTCTACTCAGCAATAAAAAGTGTTGACATGTACAAGAGTTTGCACACAAAATCATTGAGAAATAAGATAATTATACTGGTGAAAAAAGCCAGATGAAAAGAAATACATAGTGTATTATGCCATTTATAAAATTCTAGAACCCAATCTATAGTAAGAGAACACAGATTGGTAGTTATGTGGGGACTGGGGTGAGTGCTGGGAAAGAAGGGAAGGAGAGAGGGATTATGAAAGGACATGAAGAAATTTAGAAGGTTGATAGAGGCAGATGATAGATGTCAGTTGAATTTTCCAGGTTTAGTCCAGACATTTGATATAATGGAGATAACCATGCTTAGAATACTATAGTGAAATTTTTTACACTAAAATTACAAAGAGGCAAGTGCTGGAATGGGATGTCGTAGAGAGTCAAGAAAGAATTGAACATATGAATTAATTAAAACATAATATCATAAAAATAAAGAGGCTATGATGAAATAAACAAAAAGGAAAAATATATATAAATATTGCAATAAAAATTGGAAATGCCTTGTCACAGAGTTATTCTTTCATATTTTCAAACAAATCATTCATAATCATTTTGACAAGTTTTTAATGGTTAT
>SJYT01002631.1:41784-60950 GCA_006410635.1 Cephalophus harveyi | reverse complement strand
TTTGAGATTGCATCCAAGTACTGCATTTCAGACTCTTTTGTTTACTATGATGACTACTCCATTTCTTCTAAGGGATTCTTGCCCACAGTAGTAGATATAATGGTCATCTGAGTTAAATTCACCCATTCCAGTCCATGTTAGTTCACTGATTCCTAGAATGTCAACATTCACTCTTGCCATCTCCTGTTTGACCACTTCCAATTTGCCTTGATTCATGGACCCAACATTCCAGGTTCCTATGCAATATTGCTCTTTACAGCATCGGACCTTGCTTCTATCACCAGTCACATCCACAACTGGGTATTGTTTTTGCTTTGGCTCCATCCCTTCATTCTTTCTGGAGTTATTTCTCCACTGATCTCCAGTAGCATATTGGGCACCTACCGACCTGGGGTGTTCCTCTTTCAGTATCCTATCATTTTGCTTTTTCATACTGTTCATGGGGTTCTCAAGGCAAGAGTACTGAAGTGATTTGCTGTTCCCTTCTCCAGTGGACCACATTCTGTCAGACCTTTCCACCATGACCCGCCATCTTGGGTGGCCCCACATGGCATGGCTTAGTTTCATTGAGTTAGACAAGGCTGTGGTCCATGTGATTAGATTGACTAGTTTTCTGTGATTATGGTTTGTGTGTCTGCCCTCTGATGGCTTTCGCAACACCCACCATCTTACTTGGGTTTCTCTTACCTTGGACGTGGGGTATCTCTTCACGGCTGCTCCAGCAAAGCGCAGCCGCTGCTCCTTACCTTGGATGAGGGGTATCTCCTCACAGCCGCCCCTCCTGACCTTGAATGTGGAGTAGCTCCTCTCGGCCCTCCTGTGCCCGCATAACCACGGCTCCTTGGACTTGGGGTTGCGCCTCTCGGTCACCGCCCCTGACCTCGGACATGGGGTAGCTCCTCTTGGCTGCCCCTTCCATGATTAGCATCAAGAAAAAAAAGTATTTTCAAAATCAGTCACTGAGTAATCACCTTTTTAACTTGAATTTTTCACTGTTCTGGACTGATGATGCTAAATGAGATACATTATTCAAACCTTAATAGTTCTACATTTGTCTCCGGGTGCCATTTGTCTGTTCATTGGCTACACAGGGCTATTTAGAGGGAATTTGTTGGTTGTAGTACTCCAGATTCTAACATGTAATTAATTAAAGTGGTAGTCTATTTTTTTTCCACCGAATATTCTACACTGTTTCAAATTAACAACCTGGGTGGACTTAAGAAATTCTGTAGGATAGCATCTAACACATCCTATTAATACTGGCCAAAGGGTGAATTTACTTTCCTCCTATTTTCCCATACAAGAAGATAACATGTTCCCCAGCAGACGTACATCTTCAATCATACAGTCAGGAAAAGGAAACGCAGCCACTTCACCTAAAGCCCATTCAAACATTTAGTTTTCATTCAAATATTGACCTTAATCCTATCAACCATTGTATCCTCATATCCTCCAATTATAATACTCTGAACCTCATCAATGATACTTTATCCATCCCATTCCTTGTATGTGCTCAGTCGTGTCTGACTCTTTGTGGCCTCATGGACTGTAGCCCACCTGATTCCTCTGTCCATGGAATTTCCTAGGCAAGAATACTGGAGAGGAGTGCCATTTCCTACTCCAGGGGATCTTCCCAACCCAGGGATCGAACCTGCATTTCTTGTATCTCTTGCATTGTCAGGGGGATACTTTACCACCAGCACCATCTGGGAAGCCCTCATGCTTAACAACTATTTAAAGATTTCTACTTTGATAGAGCAAGTCCCTTGTCTATCCCCCTTTTCTTTCTCTATTCTCGTGTGAAACACCAATTTTCTTAGCATCTGTGAGACCCATAGAGGGAAGCTGAGATAAATCTGATACAGCTTCTTGGATCATTGCTTGATTTTGTAACAACATTACATGTGGTAACAATGCAAAAGAATCTCCCTAAATCAAAGCATTTACCATGACCTGGGTAAGAGATGTATTAAGTGGTTGAACCTCCTGATCATTGTAAAGCCAATTCAGCGTAGAATGCATATGCAGTATATCAACCACTTCACCCTAAGAACTCCATTTTGCTTTTAAAAGAGGGGGAAAAGCATCCCCTTTCTCAAGGTAAACAAGCTTTATAGTGGCTTTTATCCAGTCCACAGGCTAGCTATCACCTCAGGAAGAAATTGTTGAGTATTTGGATGGTGTAGAGCCATTTGTTCAATAGTAAGCAGTGGGCCCTGAATCAATCCAAACATGCTCCTCCATTCTGCAACATTCAACACCAAGGAGACTGTTCCTACATCAGTAACTATCACAATCCGTTTTTCAGGAAGCTAATGATATTGATCCACAGAAGGAGAAAACTCTTTAATACCCTACCCACTTATCTCAGTAGTTTCTCATATTTACTTCTCCCTGCTACCTGTAATATCTTCATTGTGACTAGAGGTCAAAGACATGCTATCTGTTGTTTCAGTACAATTCTTCCCTTTGGTAGCAGCTCTAGGCTAGTAATTGTATCTCAGACTGGCTGGTCTCTGAGCTTAGTGCTAGGATCCACCCCAACACTATACTTTCATTTTATCCATTACAGATGAAATTAACCAAAGAATTTTATATTTAGTTTGTTTCTCATTATTTTTAATTTCCTTGTGTATTTAGGGACTGACTGAAACACAGCTGCTGTCTCAAATAATAGGTGACTCAGTAACCCTTCAAGCATCAAAGATTTGTCATCCATTCTTTCTTTTTCCAAGTAATGTGATTACCATGTTTCAGTGAGGTAAGGTCATTCTAGAGAATTCTACTTCTAATTCCAACTCTTCTGGGCACCACCAAGACCACCCCCCAACTTCATGATTTGCTTGAAGGATTCAAAGAACTCATAAAAATCCTTCCACTCATGGTTAAGAACACAGATTAAAATCAGCAAAGGGAAAAGGCATATGGAAAAAAGTGTAGGAGCAAGTAGGTGCAAGCTTCCAAGTGTCCCTTTCCAGAAGCGTCACATGTGGACACATCTAATTCTACCAGACATTATGTGTGCCAATCACAGAATCTCACTTGATCCTTGGAGGCTTTTATTAGAGGTCTAATTCTAGTGCATCCTCCAGAGCAAAAACAGGCATTCACAGTGAATTACATTGTTGGGGCAAACTTAATTGGTTAAATATATACAGCATGGCCCAAGGACTCAGACATATAAAAGCAAACTTATCAGGTTGAATATACCAAGGGCTTAGAAGTTATTCCCAGGAACCAGTGAAGGGAAAGTCAGAACACAGGTCCTTCTTTGAAATGTACATGGTTGGACAACCAAGGTTTGCTGAGGTGACCCTTTCCTGCCCATAATAAAATTAATGTAAGTAACAAAAATTAATCTTTCCAAATTCATACCTAATAAATTAAAATTCTTCTAAAGGCCATCACAGAATAAAATGTCCAAATGAGTTTTTCATTCCCATGGTTTTAACAAAAATAATGATTCATTTTCCACCATTTGGTGGAATGATTTCCATTTCCCTTAGGCTGAAAACAAAATCATTAAACAAAATATAGTTGTCCAATAGAATGGGAAAGAAATGAGATCTCTTCAAGTAAATTGGAGAGATCAAGGATGGGCATGATAAAGAACAGAAACAGCAAGGACCTAACAGAAGCAAAAGAGATTAAGAAGAGGTGGCAAGAATACACAGAAGAACTGTACAAAAAAAGGTCTTAATGACCTGGAAAAACACGATGGTGTGGTCACTCACCTAGAGCCAGACATCCTGGAGTGTGAAGTCAACTGGGTCTTAAGAAGCATTAATACAAACAAAGCTAGTAGAGGTGATGGAATTCCAGCTGAGCTATTTTAAATCCTAAAAGATGATGCTGTTAAAGTACTGCACTCATATGTCCCCAAATTTGGAAAACTCAGCAATGGCCACAGGACAGACAAAGTCAGTTTTCATTCCAATCCCAAAGAAGGGCAATTCCGAAGAATGTTCAAACTGCTATAGAATTGCCCTCATTTCCCATGTTAGTAAGATTATGCTAAAACTCCTTCAAGCTAGGCTTCAGCAGTATGTGAACAAGAACTTTCGACGTACAAGCTGGGATTAGAAAAGGCACAGGAACCAGAGATCAAATTGCCAACGTCCATCAGATCATAGAAAAAAGCAAAGGAATTCCAGAAAAAAAAATCTACTTCTGCTTCATTGAGGTGAGGTGAGGTGAGGTGAAGTCGCTCAGTCGTGTCCAAATCTTTGCGAACCCATGGACTGTAACCTACTACGCTTCTCCGTCCATGGGATTCTCCAGGCAAGAATACTGGAGTGGATTGCCATTTCCTTCTCTTACTTCTGCTTCATTGAGGTGAGGTGAGGTGAGGTGAAGTCGCTCAGTCGTGTCCAAATCTTTGCGAACCCATGGACTGTAACCTACTACGCTTCTCCGTCCATGGGATTCTCCAGGCAAGAATACTGGAGTGGATTGCCATTTCCTTCTCCAGGGGATCTTCCCGACCCAGGGATCAAACCCGGGTCTCCCACATTGGAGGCAGATGCTTTAACCTCTGAGCCACCAGGGAAGCCCTCTGCTTCATTGACTATGCAGAAATCTTTGACTGTGTGGATAACAACAAACTGTGGAAAATGCTTAAAGATAGGGGAATACCAGACCACCCTGCCTGTCTTCTGAGAAATCTGTATGCAGGTCAAGCAGCAACAGTTAGAATCTTATGTGCAACAACTGATTGATTCAAAATTGGGAAAGGAGTATGACAAGGCTGTATGTTGTCACCTTGTTTAACTTCTATGCAGAGTAAATCATGCAAAATGCTGGGCTGGATGAATCACAAGCTGGAATCAAGATTGTGGGGAGAAATATCAACAACCTCAGATGATACCACTCTGATACAAGAAAGAGAAGAGGAACTAAAGAACCTCTTGATGAGGGTGAATGAAGAGAGTGAAAAAGCTGGCTTAAAACTCAAAATTCAAAAACCTAAGATCATGGCATCTGGTTCCATCACTTCAAGGCAAATAGAAAGGGAAGAAGTGGAAACAGTGGCAGATTTTATTTTCTCAGGCTCCAAAATCACTGCAGATGCTGACTGCCATGAAATTAAAAGACGATTGCTCCTTGGAAGAAAAGCTATGACAAACCTAGACAGGTTTGCATATTAAAAACCTGCATATTAAAAAGCAGAGACAGTACTTTGCTGACAAAGATCTGTCTAGTCAAAGCTATGTTTTTTCCAGTAGTGGTATACAGATGTGAGATTTGGCCCATAAAGAAGGCTGAGAGTCAAAGAATTGATGCTTTCAAAGAAGCAGTTCTGGAGAAGACTCTTGAGAGTCCCTTGGACAGCCAGGAGATCAAACCAGTCAATCCTAAAGGAAATCAACTGTGAATGTTCATTGGAAGGTTTGATGGTGAAGCTGGAGCTCCAACATTTTACCCATCTGATGCGAAGAGCCCATTTATTGGAACAGACCCTGATGCTGGGAAAGACTGAAAGCAAAAGATGAGAGTGGTAGAGGATGAGATGGTTTGATAGCATCACTCACTCAATGGACATGAATTTGAGCAAATTCAGGGAGATAGTGAAGGACATGGAAATCTGGCATGCTGCAGTCTCAAGCAGTCAGACATGACTTAGCTACTGAACAATGACAAGTTTTCCATTATCCAATAAATAGGCATGCCCTGTAAAAGTAATAATTTGAAAGCTCTATGATAATAATCCCTATCCAGGTAGTTAGTTAACATATACAACAAAAAAGAAATCCTGGGTATGGAGTTCTCTCTAAATGAGAGCATGTTGGGGACTTACGTGGTGGTCCAGTGGTTAAGGCTCTGTGCTTCCAACACAGAAGGTGTGGGTTCAATCCTTGGTTGGGGAATTAAGATCCCCACACTGCACAGTGGGGCAAAAATAAATAAATAAAAATTAATTAAAGCATGTTCTTAGCATTAAGATACATGGAAAATTTTATTTTTTCTCACTTTTATCCCAAAGAGCCTACTGCAATTTCAAGCTGTTACCTTGGAGCTTCTTGTATGATGTAGGTTGTGGAAATTAAAAGGCATTCAAAATTTCTGAACCATAAAGAGAAAGGAAACTTATTTTAAAATTACCACAAAAGTAGAGCCCATAATGGCCCTGTATAATGAAAGCACTGTTGCTACTTTGACACCTTGCCAACACTATATGAATATTAGAATTTCCTTCTTTAGCTATAAAATTTTCTTGATAATTGTGTATTCAATATAAAAAACAATTTACAGAGCTTTTAATTCTTCACTAATCTTTCTTTTTTTTCCCTAATAAGTAACATCAATTTTGTAGGGGAATTTTTAATATGTGTCAAAGTTAAAAATATAAAATTTTATAAATCATAAAATTAACATCAGATTTCTTAAAAGAATGGAAAACTTCAGCCTTCTTTCTGATCTTCCAAATTTTAGTCTATGTCCATCAGTGGAATCCAATTCAAAGTATCAAATGCTGGCTAGGCTTTCCCTACACAGCTGTCAAGCTATTTTAGGATACAGAATCAAGGAAAGTGAATGAATACCTGGTGATTCAGCTACTTCCAGCTCTTCTCATGAGACACTAACAATTTATCCCAAGTGACAGAAGTCTGAGACATAGCTTAGTCAATACATTATGTCACTTCCCTAACATATACAAATACACAGACATACACATTCACAGTCACAGTGATGGTAGACCCCCTTCATTGGGCTGCTATGGATATAGGTGTATTTCTTTTCTGCCTGTGAGTGTCCCCTCAAACTCTTTCTACATCCATTTGTTAAACTTTCCCAGTTGATTAAACAAGAATATCAGCATAATAATCAACTTGGCATTAACTTTCTATGGAAACTGAGGCATACTAATCCATCTCCAGAGTCAATAAAATAAAAGAATAAACAAATAAAATATTAGTTGCTATAAAGCAATTATCACACAATAACAATTGGAGTGAAAAAATATTTTAATACAGTGGGTTCAAGTGGACAAAAAAGATAATCATTCTAGTTTTCTCATCAGATAAACAAGATATGCTTCAATCTCTGTTCAGGACTATCTTAGAATGTGAACTAACAGGTGCTTGTGCTTAAGTGGATCTCAAATTCCATATATCCCCAAATCCAGTGCAAGTACTCAATAGCTTCAGTTGACTTGGAAAACAAGATTAATGCATTCTTTTCATGGCACCTTAAATATATCATCAAAATCATAGCCTTGCACCACAGTTAAGTGGTACACACTTGACTCACAATTCTAAAAGTTAATGAATAGGTGGATGATTGAATGAATGAGAGCAAAATATTTAGGATGTGAACACTGAAATGACTTTAATAAGGAATCAGAATCTAAGTAATATGGAAAAGTGAAATTTTCCTTCTATTAAGATTTCCATTCAACTCTTATAGACTACTTCCAAAAAATAGCATAAAAAGCACCAATCATGAATATATGATTTTAACATATTTATTGAGGTATAATTAATACAGCAAATATTAATTTGTTTTAAATGTATAATTCAATGACTTTTATCAAAGTTACATAGTTAGGCAGCATCACCATAATCTATACATCCTGTTCTGTTTTAGAACTTCTCTGATACTTCAGAAAGTCTTCTGTTCCCATTTGAGGCAATTCCCACTCTCAACTCGTGACTGAAACCTAGGCAACCACCAATGTTTTCTGTCTCCATGGATTTGCTTTTGGGATATATCATATAAATTATAACACACAATACACAACATTTTGTGACTAGTGTCTTTCCTAAGAATAACATTTCCAAAGTTCACCCATATTAAAGCATTCATTTATCAGTACTAGCTTTTTTTCATCACTGAATAATATTCTACTACACAAATAAATGACATTTTCTTTATCCATCCATCAGTTGAAAGACACTGGGTTGTTAACTTTATTCCCAAGTACCTTATGTTATTGTACATATAATTTATCTCAGTTTCATTATTGTATTGTTCATTGCTAATGTAAAGAAACAATTGATTTTTATATATTGATCTTGTATCTTTCAATCTTGCTAAATTGATTTTTTTTAACTTTATTTTATATGGGAATAGAGTTGATTAACAATGTTGTGTTAGTTTCAGGTGTACCAGAAAGTGATTTGATTATACATCACATATATCTATTCATTTTCAAATTGTTTTCCCATTTAGGTTATTACAGAATACTGAGCAAAGTTCCCTGTGCTATATAGTAGGTCCTTGATGGTTACTGATTTTAAATATTGCAATGTGTACATGTACATTGCAAGCTCCCAATCTATCCCTTCCCCTATCCTTCCCCCTGGTAACCATAAGTTCATTCTCTAAGTCTGTGAATCTGTTTCTGTTTTGTAAATAAACTCATTTATAAAGGAATGGATAAAGAAGAAGTGGTGCATATATATAATGGAATATTACTCACCCATAAAAAGGAATTAAATAGTGCCATTTGCAGACACATGGATAGAATTAGAGACTGTCATACAGAGTGAAGTAAATTAGAAAAACAAAAACAAATATTGTATCAAATCACTTATATGTGGAATGCAAAAAAAAATGATACTGATGAACTTATTTGCAAAGCAGAAATAGAGAACAAACTTATGGATACCAAGGCAGAAGGAGGGCAGAATGAATTGGGAGATTGGGACTGACATATATACACTATTATGCATAAAATAGATAACTAATGTATAGCACAGTAACATATGCTGTACAGCAAAGGGAACTCTATGCAGTGCTCTGTGGTGACATAAATGGGAAGGAAACCTAAAAACAAGGGGACACATGTATACGTATAACTGATTCACTTTGCTGAAAAGCAGAAACTAATGCAACATTGTAAAGCAACTATACTCCAATAAAATACAGTTAAAAAAAGAAAAAAATGGTAAACATAAATCCTATCTTATCATTAATTATATTTAATATGAAGGTGAAGTCGCTCAGTCGTGTCCGACTCTTTGTGACCCTGTGGACTGTAACCTACTAGGCTTCTCTGTCCATGGGATTCTCCAGGCAAGAATACTGGAGTGGGTTGCCATTTCCTTCTCCAGGGGATCTTCCCAACCCAGGGATCGAACCCAGGTCTCCCACATTGGAGGCAGACGCTTTAACCTCTGAGCCACCAGGGAAGCCCAAATGTACTAAATCTTCCAATGAAAAGTTAGGTATTTGTAGAATAGAATTAAAAAGCAATAATCCAATGACATACTGTCTACAAGTGACACCCCTTAGATTCAAAATAGGTTAAAAGTTAAAGGATAGAAAAATAGATAGACATTAATAATGATTAAAGGGCCAAGTCATAGAAAAGACAAAACAATTATAAATATAAATGCACCTAACAAGAGAGTGCCAAAATCCATGAAAGAAAAAATGACGCAATTTAAAGGCAAAGTACTTAATTCAACAATAATAATTGAAATCTTCAACAACCCACTTTCACGAATGAATAGAACAGCTGGGCAGAAGAGCAACTAGAGCATAGAAGACTTGAACAACACTATTAACTAGTTAGATCTAACAGACATCTATAAAAGACTTTACTCAGGAGCAGAATACTCATTCTTCTCAAATGAACATGGAACATTCTCCAGGACAGACCTTATATTAGATCAGAAAATTAGCCTTAATAAACTTTAAAGTTTTTCATTCACACAAAATATGTTTTCTAAACAACAGAATGATAATACAGATGTTAAGAAGATGAGGTTGAAAGGAATGTAAGTATTCATTCACATCCCTTCGGAGAAAGAAGTATGAGATGATATCAAGTTGTATAATGATGACAAGTTATAGAATAGCTTGCATTGAACACTCCCATTTTGAGGGAAAAAACCCACAGTGAAACTGATTTTTAAAAAAAGACTACATTTTTTTTTCTTAATGTATATATTTCATTGAACTTTAGCTTACTTACAACGTTTCAGGTACACAGCAAGGTGATTCAGTTATACATATACACATATATTATTTTTCAGATTATTTTCTATTATAGGCTATTACAAGTTATTGATTATAGTTCCCTGTGAAAGTGTTAGTCGCTAAGTCCTGTCCGACTCTTTGCGACCCTATGGACTGTAGCCTGCCAGGCTCCTCTGTCCATGGGATTCTCCAGGCAAGAATACTGGAGTGGGTTGCCATTCCCTTCTCCAGGGAATCTTTCCAACCCCAGGGATCGAACCTGGGTCTCCTACATTGCAGGTAGATTCTTTACCATCTGAGCCACCTAAACCTTTGTTGCTTGCTGCATATCTTTTTTTTTTAACTAGAAATCTAGCATTGTATTCATACTAAGTCAAACAAGTGGAACCAAAATGTCAAAAATTTTAGTTAGGCAAAAATTGTTACGTTTTCTAAAATATATACATATATATATAATACATACTATTTACATATATGTATGCAAAAGCTTTTCAACTACACTTGATAAAGGCTTGAGAAAGACCATCAAACAAAAGAAGAAAGGGAGAAATTGGAAAGCATGAACTAACTGAAATGGGAGCACTGAATATGAAATAGAAAAAGTGAAACAAACTAGATAAAAGTAAAAAATCATCATACAGAAAAAATCACATTTTATATGTCCTCTTTATTTGTCTCTACTAAGTTTGGTGGAACTTTCTGAATACTCAGAAAAGCTGCATACATACGTTGTGGCTGAATTTGACTTATGATGGTTTCAATGTCACACTGAAATGCATGCTGAAGTTTTTGCTTTGATACTGATCTCTAATGTGTGTGTGTGTGTGTGTTGTGCATTTGCATCTATATTTATATATACATCTTTATGGATGTATATATATATGTATAACTCTGTATATGTGTGTATATTCACATATGTGTTTACATGTACTTATATACATACATTTGTATTTGTATACATGCATGCCTATATTTGTGTGTTTGTTCATGTATGTGTGTATAGAGATTGAGAGATCAGAGAATGGTATTTATTTATTTATCTATTTATTTTTGACTGTGTTGGATCTTTGTTGCTACGGGGGCTTTCTCTAGTTAGGGCAAGTAGGAGGGGCTACTCTCTAGTTGCAGTGGCGTGGGCTTCTCATTGCAGTGGCTTCTCTTGTTGCCAAGCACAGGCTCTAGGGCACATGGGATTCAGTAGTTGTGGTTCCTGGACTCAAGAGCACAGGCTAAATAGTTGTGGCCCATGGTCTTAGTTGCTCTGAGGCATATGGGATCTTCCCAGATTAGAGATTTAGCCCGTGTTTCCTGCATTACCAGACAGATTCTTTACCACTGAGCCACCAGGGAAGTCCCAAAGAATCATATTTAATTTTTGGTTTAGTTTGTAAGCAACAGTCATTACTTCAGGTGGTATGGTTATAATAGCTGCTTTAATATATTTTTCTGGTGATTCCAATACTTGCATCATCCTGAATTTGTCTCTCTTGTTTGAATTTTAGCTTGTAACTTTTAAACTTTTTCCTGGTTCTTCATACACCAATTAATTTTAAGTATATCCTAGACATTTTAGTATTATATTGCTAGACATGGTATCTGACAATACTATGGAGTGTGTTTATTTTTTGTTTGTTTAGTTTTGTTTTAAGTTCAGACCACAAATTCTTATCCTAATTTTGTTGTTGCAGTCTCAGTTAAAATTTCAAAGTCTTTGCAGTGCTATTCATATCTGGCCCAAATATGTGCCACCCGGTGAGGAAAGTGGGATCTAGATAGTAGTTTACTTGTTTGATCAGTTCTCAAATTATTTGATATTGTTCTTAGCTTGAGATCCAAGTGTATGCAGTCTTTTCTTGAGCCAAAAGCTTTATACACAATTTTACATGGTTAGGTTGGGCTCTAAGCATGAGGGCAAGCATTGTTAAGAAGAACAGAGTGCCCTGGCACATTTAAAAATGATTCCGTTTCCCCTCTTTCCCTCTCCTGCTGGAAGCATGAGAAGTTTTTACAATGACATATTTATTATACTGTGAGAACCTGGCTAAATTCCTAGAGGTAAAACAAAAGTGTGGAGAACTCTCATAACTGGATCATCCTGGGGTTTTTAACTCACAGACTTGTCCACACTCTAGCAATACACCAATTAGATTTCAGGCTTTTCTGCCCCACCACCGGTTCCTGCAGAGGTTTCTGATCTTGAATTTTTGCTTTGGTAAGTTAGGATTCTCTGTATTCACTTGTCTCTCCAGTGTTCTGGGAGCAGTTTGGCCTATGATCTCTCTTCTCTATGAATCTAAGATGAGTTGCTGACTTTTCAGTGTGTTCAACTTTTAACTTGCAGTTAGGATGGAGTGGCAACATCTGATCTCCTCATATGTGGAACAGGAATTGAAGCCTGCCATTGACTAACTTCTTAAAAACATGAAACCAATCTTGTAGTCTTGGGATAATCTCTGCTTTGTCATAAAGTACTATCTTTTTATATATCACCATGTTGATTTTTGTGACTGTATTCAAGGATGACATTTGAGTGTAATTTTGAGGTTTTAAAAACTGCCCTTTTCAGATGTCAATAAACTTCATTAACAACTTGGATAGTAATCACCTCCCATGCCAGCTTCATTTTCTGAAAATTTCTAAAGAATGGATGCTATTTTTTTCTTGAGCATGTGACAGAATTCACCTATGTGAATATATGGAAATAGAGGGGTATTTGGAGGTTTGTGAAGAGTTATTCAAATTTTTAATAAAAAGAGGCTTTTTATTTCAGTTTTTATCAATTCTAGGGTTAAGGTTGCATTTTGCTTGGGTTTAGAATTTTTTGATCTACCTAAATTGTCAAATTTATTGCTATTAAATGGATGATTATACTGTATCAATAACATTTTATAACAATTTATTGAGAAATAATTAGTCTATCATAATGTATACCATTTAAAGTGTACAAATCAATGGTTTTTTATACTATTTATAGAATTATGCAATCAACACTACTATCTAATTCCAGAACATTTCATTTCCTCCAGTAATTCCTTTATCCATTAGCAGACGCACTCAATTTTCTACCCTCTGAGCCATAAGAAAGCACTAGTTGATTTTTTTATATATTTGTCTATTCTGGACTTTTACTATAAATGGAATCACACAATTCATGGTATATGGTTATTGGAAGCAATAGAAGCAACTCTTCACAGTACAAGTAATCCTCAATAAGATTTGTGCAAATTTCTCTACAGAAACCATAGAGGACAGGTGACATTGGAATGATTTATTAAAAAACAGACAATGAACAAATGAAAAATTCTTTCAACCAAGAATTCTATATGTGGGGGAAGTGGGAGGTAGATAAATTCATTCCAAGAGAAACAAAAACTGAGGGAATACATAGCTAGTAAGCCTGCTGGACAAAAAATAATAAAAGTAGTCCTTCAGGGTGAAGTGACGCCACACTGGGCACCTATTTGGAGGAATGTGAAGAAATAAACCACAAAGGTCAAGGTAACTGCACAGATTATGCGCGGTATTACTGCAAACGCCAGTATTACTGCATTTGGGGTTTCTTTCTGACTCTTCTTTTTTTAAAAAAATATTCATTTATTTATTAATGGCCTCACTGGGTCTTAGTTGCAGCAGGATCTTTGTTGCATCATGAGTGCTTCTCTCTAGTTGTGACACACGGACTCCAGACATTGCAGACTCAGGAGTTGTGGCCCACAGGCTTAGTTGCTCCACCACATGTGGCATTTTAGTCCCTGGACCAAGGATTGAACCCTCATCTCCTGCATTGGAAGGCGGATTCTAAACACTGGATCACCAGGGAAATCCCTGTGTCTTCTCTTTTTGCTCTCCTCTTTGTATTTTGATTTAAAATAGAGATGTATAAAGCGGTAACCATAAAACTGTTAATGGAAACCATGTACAAACATGATATTTGTCACAATAACTAAATAAGGGAATATAGCACAGCTGGGAAGAAGCAGAGTTTAGAATACTATGAGATAGTTTAGAAAACTATCTCACTATAATACACACTTGATTATTCTAAAATTAAGATACTAAGTATAATTCACAGTATAACCACCCAGCCTCCCCCAAAAAAACACAAAAAAAATGAGAAAAAAATTTAAAGGCTCCAAACTTAAAAAAAATTTTTTAAATAAAGGAAAAGAGTGATAGTTACTTTGTACACTAGAAAAATTCAATTAATCACAGAAAAAAGACAGTAATTGAGGAATGAAGGAACAAAAAAGGTATGGCATGTGGAAAGTAAGAAAATGTCAGGAAAAGTCTTTCCTTGGAAGCAATCACCACAATATCAATGTATAAAACTTTTCAATGAAAAGACAGATTGGAAAAGGGGATTAACAAATGTCATCCACTATATGTTATCTACAAGAGCCTTGCCTTGTATCCAAAGACACATAGTTTGAAAACAGAAGGATAGACAATGGTATTCCATGCGAATCATCCTAAAGTGATAGTTGCAGTGGCTATACTGATATCAGATGAAATCGATTTTAACAAAAGTTTTTTTTTTTTTTTTAAAACAAAGTACCAAAAACAGATTTCTGTGTTAATAAAAGGATCAGTAAGGGGAGATGTAACAGTTATTTATCCATATAGTCTGTTAGGATATATAAAACATATAGTCCCAGATATATAAAATATATAGTCCCAGAATATATAAAACAATAAATGACAGAACTGAATGGAGTATGTAGTTCTAAATAATTCCTGGAGATTTCAATACTCTATTTTCAATGAGGGATAGGCAGACAGACAGAAGACCAATAATGAAATTAAGGAAGGCACCACTAGAACTAATTAACATCTGTAGAGCACACAGCCCAGAAAATCACATGTGTTAGGGAAGCTACAGCAAAGGAGAAGGAAAGTTTTCTACCCTTGCTTGAAACAGATACACGTGAGAAGCAACCAGGAAGCATTATTCACAGTTCTTCCACTGTGGGTGGCCTGGAGCTATGCTTTTCCACAACTCTTTAGAAAGTCAGCCTGAACCTGCCCTGTGGGCTCCTTTCTAGATGATTGCTCCATGATCTACGTGCTACTGCATTCCATGATCCATCTGCAGTGACCAGCCTACACACACTACACTGGAATTCTTATCCCCAAAGGCTCTAGGCTGCCCCCTGGAAAGTGGGAATCAACCGTGGAACAGTTAAGAAACTATGTCATCAGAATTCCCTGTCACTATTGGCTGAATACTCCCTTGGCTTCCACTTTATGGATTAATTGATTATTCCTAGCCTCAGAGTGCATGCTGGGAGAGGCCAGGCACCAGGGGCAATCCAGTGCAACTCAGGCCAGGATACAGTCAATTACCCATAGTTCCCTCCTCAGGTGCTAGGACAATAAGTTAGGGTGGGAAGAGATGGCTGAGGTTGAGAGAGACAACAGAATAGGCACTAGCCAAAGCACAATCCAGGAACCTTTGGCAGTTTCAGCCCAGGTTGCCTTCACCTTAAAAAAAAAAAAAAAAAAAACATTTAGTTAGCAAAGGAGAAGTGAGTTAAAGCTGTCCAGGGTCATGGTTGGGCCATCCTGTTGTGACAACTAAAGTTCTGTTTATCTCCTATCCACTCCACTAATGAAGGAAGGATCCCCTACCCTAAGTAGTGTGAGATGGCCAAGCATGCAACACTGGACAGATGGACAGTCAGCTGTTTGTGAGTCTCATGGACTGGCCAGGGATGGAGGTGGGTTTGGCAACAGGGAATGCCAAGCAGTGCAACGAGGGTGTGGGACTTAAGAGGGGAGTTAACCTGCAGGGACCATGGGAAATTAATGTTGTAGTAACAGAGGATGGGGCACACCCACGTTCCCACATGAGGAGATGATTGTCCTATTGGAATATTGCACTGGCTGGCAGGGAAGTAAAACTTGATGGCTGGGGGAATGGGTGAGGTACAGCTAGTCTGGTTGACAGGGGAGAATCAGCTGAGTGGGGTAGTCTTCCCACAATAAAGGGGACATTGCAGGTGAGAGCAGAAGAAAGCACAGTTGGGCCAGTGGGGTAATATGAGTCTCAAAAGCATTAAGGCAGCATTGAAAATTTGAGGTCTTAATATACAGATGGGAATCTTATATAATGAAGTCTACAGATGAAAAGTAATCCCTTTCAAAATGACAGTGACATTTTTTGCAGAAAAAAAAAAGCTGGTCCTAGAATTCATGTACAATTACAAGAGACCAGAAATAGCTAAGACAATCTTGAAAAAGAAAATTGGAAGATTCCACTACCCTGTGTCAGAATGTACCATGGCAACAGTAATCAAGACTGTGTGGTACTGAGATAATGAAAGACATACAGATCAATGGAATAGAACAGGGAGTCTGGAAATAAACACAGATATCTACCCTCAATTTATTTTCCACTGGGATATCAGATCATTAAGTGGTGAGAAGTGGGAATCTTTTCCCCAAAATGGTATGAGGACAGCAGGATATACATATGCAATAGAATAAAGTTGGACTCTTACATTATGCCAAATACAGACATTAAATGAATAAAGAATTAGCTGTAAGAGCTAAAAGCATAAAACTCTTAGAAAAAATACAAGGGTATATTAGATTGCTGGGCTTGCTAGCACAAAATACCACAGACTGATGGCTTAAACAGCACAAATTTATTTGCTGACAGCTTTGGAAACTAGAAGTCCAAGAACAAGGTATGAGCAGGTTTGGTTTCTTGTGAAGGCTCTCCTGACATGCAGATGGCGAGCTTCTCCCTGCATCCTTACATGATCGTTCCTCTAGTATATACCCATCTCTGGTGTGTCTTCCTGTCACCAAGTATGCTTTTGTCTAGGATACCAGTCAGACTCATTAGGGTCTAACCATATGTCCTCTGCTGATCTTAAGGTCCTGTCACCAAAAACAACCACATTTTGAGATAATGGGGCTTAGGCATTAAACACATGGGAATATGGGGGGTCCATAATTCAGTCCTCAGAAGGGGTAAATCTTCATAGCTTTCATTTGGCAATGGATTCATAAATATGATGATAAAAGCATCAGTAACAAAAGAAGAAGCAGATACATTGAATTTCTTTTTATTTATTTATTTACACATATATACTTATTTTTTTAATCTATTTATTTTAATTGGAAGCTAATTCCAATACTTTGGCCACCTCATGTGAAGAGTTGACTCATTGGAGAAGACTCTGATGCTGGGAGGGATTGGGCACAGGAGGAGAAGGGGACGACAGAGGATGAGATGGCTGGATGGCATCACTGACTCGATGGACATGAATCTGAGTGAACTCCGGGAGTTGGTTTTGGACAGGGAGGCCTGGCATGCTGCGATTCATGGGGTCGCAAAGAGTTGGACGTGACTGAGCGACTGAACTGAACTGAACTGAATTACTTTACAATACATTGAATTTCATAAAAATCAAAAATATTTCTATATCAAAGAACATTAACGAGACAGTGAAAGCACAACGTAGAAAATACGATAAGAATCTTGTGGTATGCATATATCGAATAAAGGTCTAGTATCCAGAACACATGAAAAACATTTACAACTCAACAAGTAGCCAAGGAATCTGAATGACAAATGAGCATAGAATCTGAATACAAAAATTTCCAAACAAGATATACAAATGTGCCATAAGGACATGAAAATAAGCTTAACATAATTAGTCATTAGGGAAATACAAGGAAAAGCCACCACATGATGTGACAGTACATTAAAAAAGATGAGTAAGTAGAATATTTTTAAGTGAAAAATAAAACATATTTACAAGGATGTAGAGGCATTGGGATCCCTGTACATTACTGTTGGGAAATGCCAAAGAATGTTCAAACTACCACGCAATTGCATACATTTCACATACTAGTAAGGTAATGGTCAAAATCCTTCAAGCTAGGTTTCAACATATGTGAACCGAGAACTTCCAAATTTACAAGCTGGATTTAGAAAAGTCAGAGGAATCAGAGATTAAGCTGCCAACATCCACTGGATCATAGAAAGAATTCCAGAAAAACATCTACTTATGTTTCATCAATAATGCTAAAGCCTTTCCATATGTGGATCACAAGAAATTATAGAAAATTCTTAAAGAGACAGAAATACCAGACCATCTTAATTGCCTCCTGAAATACCTATGTGTAGGTCAAGAAGCAACAGTTAGAACTGGACATGGAACAGTTGACTGGTTCCAAATTGGGAAAGGAGTATGTCAAGGCTGCAAATTGACACCTTGCTTATTTAACTTATATGCAGAATACATCATGTGAAATGCCAGGCTGGATGAGATGAAGCTGGAATCAAAATTGTTGGGGGAAATATCAATAACCTGAGATATGCAGATGACACCACACTTATGGCAGAATGCAACGTGGAACTGAAGAGCCTCTTGATGAAAGTGAAAGAGGAGAGTGAAAAAGTTGGCTTAGAACTCAACACTCAAAAAACTAAGATCATGGCATTTGGTTGCATCACTTAATGGCAAATAGATGGGGAAACAATGGACACAGTGACAGATTTATTTTCTTGGGCTCCAAAATCACTGCAGATGGTGACTGTAGCCAGGAAATTAAAAGATGCTTGCTCCTTGGAGGAAAAGCTGTGACAAACCTAGACAGTGAATCAAAAAGCTGAGACATCACTTTGATGACAAAAGTCCATATAGTCAAAGTTTTTCCAGTAGTCATGTATGGATGTGAGAGTTGGACCATAAAGGAGGCTGAGCACCAAAGAATTGATGCATTTGAACTGCGGTGTTGGAGAACACTCTTGAGAGTCCCTTGGACTGCAAGGAAATCAAACCAGTCAATGCTAAAGGAAATCAACCCTGAATGTTCACTGGAAGGACTGATGCTGAAACTGAAGCTCCAATACTTTGGCCACCTGATGCAAAGAGCCAACTCACTGGAATAGACTCTGATGCTGGGAAAGATAGAAGGCAGGAGGAGAAGGGGACAACAGAGGACAACATGGCTGGATGGCATCACCAACTCTATGGACATGAGTTTGAGCCAACTCCGAGAGATGCTGAAGGAAAGGGAAGCCTGGCGTGCTGCAGTCCATGGGATTGCAAAAAGTCAGACACAGCTGAGTGGCAGATCAACTGAACAACAGCAAGTAGCTGTAAAACAGAGTCTGAATGCTCCTGAAAAAGTTAAAAGCCTTATGGTTGTCTCATCAATTCCACTATTAGCTATATAAGCCAAAGAACTAGAGGTATTTGTTCAAACAAAAGGTAACAAAA
>SJYT01002631.1:31170-41247 GCA_006410635.1 Cephalophus harveyi | reverse complement strand
TGGAATGAAAACTGACCTTTTCCAGTCCTGTGGCCACTGCTGAGTTTTCCAAATTTGCTGGCATATTGAGTGCAGCACTTTCACAGCATCATCTTTCAGGATTTGAAACAGCTCAACTGGAATTCCGTCACCTCCACTAGCTTTGTTCGTAGTGATGCTTTCTAAGGCCCACTTGACTTCACATTCCAAGATGTCTGGCTCTAGATTAGTGATCACATCATCATGATTATCTGGGTCGTGAAGATCTTTTTTGTACAAAACAAGGCCTGTGTTAGGGGTGAAATCTATAATGCATAAGTTCTATATAGGGGAAGGTTGATTATCTTCACTGTGTCTCCTACTAAAGGCCATAACTCTCAAATACCATCACTGGGGGGATGGAGTGGGTAAACATTTAAATATATGAATTTGGGAGGGGGTGTCACTGTTTAGTGTAGAGCAGGTGACTAGCTCAGTCATGAAAAGAAGTCTGTCTTCATTTCTTGGAGCCTTGAAGTGAATTGGGGAGCCCTGATGAATCCCTTTTCAGCTCCTATTTTTACTCCTTCCACTCTCCAGTCTCCATTCTCGAGGCATCCAGGTCAACTTGTATGTTCTTTTCTAAGTAACTTTAGCAACATTAAAACCTCCAAATTCTCCTTCTGTCTCTCACAGGAGGTTGAAACAGTTGCTCATGTGTGATCTATACACTTTATGTTTTTTTTTTTTCTTTATATATAGAGAGAGACTTACAACTTAAAAGTTGACTTACAAACTTCCAGGTGCATAGCAAGGTGATTCAGTTATACATATACACATATATTATTTTTCAGTTTATTTTCCGTTATAGGTATTTCAAGAGATTGACAAAGGAACTACAGTTCCCAGTGCTATATAGTAAAACTTTGTTGGTTGTTGCACATCTTTTTTAAAAAATTAGAAATCTAGCATTCTATTCATACTAAGTCAAACAAGTGGAATCAAAATGTCATAAATTTTTAGTTGGGCAAACATTAAAAAGTTTTCTAAAATATATATTATACATACTGCTACTGCTAAGTCACTTCAGTCGTGTCTGACTCTGTGCGACCCCATAGACGGCAGCCCTCCAGGCACCCCCATCCCTGGGATTCTCCAGGCAAGAACACCAGAGTGGGTTTCCAGTTTCCTCTCCAATGCATGAAAGTGAAAAGTGAAAGTGAAGTCGCTCAGTCGTGTCTGACTCTACACAACCCCATGGACTGCAGGCCACCGGGCTCCTCCATCCGTGGGATTTTCCAGGCAAGAGCACTGGATTGGGGTGCCATCGACTTCTCCGATTATACATACTAGTGAGTAACTATTAATCACTTAATACCGTTGTACCATGAGTGGTCAACAGAAAACTAATAGAATTCTTTATCACCAAAGCTACCATTTAATAGAAAAACCTGACACACATCAGAATTATCTAAGAATTTTTTGAAAAACGCCAAGGTATTGCTTTTATTCTCCAAAGCTACAGATATGTTGCTAATGAGCAGCCATGCTTAAAATCAACTGGACCATAATGATCTTTTAGTTTTATCTAGTTTCATTTTTTCTATTTCATATTCAGTGCTCACGTTTAATTCAGTTTATGTTTTCCAATTTCTCCATCTCTTACTTTTGATGTTCTTTCTCAAGACTTTATTAACTTTTAAAAATAAGTGTATCTCTGATGACCTGAGCTGACACAAGGTGGCGAGTGGGGAGCACACCCAGTTTCCCATACCCCAGGGTGCCGCCTATAGGGACATTGCCATTTTGTTTTTGCAATGGTGCAATGTAAAGGACAGAGAAGGCAATGGCACCCCACTCCAGTACTCGTGCCTGGAAAATCCCATGGATGGAGGAGCCTGGCAGGCTGCATTCCATGGGGTCGCTAGGAGTCAGACACGACTGGGCGACTTCACTTTCACTTTTCACTTTCATGCATCGAAGGAAATGGCAACCCACTCCAGTATTCTTGCCTGGAGGATCCCAGGGATGGGGGAGCCTGGTGGGCTGCCATCTATGGGGTGGCACAGAGTCGGACACGACTGAAGCGACTTAGCAGCAGCATCAGCAGCAGCAGTGTAAAGGAATGGACTCCTGTGGGCTCAACGTATGACCTGGGGCTGGAAGGCTTCCAAGCGATCTGAAAGCCTCGATCACTCATTGGACGCCAGTCATGCCACTCCTAGCCTCCTGGCAAATGAGCTTAGAGCTGGCGCTGGAGGAAGTGGTCCCGGTTGACCCTTCCAGCTCCGCCTACCGTCGCCAGCCCATCAGGGCCTTTCCCGCCTGTCCGCCGCCAGCTCAGCTTCGGTCTTGGTGGGCGGGTCTGCGGGCTACCCCCTCGCCATTCCTGTTGTGGGGCCCACACCCGCACCTCGCAGACTCCTGTTCCCTGTGCAGCCGAGGTCTCTGCTGTCCCCACCCCCACCCTGCAGTCCCACGGCCAACGGCGTCTCCTCAGCGCAGCACTCAGCGGCCGCCATCTTCCCGGCAGACATCACTGCAGGACGATCACTGTCTGGCACGTCTCTGCTGCCATGTCTGCCGCAGAGGAGCACGACTGGATCCCAGGTGGCCCGGACAGAGCCTGTGGCGGGGCGGGCTGCGACCCCAGTCTCCCTGGGGTCCAAGCGTCTGCTTCGGAGGGGCTGGAAGGAGTCGAGGAGGCCACGGCTCTTCTGGCCTCCTTGGAGGTCTCCAGAGCCCTGCCCGGGGAGCAGGGCTGGCCACAGGCCGCAGCGGAAGAGGAATGTGGTGGAGAGCCGTTAGAGGAGGAGGAGAGGGAGGAAGATGGAGAGGAGACGGAGGAGGACGAGGAAGAGGGTGAGATTGATTTCGAGGTGGACGACGTAGAGGAGGAGGCGCCCCTGTCTGGAGAGGGCGAGGAAGGGGAGGACACGGAAGAGGAGGACGAGAATGAGCAGGAGGGTGCGGCAGCGGTTGCAGGCCTTGGGTTCTCTGTGGAGACGTTTGGGTCCCTGTTCTGGAGTGAGGTCGACTCCTTTCTACGCAATTTCCTTACCAACAAACATGTCCTGGCCTGTCCTCCCACTGACCGCCTGATGGCCAGGGGCCGCTCCCAGCCACCCTCAGACCCTGGAGAAGGTCTGGTGCCTCGTCAGGAGCAGAAAGACCTGGGAGAGAGAGACAGAGTCTTGCAGGGTGAGTACCCGGTGGAGGGCGCTACCCCCTGGGAGCTGCGGGATCCTGCGGAGGGGCTTGCATCCTAGAAGATGGAGGAACCAGGGGTGGAGGCCGAGTCTGGGCNTCTGGTGCCTCGTCAGGAGCAGAAAGACCTGGGAGAGAGAGACAGAGTCTTGCAGGGTGAGTACCCGGTGGAGGGCGCTACCCCCTGGGAGCTGCGGGATCCTGCGGAGGGGCTTGCATCCTAGAAGATGGAGGAACCAGGGGTGGAGGCCGAGTCTGGGCGAAGAAGCCCTGACTGCTGCCTCTGAGACTGGGAGGTTGAGGTCTGTGGTCCCGGAGGTGCCGAGGCGGGCAAGTGGTGGCTGAGCCTTCAGGCCCTTGTGGGGCCACTGAGCTCAAAGGTAGGTCTCTAGCAGTCACGCAGTGGGTCAAAACTCTCAAAAACCTCCGGGCACCATTTGCACAAGTGGAAGCCCGGTTCTATAGACCTTCATGGTCTCAAGAAAAAACATGCTGCCTTCTACCAACCTAGAGGCAAACAAGTGGCATCCATCCCTTTGGGTCAACGGCTTTAAAAAATGTGAATATTCTCGGTAGGAGGATCTGAGAAAATGATGACATCTCACAGGGGCCTTTTTCAGCGATTGAGGAATCTGTGAGCATCCCCACAGAATTTGTCTTTAAATCAAACGAACATGTTTTCCATTCAGGTTCCAACAGACACATAGAAACTGGTATCAGTATCAAATGATTTGGATCCCTTCTCCAAAGGGGCCAAAAATAATCAGAGAGATCTGTGTGAGACCTACTGGAAAGAGGGAGAAAACGTTCGTGAAAATAGTCAAGCAGCAGACATGATGGGGGGTAGAAATGTATCCAGGTATTATTTGTTTTTTCTTTTATTAAACCTATTTCTCTTCTCTCAGGCCTAGACTCTGCTGCTGATTTTAAGTTGGGATATTTTCCCTGCCAACGTTTGACCCCAGTGTCTGCATCATTCTGCCCTAATGATGAGGGTGAGGATCAGTATGAAACCACTGATGAAGAGGAAGAGGATGGAAATGAAAAACCTGAAGGACTCTAAATGGATGTGGTCTCAGCAAAGAGCAGCTCTGGCTAATACAGGTATTACTGTATAGGCTTTAGTATGACATAACCATTCCTGAGAAGGAAATGGCAACCCACTCCAGTGTTCTTGCCTGGAGAATCCCAGGGACAGGGGAGCCTGGTGGGCTGCCATCTATAGGGTCGCACAGAATCGGACACGACTGAAGTGACTTAGTAAATTAGCAACCGTTCCTGACACATACCTGTTAGTAACAGCTTTATGTTTTTTAATTTTTCTTCTGTAAAGTAAATAAGAAAATTGTTGAAATTAAGTTTTGGAAAAAGAGTTTATTGTTAATAATGTATTCTAGATAATATAGGAGGCAGTATGTTCTGAAATGTATTTCATTTATAGCCACACATCTTTTGTCCTGTAGCTTTAAGTCTACTACAGATATAAATAACACTGACTCAAATCTATCATTGTTCTATTAATTTTGGCCCAACTTACTGTCATTGAAAGGGATTTCTTTCAGCTATTTGTCAAGCCTGTCTTAAATCCTTTTATTGCAGCCCCAAATAAATTAAAATATAACGTTGTAAATAATTTGTGTGATGGTGCCCTAGCCTCTACTATATTTTATTGAAAGTAACTGATGGATGACCTAGCTTGCCTGGAACAGCAGCATCAGCATCAGCTGGGAACTTGTTTGCTGTGCACATTTCAGACCCTGCTCCAGACCTACTGAGTTGGAAATCCTGAGGGTAGGCTGCTAGCCATCAGGGTTTTACAGTCCTCCAGGTGCTACTGAAGCACACCGGAGTTTCAGAACCACTGCTTTAGAGCAGTGGGGGAAAGGTTTACTACATCTACTGTGACTAGTGAAGTTGCTCAGTCGTGTCCGACTCTTTGCAACCCCATGGACTGTAGCCTACCAGGCTCCTCCGTCAGTGGGATTTTCCAGGCAAGAATACTGGAGTGGGTTGCCGTTTCCTTCTCCAGGAGATCTTCCCAACCCAGGGATTGAACCCAGGTGTCCCGAATCGCAGGCAGACGCTTTACCATCTGAGCCACCAGGGAATCACCCTTAATTCACTGACTTGGTACTGTCACAGGTGAACTAAACAGGGTGGTAAGATCTGGACTTACGAAGACACTAGAATTCTCAGGGGTTTGAGACAGGCAGCACTCTTGGAGGGGTGTGTTAGTATCCTAAGGTTGCCATAACAAATTACCACAAACCAGATGGATTAAAACAACATAAATAAATTCTCTCCCAGTTCTGGAAGCCAGAAATCTGAGGTCAAGATATAGCAAAGGGTGGTCCCTTCCAGAGGCTCTGAAGCAGAATCTGTTTCACGCCTCTCTCCTCGTTTCTGGTGGTTTCTGTCAATCGTTGGCATCTCCATTGTCACATAGCGTTTTCCCCTGTCTGTTTCTTTGTCCTTTTCTCTTGTCATAAGGATATCAGTCATACTGAATTAAGGACCCACCCTATTCCAGTATGACCTCATCTTAACTATTCCTGCAAATATCCTAGTTCCAAAGAAAGTCACATTTCAGGTTCTAGGGGTAAAGCTTCAACATATCTTTTTAGGGGGACATAATACAGCTTATAACAAGGGGCAAAGATTCAGGGGTGGAAGCGACAAATAGATAAAACCTACTTCTGAAAGCGTAAAGGCATCATGATACCATACTTATGTGAAGTTTAAAAACATGCAACAGTTCTTATATTGATTATAGGTTCATATATTCGTAGTAAAAGGTATACATAGGAGTGATGCACACATAGGTAGCATGCAGAAAGGTGTGTATGAAAACAATAACCTTATTTAGGACAGTGGTTAAACCTTATTCAATAGGGGGAGAATTCGACTGGGGAGAGGTTTAATGGGTTTAAAGTTTATTTGTAAGCTTTTGTTTTGAAGATGAGCGATGGTTGCATGGGTGTAGTAATCTCTGTGCCTTTGTCTAGGTCTGAAATATCTCCTCATCTAAAGGAAATTGAAAGGAGAAATGGGCCTAATATCTGGAACTGATTGAAGGAAAACTGCCAAGTGCTATTTGAGCAGAGTAGAGATTCAGAGGAGTACCAGGGGTTTGAGGGTAGAAGGCCTTCTTTCTATATTTAGTTAAGGCCACTTGAATGCTCGCTAGTTAGCAGCAATACCTTTCCCTATTTTCTGTGCTAGTTCATCTCGTCCTTGAGTATATTAACATTATTTATTAATGTTTCTCCCCGACTCCCTAAAGTGTGAGCTTCTGAATAGTTGAGAACTTATAGGCTTCTATTCGTCTCTTCTAAAGCATTGTGGTTTCTTCGTCATAGGTGCTTCATAAAGGTTTGTTAAAGTTAGTATAAGGTATCCGCAACCCTTTTCTGTGACTCTGGTTTTGTCATTTGAAAATGTATTATCACATAGTAATGCAGGGTATTACTTATGGTGAGAACAAAGAAAAAAGGCACAATACCTTTTTTCATTGTTTAATGAAATAACAGCCCAACTAGGAGCGTGTGTGTGTGTGTGTGTGTGTGTGTGTGTGTGTGTGTATTTCTGTGTTAATATAGTTAATGTAATGCAATTCAATCGTGTCCAACTCTGTGCAACCCTGTGGACTGTAGGCCTCCAGGCTCCTCTGTCCATAGGAGTGTCTCACTGTCCCAGGGAGAATACTGGAATGAGTTGGCATTTCCTCTTTCAGGGGATCTTCCCGACCCAGGGGTTGAACCCGCGTCTCACAGGCCTCCTGCATTGCAGGCAATTGCTTAACACTGAGACACCCATGTATAACCATAGTTAATATGAAAGGCCCTTATGCGGGCTTAAGAATTTTTGGAGGTTCACTTTAAACACAAAACACCTCTTTTTGAGATAAGCCTTTTTTGGTGCATACTCCTGAGTCCATGTCCCTGCCTCTCATTATGGTCCAGGTACCTAGGACCCTGAATTTACTCCCCAAGTGGCCCCATGTCCCCAGCCCCAGGAGGCATGTGTGTTCCTCTTCACTGAGTCTGTGCTTCTCAGGGTTGAGTGGCACTGCCAGTGCTATGCTCTCAGGACTGAGAGGAATCTAAGAGGTGGTGGCTTTGTATACAGGCAAACGGACAAGTGGGCCACATTATGCACATAGATGTACGTGATGCTTTTCATGGTGAGGGAGGAAGCTCAGGCTTGCTCCACTGAAGGTTGCTGAAGCTCTAACATATTGAGAGGTGTTCCCTCGATCAGGTCAGGGACAAACTCTTTTCTGTTACTCTGGGTGTTTGTGGCTTTCCTATTTTCACATGTATTGAATATATTCTCACTGGGTCCTTCAATCGTGAAAATTTTGGGCTTCTTTAGGATAAGACCTGTCTTGTACCTATCTGTCTCACCCAGGAAAGGTTAGGGTGTTTTGATATTTTCCTTGGTTATGGCTCCATCTTCTGAAAGGATGCGATCCAAAGCTCTCCTTTATTCCACTACCTGGGAGATTACCATTGGGAGAAAAAGAAAGGGGTACGGTGGGTGCCAGAGAGGGAAATGATTTTCTGTTAACCCTGAGGCATATTTTAAGGATACTAAAGTTAGTGATGAAGAATCATTGTACTGTAAGCCCCCTATTTTCAGATGCTTATAACTCCAAGGAATACAAAGGAGAACACATTTAAAACTCTAACACAGAAGAACTCTTGGAAAATGATGTTTTGTGAAATGCGGTATTATTAAGTCCTCTGTGATATGAATCACATAGTATTATCGCATAGGTTTTGAGGCATGAAATTTACATTTCTTAGAAGTCTAAGCAATGGTTTATGTGTGCTTAGATGAGGAATTGATTTCATCACCAAATCCATGAAGAAAATCAGTTTAAAACTATTCTAAGAGGCACCTAAAACTTAGCTCTTTTTCTCTCCCTCTCATTCAATTTGTTATTTACTCTCAGTTCAGTTCACTTCAGTTCAGTCACTCAGTTGTGTCCGATTCTTTGGACCCCATGAATCTCAGCACACCAGGCCTCCCTGTCCATCACCAACTCCCGGAGTTCACTCAGATTCACGTCCATCGAGTCAGTGATGCCATCCAGCCATCTCATCCTCTGTTGTCCCCTTCTCCTCCTGCCCCCAATCCCTCCCAGCATCAAAGTCTTTTCCAATGAGTCAACTCTTTGCAGGAGGTGGCCAAAGTACTGGATTTCAGCTTTAGCATCATTCCTTCCAAAGAACACCCAGCACTGATCTCCTTTAGAATGGACTGGTTGGATCTCCTTGCAGTCCAAGGGACTCTCAAGAGTCTTCTCCAACACCACAGTTTAAAAGCATCAATTCTTCGGCGCTCAGCTTTATTTCCATTTCCCACCGTATTTTAGTCCCCATCAGTTTCTTATAAATTATGAACTGTTTTGTATATACAGAAGATAAGAGAGCATATATGAAAGGTATATCATAATAATATGAAAACCTGTCTACCCAGCACAAAGCTTGAAAATTAGAACATAGCCAATGCTTTTAAATCCTACCTGTGCCCTCCCTGATTCACTTTCTCATTCCTTCCCAGAGGTAGCAACTATCCTGAACTTTATTAATAATTCACTTATTTATACATTCACTGCATGGAAATGTTCCTTCAAATTGCATTATTTCTTGTCCATTCTGGACTGCATGCAAATATAATTATACTAGAGGTATTACTTGTGCTTCTCTCCTCCCCCATCACCCTGTGGTTGTGAGATTTGTGTATACTGCTATGTATAGCTTCGAAGTCAGTTTTCATTGCTGTACAGTTCTCCATCATATGAAAATCCCACAATGTGTCTATTTCCTGTTTGTGGACCTAGGGGTTGTTTTCATTTGTATCTTTTTGCAAATTATTGTGCAGTGAACTTTCTCATTCATATCCCCTGATGCTGATCCATGAGAGTTTCTCTAGATTCTCAGTTCAGGGCAATGTTATACACCATGGCCCTCAACCAAGGAACATTTGATAATGTCTGGAAACATTTTTGGTTGTCATAACTGAGGATGTGCTCCTGGCATCTAGTGGGTAGAGACCAGAGACACTGCTAAGCATCCTACAATGGACAGGACAGTCCACAGAGCAGAATTGTCTCTTCCACAATGTCAGCAGTGGAGAAGCCCTGATCTCCGGTACATTCATAGACATGAAAGTCCCGGATCATAGTGTGTGCCCAAGTTCTGTTGCAGGGAAAAGCCAATTCTGACCCCATGTTGGAACTGTTACTTTGACTTGTTTTTCATTGCTTTTGTTATGATAGTCATACACAATGGCTGCCTCGGAGAATCCTGCCCCTCTGCCTCACTGTTAAACTAAACTGCTGTTGTTCAAGACCCTATCCACATGTGGATGACTGAAAGGAAGAAGTTAAACATCTCCTTCCTGAGGCCTGCCATTCGAAGAGATATTTAGAACATTTCTGGGCTTTTCACTTTGTTTCCTCACCTCCTCCCACCTGATCTATAAGGGAACCTTGTATCCAGACCCTGATTAGAGGGTTATTTTGAGACATTAGTCTGCTTTCCAGATAAAATCGTATTCCTTGCCTCAGCACCTTATCTCTGATTCATTGGCCCATCGTGCAGGGAGCAGAGCAAGCTTAGGCTCAGGAACAGTTCACCTGTACCTGTTGTTGATTAGTCATTAAGTCATGTCCAACTCTTTAGTGACCCCCATATACTGTAGCCTGCAAGGCTCCCCTGATCATGGAATTTCCCAGGCAAGAATACTGGAGTGGGTTGCCATTTCCTTCTGCAGGGGATCTTCCTGACCCAGGGATCAAACTTGCACCTCCGGCATTGGCAGGTGGATTCTTTATTGCTGAGCCAGCAGGGAAGCCCCTCAACTTTACTAGGTAATCTCAATTATCTTTCAAAATGGTTGTAC
>SJYT01002631.1:4561-31095 GCA_006410635.1 Cephalophus harveyi | reverse complement strand
GCATTGGCAGGTGGATTCTTTATTGCTGAGCCAGCAGGGAAGCCCCTCAACTTTACTAGGTAATCTCAATTATCTTTCAAAATGGTTGTACCGGTTTATATTCCCAATAGCAGAACAGGAGAATTCTACTTGTTCCACATTCTTGCCTACTTAGAGCATAATTACTGTCATTATCTTTTTTAAGTCATAAATTTTTTGTTTTGTTTTTACTATTTATTTGACTGCACTGGGTCTTCATTGTGGCATGTGGGATCTTTGTTTCAGTGCACATAGTGGCGCGTGGGCTCAGTAGTTGCAGCTCTCTAGTTGTGAGACGTGGGCTTAGCTGCTCAGCAGCATGTGGGATCTTAATTACCTGTGTGCATGTATGAGTAGTCATTAAGTTGTGTCTGACTCTTTGAGCCCCATTGGACTGTAGTCCTCCAGGCTCCTAAATCCCCAAATATTGGGATTCTCCAGGCAATAATACTGGAGTGGGTTGCCATGCCCTCCTCCAGGAGATCTTCTTACTTGCTCCACATTCTTGCCTACTTAGAGCATAATTACTGTCATTATCTTTTTTAAGTCATAAGTTTTTTGTTTTGTTATTAATATTTATATGACTGCACTGGGTCTTCATTGTGGCATGTGGGATCTTTGTTTCAGTGCACATTGTGGCACGCGGGCTCAGTAGGCAGCTCTCTAGTTGTGAGACGTGGGCTTAGCTGCTCAGCAGCATGTGGGACCTTAATTACCTGTGTGCGTGTATGAGTAGTCATTAAGTTGTGTCTGACTCTTTGAGCCCCATTGGACTGTAGTCCTCCAGGCTCCTAAATCCCCAAATATTGGGATTCTCCAGGCAATAATACTGGAGTGGGTTGCCATGCCCTCCTCCAGGAGATCTTCCTGACCCAGGACTCGATATTCCCTGTGTGAATGTATGAGTAGTCATTAAGTTGTGTCTGACTCTTTGAGCCCCATTGGACTGTAGTCCTCCAGGCTCCTAAATCCCCAAATATTGGGATTCTCCAGGCAATAATACTGGAGTGGGTTGCCATGCCCTCCTCCAGGAGATCTTCCTGACCCAGGACTCGAAGCTGCATCTCCTGTGTCTCCTGCATTGAAAGAGGATTCTTTTTACCCACTCACTAGCTGTCGGGAAAGCCCCTTAGTTCCCTGACCAGTGACGAAACTTGCTTTTCCTGCATTGCCAGGCAGGTTCTTAACCATCGACCACAAGGGAAGTCCCGAAAATATATACTATAGGAGGGCATTTTTAAGGGTCTCCCTGGCGGCTTAGATAGTAAAGAGTCTGCCTGCAATGTGGGAGACCTGGGTTTGATCCCTGGGTCAGGAAGAACCATTGGAGAAGGGAATGGCAACCTCACTCCAGTATTCTTGCCTGGAGAATTTAAAAATTAAAAAACAGGCATGCATAAATAGATGGTAAGAGTATACAAAACAACTGGGGGTATGAGAAAAAGAATGAGAGACTTTCAGGGTGGTCATTTTTATTTAACTCAGTAGTTACAATTTATGGAACTATTTTCCTGAATAGTACCACATAACTGGCATAATCAGGAGGGTGGGAAGTGAGGAAGCCACGGGACTGCTATGTTTCTGCTGAGACCATGACAGATTTTGGCTGCAAGACCACACTGACTCCTTCCCCATCTGTACAGTCAAGGTAGATGTCTCATGCCTTGCCTTTTGATACCCACAAAGCTAGGAACTGTACCCTGGGACCTCTATTATCACTCATGTAAAAGAAGTGAAATTTTATGAGCCCACCCTCACTAACAGAAAACAGAAACCACAAAAGAAGCATGGACTACACCTCGCTTCTCCTTCCAAGTCTCATGGGTGTTTCTTATCTGCTTGGAAGAAGCTTCTATTCGTGGAATCCAGGCCATCAGGGCAAGAGTTTAGGAAAGGTAGACTTGGTTTCCAACTTCTATCAGGCCTTACCTGGTGTAATTGGGATTGGGATGGAATCAGGTGAGCTGATCTATGACACTTGCCACAGGATGTAAAACTGAAGGTGGAGATGCCAGTTAGGAGGCTATTGTAGTAGTCTACCTGAGAGATGATGGTGTCTTGGATCAGAGTGACAAAAGCAAAGGTGTTAGGAAGTGGTTGGATTTACATTTTTCTCAGAAAACAGGACTCGCCTGTACATTATGGCAGGGTTGAGGGAAAGATATAAAAGTCTGAGGATTAATACTTCCTTTCACTCCTGTCCTAGACATCCAGTTTTCTTGGCAAACCCTCAAGCCTGGTTTAGGAACCCCTCTTATGTATATCCCCATATCATGTTTTTGGGAATTCCTTGTTTCATCATCTGTATTTCTACTACACAGTCATTTCCCCCGGGGTCGAGGTATGTGTGGCTGTGCATGGCACAGTGGCTGGCATGGTGTTCTCTCAATAAATGCTGTTATAATGATGAAATGAAGGAATACTAGATCACCTTGAGTTCATCAGCTCAATGATGGTGAATTTCTCTGTATTAAGGGGCCCTATGACTCCTTGCTTATTTCCATTGTTGCCAGATGGGCTACATCTTCCGGTGCGCGTTGTGAACACATTTTAGTAGTCAAAAACTGAGATCCAAACCCAAGTAAGGGGCGTGCAACTGAGGCTTATTCCTGCCAATTCACATTATGTTCAACTAAATTTCCCTTTTGCTCTCCATGAGAGTGATTGCCCTAAGCCCACTTATCCCTCATTATAGTATATCAGAACCACAGAGAAAGTTCTTTTTCTTTTGTCCTGTGCTCCATTGTGAAGAAGACCATGTCCACATGAATATCTAGACAAAGCTGCTGACAAAAAGATATAACTACTGAAGCTGCTGCTATAGGGAGTACTTGAGAGTCTCAATGAAAAGGAAAGCAGAAACATTAACTTGATATGGACTCAGAGCTTTGAGTAATGTTATATGTGAAACCATTTAAATTCTGTGATGACAATAAAACACTAAGTCTAGTCATTCAAAATGATAAAGTAAGGCAATACGCTGGTTCCATGTAACTGAAGGGTTTACCACCCCTACTGGGTGAGCCAGAAGCTACACTTCAGATCTCCCAAGGAAAAGCCATCATGAATAATCAGTTGCTTTGTACATTGCCACTTCTAAATTAACAGGATAGCAGCACATTTAAAATGAATTTATTGTGATTCAGTGAGCATAGTAGTTTGTATATATATTAAGCCCCTACATATGAATGGGTTCCATTCTGAGAGTGCTTCCAAGTCCAATTTGTTTGTTGAGTTCAACAAAGTTAACCTAGATACACAATTAACACAATCAGCTATATAGTACTGTATTGTAATAGATTTATAATACTTTACACATGACTAATACATAAACAAACAAACACAGAAAATAATGAAAATATTTTTAGTTTTAGAGTACAGTACCTTGAAAAGTATACAAGTACAGTATAACGGGCTGTCATGGAATGAACAGGCAAGAAAAGTTACTGACTGGAGGAGAGAAAGGAAGTGGGAGATGGTATGGCTGGAAGATTGTCAGCCATAGGAGATGGAGGGAAAGCTGCAATTTTTGCATCTTTGAAAGCTCACAACTTGAAGATTCGCACATGGGAACTTCCTGTATTCCTTGGGGGTCTAAAGCCTTCCTGGAGCCTGTGTCAGAAAGAGCCTTTTCTGATCTCCTGGATTCCAGGAGCTTCTGATTGAGGCAGACACATTTGGAACATATCGTAAGCTCTAACTCCCCCTGGACTGCATTTTCCAACCCTTCTGTACACCGGACCCTCCCTCCAGTCAGAGTTACAAATCTCATCTCAGGAACTATGGATAAGGTCAGGTGGCTCCCGTGACCTATGTTTTTTCTTCTATGTGGCTTCAGTGATCCATATTTTTCCTTCTCATATGTCCTATCAACTGGCCAGAAGAAAAAGCCCACTTAACTCCAGAGTATCTTCCATTTCTTGAGCATTGATTGTATATTTGGCAATAATAATTTTGATGCTTTCCGTGAATTAACTCATTGTATCCTACAAGGAAGTCTTATTACTATCTTACTCTAGAGATGAGGAAACTGAGGCAAAGCAGAGCTGTGTAAGTTGCTTAAGATTCCACAGCTAGTGAGCGGCACAGGTAAAATTCAAACCCAGCCAGTCTCGCTTCAGAGTCTAAGCTCTGACTTCTACTACATCATCACCCCTCCTGGATGGAAAATGTGAGGAATAATACCTATCTTAGAGAGCTGAAATGAGAACTAAATGATTACTATTAATTCTGTGGAGGAGGATGGCCACTTTCTGATCAGTGGACTGGGACAGACAGTATATTTTGTAATTACATCGTCTCCCCTCTTGGATGGAAAATGTGAGGAATAATACCTATCTTAGAGAGCTGAAGTGAGAATTAACTGATTACTATTAATTCTGTGGAGTAGGATGGCCACTTTCTGATCAGTAGGCTGGGACAGAGAGTATATTTCATAATGAAGATCCACACATAATCCTCAGATCAAAATATCCAGTTTTGTTTCTTTTTAATAAACTTAAAGTGAAGTTCGACATAAGCAAGGTGTCATATTAATTCATTTCATTGGAAAGAAGCTCTCTGGTCTTTGAATATGTTTGCATCAAGTGGAACACAAGTAGTGTCACTCTACTTCAATAACTACACTAAAGTCTTTGACTGTGGGGATCAAACTTTTCCCACAAACTGTGGGAAACTCTTAAAGAGATGGGAATATCAGACCACTTTACCTGCCTCCTGAGAAATCTGTACGCAGGTCAAGAAGCAACAGTTAGAACCAGACATGGAACACTGGACTGGTCCCAAACTGGGAAAGGAGTATGTCAAGGCTGTAAATTGTCACCTTGCTTATTTAAGNTATCAGACCACTTTACCTGCCTCCTGAGAAATCTGTATGCAGGTCAAGAAACAACAGTTAGAGAACCAGACATGGAACAGTGGACTGGTGCCAAATTGGGAAAGAAGTATGTCAAGGCTGTAAATTGTCACCTTGGTTATTTAACTTATATGCAGAGTACATCACATGATATGCCGAGCTGGATGAAGATCAAGCTGGAATCAAAATTGCCGGGAGAAATATCAATAACCTGAGATATGCAGATGACACTACACGTATGGCAGAATGCAACGTGGAACTGAAGAGCCTCTTGATGAAAGTGAAAGAGGAGAGTGAAAAAGTTGGCTTAGAACTCAACACTCAAAAAACTAAGATCATGGCATGTGGTCCCATCACTTAACGGCAAATAGATGGGGAAATGATGGACACAGTGACAGATTTAGTTTCTTGGGCTCCAAAATCACTGCAGATGGTGACTGCAGCCATGAAATTAGAAGATGCTTGCTCCTTGGAAGAAAAGCTATGACAAACCTAGACAGTGAATCAAAAAGCTGAGACATCACTTTGATGACAAAAGTCCATATAGTCAAAGTTTTTCCAGCAGTCATGTTGGATGTGAGAGTTGTACCATAAAGAAAGCTGAGCACTGAAGAGTTGATGGTTTTGAACTGATGCTGGAGAAGACTCTTGAAAGCCCTTTGGATCAAACTAGTTAATCCTAAAGGAAATCAGTCAGTCCTGAATATTCATCAGAAGGACGGATGCTGAAGCTGAATCTCCAATACTTTGGCCAACTGATATGAAGAGCTGACTCACTGCCAAAGGCCCTGGTGCTGGTGAGATGGTAACAGGCAGGAAGGCCAGGGGTCTCCAAAGGGAGGAAATAGGCTGCAAGTGTCAGACACTTTTATCTCTCTAAAGTGGCAGGAGGAAACAAATTAGGGATATATTTTTTCCTTCTCTATACAAATTTAAAAGAAGATTTCTCTTAAAATACTGTGTTGCCATGACGACACCTGATCTCACCTGAAGTGAACTATTCTCAAACCTTGAGTTAACCAATGCAATTTGATCTTGGAAATGTTTGTCTTAAGCTATGTTAATGTACTATGCATTTACCGGTTCCCTCTAATGCCTCAGAATTTGCTTGACAAACCAGTATGCTATACTCAGACATTGTTCCCCTAATCTATGTAAATGAAACTATTTGTATGGTACTCTGCCCTTCTACAAGACTCAAGTCAATCATTTTATGGCCCAGGATGAATCATCTGGTGCCAAGATTATCCCAAAATGCATCTTATAGATGGGGGGCCTGGTGCCATTCTGAGTTTTAAGACATTCCTTTCTTTCATTAACAAACTGCTAGGAGAAGGCAATGGCACCTCACTCCAGTACTCTTGCTTGGAAAATCCCATGAACGGAGGAGCCTGGAAGGCTGCAGTCAATGCGGTCACTGAGAGTCAGACACGACGTATTGACTTCACTTTCATGCATTAGAGAAGGAAATGACAACCCACTCCAGTGTTCTTACCTGGACAATCCCAGGGATGGGGGATTCTGGTGGGCTGCCATCTGTGGGGTCACACAGAGTCAGACATGACTGAAGTGACTTAGCAGCAGCAGCAGCAGTTACTATATAACGTCCAGCTGAAGACTAGCAGCGGGGCACTCTTTCTGTCCCCTTCTGATGCCTATGTCAGAAGCTTTCTCTATCTCCTCTATACTTTAATAAAACTTTATTACACAAAAGCTCTGAGCGATCAAGCCTCCTTTCTAGTCCCTGATTGAATTTTTCTCCTCCAGAGGCCAAGAATCCTGGTGTCTTTTTGTGGATTAACAACAACCTTTCACTGGGAAATATTGAAGGCAGGAGGAGAAGGGGACGACCAGAAGATGAGATGGTTGAATGGTATTACCAACTTGATGGACATGAGTTTGAGTAAGCTCTGGGAGTTGGTGATGGACAGGGAAGCCTGGTGTGCTGCAGTCCATAGGGTTGCCAAGAGTCAGACACGAATGAGTGACTGAACTGAACTGAGGGTCACTCTGACTTCATTTTCATAGCTGACTCCTTAGTTGGATGTACAGTCCACAGTGATACTTTTCCAGCCTTAACAACTCCTGGACAAGTTTATACACTTGAATACTTTTGCACCCTGTTCCAAATGCCCCTCGCCTTACTTCAATTATGTCAGTATTGCCAAACACAGCCTTGGTGGCTGTTTGTCTGCTAAAGCATGTTGACCCATTTTGTTCCAGCTCAACTCAGTATACTTCATATGAAAGAAATAAAGACTAGGGGAATCAGTTCACTGTAATGAGCAGTGTTCTTATAAACAACATCAGGAACATGGATGCTGACAGAAGGGCTGAGTTGGGATCTTATCTTGTTTTATGGAAACTGATGTTGCCCAGTAAATACTGGTTTCCATGTTAGCCCAGGCTATAATGTCAAGGTATTAAATGAATGTGATATGTCCAAATCCTTAAGAGTGAACTAGTGAATAGCTCATTTCTTTAAAACTCTATATTACCTCAAAACAAACCAGTTGCTCCAGTTAGTCAGGTTTGCAAGCTAAGAAAAAAGATAAATAGTTCAAATAACATTCTCTCTTGGGTTTGACATTTCTAAAAATGAGAAAAGTCCACCAAGAAAGCAAATGTGGCTTCTTGTTGATTAAGAACACCTAGGCAACATACCTTGGAATTGGTCAACTGTAACCTGATTTTCTCCCACTTCTACAATGCCAATTACTCAAATGACTTCTCTAATTTGTCTTCTAGGATTTAAGATGTTAAAATTGCTTTTTACTATAACTTACACAAACCATGATTATATTTATTTGTTAAAGCGGTGTAGGAATACAGAGAATAAATTATTGTGGATAAAAAGAGTTTATTTTTATTTTATTTTTTAAAATAATTTCACATGTTTATCTATTTTTGGCTGGGCTGGGTCATTGTTGCTGCATGTGCTTTTTCTTTAGGCGCAGCAAGTGGGGGCTACCCTGTAGTTGTGGTGTGTGGGCTTCTCATTGTGGTGTCTTCTCTTGTTGCAGAGCATGGGCTCTAGGGAGCTTGGGCTTCATTAGTTGCTTCATGTGGGCTCAACAGTTGCCACTCCCGGGCTCTAGAACACAGGCTTAGTAGTTGTGGCACATGAGTTTAGTTGCTTCAAGGCATGTGGGATCTTCCCAGATCAGAGATCAAAGCTGTGTCTCCTGCACTGGCAGGTGGATCCTATACCACTGAGCCATGAGGAAAGCCCCAAGAATATTTTTTTAATGAGAATAAATATGAGGATTATGGAGTTACTGATGCAAAAAAGGTGGATCTTCCCAGATGAGGGATCAAACCTGTGTCTCCTGCACTGGCAGGTGGATCCTTTACCACTGAGCCACGAGGAAAGCCCCAAGAATTTATTTTTAATCAGAATAAATATGAGGATTATGCAGTTACTGATGCAAAAAAGTGAACTTACACACTTTAAAGTGAAATAAGACACACAGACAGATTTTAATAAAAGGTACTATGTAACCAGGGAATAAGCAGAACCACACACCACATGCAGTTAGAGCCCTCATAGTTTGCTTTGGGGAGAGGATCATAAGGTATTGGCTTTTTCCAAAAGATGGGATTTTGGCAAAGGAAAAAAAAAAAACTAATTATCTGCAGGACAGCCTTGCTCAGTGAAAGGCCAGTAGCTTCATTAGGTTGAACTGACTGTCCATGACCGGAAGGGCAGAGAGGGGGAAGCAAGATGGGTAGGTTGTAAAAACATAGGAAATTTTGAGCAAAACACATGAAATTCTCCCTTAGCCCAGTCAAGTTGACATGTAAAATTAACCATCATAATTCCTGTGGAGAATACTCACCCTGTACATCACCCATGAGATGACATACTTACAGGATGATGACCTTCCACGTATATCAAAAACAATTTGAATAGCTCCTAGGTGTCAGGTTACTCTAACAAACAGATTTGTTAACAAATGTATTTCTTAATTAAAAATGAAATGGGTAACATGTTTATAAAATAGTCGTTCATGATAAGTTCGAGGAAAAGTATTCTAAAGGCCAGCGTCTAGAGGCCCATCCCTTTGTCTCAATTTATTCTGCTCCCACCAAAAGTCAGGATTGATTATCTCTAACTTGGATCATTAACAGCTTCATTCTCTCTGATTTTCTGCACTTTCACTATGATGTGTTTAGGAATGATATTTTTGTATTTTATCCTGCCTAGAACTCATGAGCTTTTAGAATCTGTGCATTTCACTTGCTCTGAAAAATCCTTGGCCATCATTTTCTTCCCCATTTCTCTCTCCTGTCTTTCTGGGATTTGAATTAAACATATGCTTTGTATCTCTTATCCTACTTTTTTTCATATTAATTTAATTCTCCAGGCTGAATTCTGGATGATTTCTTCTAATCTATCTTTCAATTCAATAATTGTCTTAGGTTTATTTTTCTTGATTACATTTATTGCCATCTAATGGTTATTGAGAGGGAGGAAGTAGACGGAGGTGGCCAGTAAGATGGAAGAGGGAAATGAAAAGGAGAGAGAAAGATCCAGCCAGTAACCAGATCCGTGAGTGTTCTCCACTGTCAGGAACACACAGAGATTCACAGAGTTGGGAAGGGAAGAAAAGGGGAAGGAGAAGACAGAGACAACCTGGTGGAGAGAAAGGAGAGTCCAAAGGAGGAGAGAGTGGTCAAGCCAGTAATCTCACTCTCACATAAAATTGGGTACTGAAGATTGGGTTTTTGAGTGTACAAAATTGACAACAAATACCAAAAGGCTGTTTTTGAAGCCAATGATCTGCTTTTCTGGGTGTCTGATGTCCTCTGCCAGCATTCAGAAGTTGTTTTGTGGAATTTACTCAGCGTTGAAATGTTCTTTTGATGAAATTGTGAGGGAGAAAGTGGTCTCCACGTCCTATTCCTCCGCCATCTTGGGACCGCCCCCCAAAGATACTTTCTTTATACATTTCATCCAGTAAGTTTTAGTTGTCCATATTGGGATGCTTACTCCAAATTACTAAGCCTGCCATTACTGTAAACAGAGGTGTTCACCACTCTCCTAACTTCTCTCCTTGTCACCAATCTCTCTGTCTTTCAGTTTCTCCTCTAGAAAGTAACTGAAAGTTTCTTCCTGATGATGTTATTTTCCTGCACAAATCCTCCAAAAGCTTGCTGTGAGATATAAATTAGAAATCAAATTCTTCAATTTGGACAATCAGATCTAAAATGCTCTTTCTGAGAAAGTGCTGTATTGCACAGGGAACTCTACTCAATACACTGTGGTGACCTAAATGGAAAGGAATTCCAAAATAGAGGGGATAACTGATTCACTTACAAATCCTCCAAAAGCTTGCTGCGAGATGTAAATCAGAAATCAAATTCTTCAGTTTGGACAATCAGATCTAAAATGCTGTTTCTGAGAAAGTGCTGTATAGCACAGGGAGCTCTACTCAATACACTGTGGTGACCTAAATGGAAAGGAATTCCAAAATAGAGGGGACCACTGATTCACTTTGTTATACAGCAGAAGCAGATATAACATTGTAAAGCAACTATACTCCAATAAAAATTAACTTAAAAATAAAAGAAGAAATGTGGATGGAAAGTGGAGTGTGTGGAGTAGATTATGGAGAGAAAACATGAAGAGAAGTTAATGAGAAGTCTGAAATTTTTAAAGTAAGAAAATGATGTGATTTTATTTGGGTTTAGACATGGCACTTTATTGGCAGTATAGAAATTGTGTAAGTTTCATAAATAGAATGCCTGCATTCCCCCCAAATCTATATGTTGAAATCTTAATTGCCAAGGTAATGATATTAGAAGGTGGAGTGTATGGGAAGTGCCTAGGTCGTAAGGGTAGAGTCCTCATGAATGTGATTAGCACCTTATTTAAGAGGGTCCAGAGAAATACTCTGCCCCTTCTGTCAAGTGAGGACATAGTGAAAAGTTGGCATTTAAGATCCAGGAAGTGGACTTCAGGGGACACCAAATCTGCTGGTGCCTTGATCTTGGATAAACCTGCTTCTAGGACTGTGAAAAATAAATGTTTGCTGTTTATAAAATAAAACATTCTTTCTTATCTTCATTTATTCACTGAGTAGGTATTTTCTGTGCACTGAATGTGTGGTCCTCACTAGGCCAGATGCTACCTATTCTTTTGCTTCTTACTTCATTTACCTCTTGTCTTACCTCCCAATCCACCTTATACTTTAGCAAAACTGAAATACTCATTGTTATGTGACAGAGCTGGGTCAGATAACAGATGGGCTAACTCCTAGGTCAGTGATATTTCCTCTACCTCATAATATGATATTCATGTTTAAGTCATAATACCATATTCATGTTTAAGTCCATTCAATCTAGATATCTATTTACATTCTAATAAATGACCAAGACAAAAACTCAAAAAGTACAAAGTGACTTTCTCATATTCCTTACTGTCTTTTGGAATCTTTCTCATATATATCTGGGATATAAGCTCTGGAAATAAATTCATTTTTGCCATCAAGCTTTTGGTAATTTCCACAGTCACAAGGGGGGCTTCTTTGGTGGCCCAGTGGTAAAGAATCCACCTGCCAATGGAGGAGACTCGGGTTCGATCCCTGAGCTGGAAAGATCCCCTGAAGAAGGAAATGGCAACCCACTCCAGTATTTTGCCTGGGAAATCTTAGGGACAGAAAAGCCTGGTGGACTTCAGGGGGTCCCAAGAGTCAGACACGACTTAGTAAGTAAAGTAAAACAGTAAAACTGTGAGGCTTTTCTGTCTACATGTTGGGGCCAGGATGCTGGAACATTAGAGTGGCCTGCTTTCCAGGGGCTAACTGCCTTGAAGATCTGAAACACTGACCTTTGTCTTCTTTTCCCCTACTATGATGCCAGCCAAGAAACCTCACGTCAACTTTGCACCCCTTAGCTATGGGACGGGGGCACTCCAGGTGCCCAGTTTCTCCTGATGACCCTCCAGAGCCCTATCATAAAACGCACTGACTGAACCTCTTCTACCCTTTCCAGAAGAGAGGCACTTTGGTTCCCTGGAAGCCCAAGGATCTCAGAACGATCCCCAGTCAATTATCTACTGATCCCTCAAAGTTGTTTAGATCTTTCAGAATTCAACATGGACAGTCAATTTACTCCTTTCACAATGAAAAGCAAACTCTTGGGCATATGCTGTTTGAAGAGAATAGCAGATTGTGCATTTTTGCAGAGGGAAGGTGCAGGGTGTGGTGCCCTACCACCGCGAACACGCAGCCCAGTTCTCCAGCTGCCAGGGTGCTGGAGCTGACCAAGGAATGACTGCAGCGGCCAGAATGAGCAGAGGGATAGGTGGTGCCCAAGCCATAACAGCAGACAGAACCGCGTGTCTTTTTGAATGGCTCCTGGCATCTGCGGGATTTGCTAATCTCGCGATGCCATCGGGGTGGGTGGAGCCAGGTGCGTGCTGGGCGTCCGGAAGGCTCCTTGGCAGCCAAAAGAGCTTCAGAGGCTATGGATTCCAAAGCAGAGGGCTTCGTCCTTGGCGTGCTTCATGGAGTGGAGTTGCTGGGCTGCTGATCTTGCCGCTCTCAGGCTCAGGGTCACTGATCCATCCCCACCTTCCCTAAGGTAAGATGGGCTCCCCATAAACGCTGGCTCTTAGAGGAAAAAAAAGCTCTACTCCCCCACACCCACCTGCCCCCTCCACTCCCTGTGCCTCACAGATTATGGGTTCACCCTGTCCTCTGTCTTCCTCCAGGTCCACAGCTGTCTGCAGTGTTCTCCAACTAGGAACTATGGCGTCCAGAGGTGCTGCGAGTCGTTGTACTCCTACTGCTCAACAGGATCCTGCTTTTGAAGGGCAGCAACTGCAATACCACCTGGAAACTCCAATTTGACGTCCAACCCAGGCTCCTCTGAGTTCCTGACGTCATTCTGGACTTCTTTAATTGGTAAGTGGAGGTCGCCAGGCTGCCAGGAACTGGGAGTGTGGTGGATGAATGGACAAACTTTTAGAAGGAGACGGCTGGGGGAGATGTGGGCCTGGGCTTTTAAATCCTTGCCAATGCACCCTGCCTACTGGCCAGTTCTTAGAGGAATTGGTGATGAAGACGGGGACATGCCATTTAGATGGAGCCCCCTTGTTCTAGTGCCTATGTTACTGTGGTAGCTAACAGCACCCGGGTCACGGGAGTTGGGGAACTGCCATCCCAGGGTCCACCCATCCACGTCTAGGGACTGAGTTCTCCTCAGTCATGTGTACTGGCCTCTGTGTTTATGTGTGTATGTGTATTTGTGTTTTTGTATGTAAGCAGGGAGGGGCCAGTTGTGGGATGATGGCTAAAAATAATATTTTGCACTGAGTTGACATGTGGTATATTTGAGAGAGCCTTGAATGGCCTACTCTCAAGTTTCTCTCCCCACTTTGCTCCACCAGATAGGGTCCTGTAGCAACAAACGTCCATATTGAATGCACCAGATGCATTCCCGCTTAATATCACTGCATAGTGTTTCCTTGTCAGCCAGCAGAATTATTCAAAGAAACCAATCACGTCCTTGCTCAGGAACCAGGGGCTACCTCACCCTCCAAATACTGCAAATCCCTCTTCCCACAGATCCTTCTGCTTCACTCTGTTCTAGAATGCAACTCCCATATGTCCTACATGGGCCTGTGGTGTCCACCTTTCCTGGGCTGCCCAAGAAGTGAGTCACTGTGTCTCTAAACTTCCTTGGCGTGCTTCATGGAGTGGAGTTGCTGGGCTGCTGATCTTGCCGCTCTCAGGCTCAGGGTCACTGATCCATCCCCACCTTCCCTAAGGTAAGATGGGCTCCCCATAAATGCTGGCTCTTAGAGGAAAAAAAAGCTCTACTCCCCCACACCCACCTGCCCCCTCCACTCCCTGTGCCTCACAGATTATGGGTTCACCCTGTCCTCTGTCTTCCTCCAGGTCCACAGCTGTATGCAGTGTTCTCCAACTAGGAACTATGGCGTCCAGAGGTGCTGCGAGTCATTGTACTCCTACTGCTCAACAGGATCCTGCTCTTGAAAGGCAACAGCTGCAATACCACCTGGAAACTCAAATCTGACATCCAACCCAGGCTCCTCTGAGTTCCTGACGTCATTCTGGACTTCTTTAATTGGTAAGCAGAGGTCGCCAGGCTGCCAGGAACTGGGAGCGCAGTCGATGAATGGACAAACTTTTAGAAGGAGACAGCTGGGGGAGATGTGGGCCTGGGCTTCTAAACCCTTGCCCATGCACCCTGCCTACTGGCCAGTTCGTAGAGCAATTGGTGATGAAGACAGAGATGTGCCATTTAGATGGAGCCCCATTGTTCTAGTGCCTGTTACTGTGGTAACTAACAGCACCCCGGTCGCGGGAGTTGGGGAACTGCTATCCCAGTGTCCGCCCATCTTCCACTCCCTGTGCCTCACAGATTACGGGTTCACCCTGTCCTCTATCTTCCTCCAGGTTTACAGCTCTCTGCAGTGTTCCCCAACTAGGAACTATGGTGTCCAGAAGTGCTGGGAGTCGCTGTACTTCTATTGCTCAACAGGATCCTGCTCTTGAAGGGCAACAACTGCAATACCACCTGGAAACTCCAATTTGACATCCAACCCAGGCTCCTCTGAGTTCCTGACGTCATTTTGGGCTTCTTTAATTGGTAAGCAGAGGTGGCCAGGCTGCCAGGAACTGGGAGTGCAGTGGATGAATGGACAAACTTTTAGAAGGAGATGGCTGGGGGAGATGTGGGCCTGGGCTTTTAAACCCTTGCCCATGCACCCTGCGTACCGGCCAGTTCCTCGAGGAATTGGTGATGAAGACGGGGACTTGCTGTTTAGACGGAGCCCCCTTGTTCTAGTGCCTATGTTACTGTGGTAGGTAACAGCGCCCCAGTCGCGGGAGTTGGGGAACTGCCATCCCAGGGTCCACCCATCGACGTCCAGGGACTGAGATCTCCTCAGTCATGTGTACTGGCCTCTGTGTGTATGTGTATTTGTGCTTGTGCATGTAAGCAGGGAGGGGCCAGTTGTGGGATGATGCCTAAAAATAATATTTTGCACTGAGTTGACATGTGGTAAATTTGAGAGAGCCTTGAATGGCCTACTCTCAAGTTTCTCTCCCCACTCTGCCCCACCAGATAGGGTCCTGTAGCAACAAACGTCCATATTGAATGCACCAGATGCATTCCTGCTTAATATCACTGTATAGTGTTTCCTTGTCAGCCACCAGAATTATTCAAAGAAACCAATCACATCCTTGCTCAGGAACCAGAGGCTACCTCACCCTCCAAATACTGCAAATCCCTCTTCCCACAGACCCTTCTGCTTCACTCTGTTCCAGAATGCAACTCCCATATGTCCTACATGGGCCTGCGGTGTCCACCTTTCCTGGGCTGCCCAAGAAGTGAGTCATTGTGTCTCTAAACTATCCCTGTAACCACCCAGAAGGTCTGGACCACTCATGATTAGACGAGATAAAAATCCAAAGCTGTGAATTTGCACTGCTAGGAATGTGAAATATTCTGAGGGGATTTGTACAGAGAGAAAAGACAAAAAAAAAAAAAAAAAAAAAATCCATGCAACTGAAGTGGCAGCACATAGCAGAAGATGGTTTCAGTCTGTACCCCTCTGGCTCAGGGGTCCAGCAATCTTCTGCTTTGCCACTCTGTTACCTTTGTCCTTGATGTAGTGAAAGTCCTGATCATCCTGGATACAGGGGAAAATGACCATAGCAGTTTTGTGACACAGTGATGAAATTAATTCAAACCCAACTCAAGCCAGAGACTTTAAAATTGATTAAGCAAGCATTGTCATAGAGGAGGCTCCTAGCCCTAATGAAACTGATTTGGGGCTCTCTGAAGGGAAAAATGCAAAAATGTGAGCCGAACAGAGAGGACACCTCCCCCATCACACACAGAAAGGATATCCAGTGACAAACAGGCAAAGAGGATGCGAGAGAAACAAATCCAAAAACTTGAATATAGAGAGAGGAATGAATTTAAGTTGATGCAAAAACCCATAGTTTAATCTGGTTGGAAATCTAGAATTTGCTAAAAGAATTTATACCCCGGTAAGACCTTTGTCCTTGGCATACAACTGTTTTCTCACTGCATCCTCACATGGCCTTTTCTTTGTTTAGTGTGGGGGGAGAGAGAGAGCTCTGTGGAATCTTTTCCTCTTATTATAAGGATACCCCCCTCTTGGATTAGAGCTCCAAGCTCATGACATCCATGTCACCAAACACATTCAAATAGGGGTTAATGCTTCAGCATAGACATTTTGAGAAAATAGGATTCAGTCCATGACATCTTAATATATATTTTGTGTGTCTGTGAGGCCAGTGATTTCCAGAGTTCTTTACCTCAACTGGGACAACTTTTAGGCAATGACCCAAGAGTTTGTAAAAATGTACAGATGGGACCATTTGCTAGCCAGAGCATCCAGTACTAAAATAAGGATAGGCCAATTGTGCTGACACATTGGTCCTGTCCTTTATCCTGAGTTTTGTCACTATCTATCAGTATTATTGCTTTCCATCCCTCCAGAGGAGAAGGCAATGGCAACCCACTCCATTTGTAAAAATGTACAGATGGGACCATTTGCTAGCCAGAGCATCCAGTACTAAAATAAGGATAGGCCAATTGTGCTGACACATTGGTCCTGTCCTTTATTCTGAGTTTTGTCTCTATCTATCAGTATTATTGCTTTCCATCCCTCCAGAGGAGAAGGCAATGTCAACCCACTCCAGTATTCTTGCCTGGAAAAACCCATGGACAGAGGAGCCTGGTAGGCTGCAGTCCATAGGGTCGTGAAGAGTCAGACATGACTGAGCACCTTCACTTTCATACTTTTGGGCATACGTTGTTTGAAGAGAAAAGCAGATTTTGCAATTTTGCAGAGGGAAGATGCAGGGTGGGATGCCCCACCACTGTGAACACACAGCCCAGTTCTCCAGCTGCCAGGGTGCTGGAGCTGACCAAGGAATGATTGCAGCAGCCAGAATGAGCAGAGGACTAGGTGGTGCCCAAGCCATAATAGCAGACAGAACCGTGTGTATTTTTGAATGGCTCCTGGCATCTGTGGGATTTGCTAAACTCACGATGCCATTGGGGTGGGTGGAGCCAGGTGCGTGCCAGGCTTCCGGAAGGCTCCCTGGCAGCCAAAAGTGCTTCAGAGGTTATGGACTCTGAAGCAGAGGGCTTCATCCTTGGCGTGCTTCATGGAGTGGAGTTGCTGGGCTGCTGATCTTGCCGCTCTCAGGCTCAGGGTCACTGATCCATCCCCCCCTTCCCTAAGGTAAGATGGGCTCCCCCTAAAGGCTGGCTCTTAGAGGAAAAACAAGCTCTATTCCCCCGCACCCACCCGCCCCCTCCACTCCCTGTGCCTCACAGATTATGGGTTCACCGTGTCCTCTATCTTCCTCCAGGTCCACAGCTCTCTGCAGTGTTCACCAACTAAGAACTATGGTGTCCAGAAGTGCTGGGAGTCGCTGTACTCCTACTGCTCAACAGGATCCTGCTCTTGAAGGGCAACAACTGCAATACCACCAGAAAACTCCAATTTGACGTCCAACCCAGGCTCCTCTGAGTTCCTGACGTCATTCTGGGCTTCTTTAATTGGTAAGCAGAGGTGGCCAGGCTGCCAGGAACTGGGAGTGCGGTGGATGAATGGACAAACTTTTAGAAGGAGATGGCTGGGGAGATGTGGGCCTGGGCTTTTAAACCCTTGCCCATGCACCTTACATACTGGCCAGTTCCTAGAGGAACTGGTGATGAAGACGGGGACTTGCCATTTAGACGGAGCCCCCTTGTTCTAGTGCCTATGTTACTGTGGTAGCTAACAGCGCCCCAGTCGCGGGAGTTGGGGAACTGCAATCCCAGGGTCTGCTCATCCACGTCCAGGGACTGAGATCTCCTCAGTCATGTGTACTGGCCTCTGTGTGTATGTGTATTTGTGTTTGTGCATGTAAGCAGGGAGGGGCCAGTTGTGGGATGATGGCTAAAAATAATATTTTGCACTGAGTTGACATGTGGTATATTTGAGAGAGCCTTGAATGGCCTACTCTCAAGTTTCTCTCCCCACTCTGCTCCACCAGATAGGGTCCTGTAGCAACAAACGTCCATATTGAATGCACCAGATGCATTCCCACTTAATATCACTGTATAGTGTTTCCTTGTCAGCCAGCAGAATTATTCAAAGAAACCAATCACGTCCTTGCTCAGGAACCAGAGGCTACCTCACCCTCCAAATACTGCAAATCCCTCTTCCCACAGACCCTTCTGCTTCACTGTGTTCCAGAACGCAACTCCCATATGTCCTACATGGCCCTGCGGTGTCCACCTATCCTGTGTTGCCCAAGAAGTGAGTCATTGTGTCTCTAAACTATCCCTGTAACCACCCAGAAGGTCTGGACCATTCATGATTAGACGATATAAAAATCCAAAGCTGTGAATTTGTACTGCTAGGAATGTGAAATATTCTGAGGGGATTTGTACAGAGAGAAAAGACAAAAAAAAAAAAAAAATCCATGCAACTGAAGTGGCAGCACATAGCAGAAGATGGTTTCAGTCTGTACCCCTCTGGCTCAGGGGCCCAGCAATCTTCTGCTTTGCCACTCTGTTACCTTTGTCCTTGATGTAGTGAAAGTCCTGATCATCCTAGATACAGGGGAAAATGACCATAGCAGTTTTGTGACACAGTGATGAAATGAATTCAAACCCAACTCAAGCCAGAGACTTTAAAATTTATTAAGCAACCATTGTCATAGAGGAGGCCCCTAGCCCTAATGAAACTGATTTGGGGCTCTCTGAAGGGAAAAATGCATAAATGTGAGAAGAATAGAGAGGACACCTCCCCCATCACACACAGAAAGTATATCCAGTGACAAACAAGCAAAGAAGATCTGAGAGAAATGAATTTGAAAACTTGAATACAGAGTTTGGAGGAAGGAATGAATTTAAATTGATGCAAAAACCCATAGTTTAATCTGGTTGGAAATCTAGAATTTGCTAAAAGAATTTATACCCTGGTAAGACCTTTGTCCTTGGCANATGATTTTTCCAAAAGTTCCCCTGCCTTGGATCTACCATCCCCGAGGGGTACTCACCCTTCTGGTTTCACTCGAGCCCCACGTTGGGCGCCAGATGCTGTGAGCGAAATGACAAAGAGACACAGACACACAAAGGACAGACATACACACAACTCTGGCCAGAGGAACAAATCTGCACAAGCTCCCTTGCAGTTTATTTTTCTAGTCCAGTTTTGGGAAGCAATCCAAGAAGCGAAGCACTGCATTCTTTTACCATATGAGTACAAAATTACGATTTCAGCACAGATGGAGAAAGTGACTTTCACATGTTTACTAAGAAGCCTGTCCAGGACCCCAGCTTCCTCCTACTCATCAGGGAGGGTGTGAAACTCCTCGTATGCGAGCAGGTCCCTAACCATTAGGGGTTCGTGAACAGGCTCCTGGCAAAAGGGCTCTTGTTTTCAAGGAACCCCATGCCCTCAGGCAAAAAGGCCCCATTTCTGGGCACCTGATGCCTCCCTATCTGATCCATTCTCAGGCCACTGCTGGTCTCCCACAGATTGACAAGGAGCTTAGGAACCTAACCATATATACCCCCTGGGAGCAATGGTTTAGTGGTCACTAATTCATTACTTGTAGTGACTAGTAAATTCTGGGTTTCTAGTTGTATTAAATTGTAACTTTAGACAGAAACAGCCATAAAACAAGTTTCTATATTGATTGACAAGGAGCTTAGGAACCTAACCATATATACCCCCTGGGAGCAATGGTTTAGTGGTCACAAATTCATTACTTGTAGTGACTTAACAGGATATAAACTGAATGCACACTCACACGTTGCAGGGACTGATATTCCTTGATCAGCATGTGAAAACATGTTAGGACCACAGTTATGCTCAGGGCCTGTTCCTATTCCCATGCCCTTGGGAATGAAACCTACCTGCTAATAGTCTCAGGTATCTTTGTTGATACATCAGAAAGTTTTGGAAAGGCCAGATGTAGTGCTCAGGCTGGGTACTTGAGGATACTCATCCAAGACACCTCCAGGCTGGAAGCACATGATTAATGAGAGAAATGTCAGTTCCCAGAATGACTGTCTTTGAGAAGACAGCCTTAAGACCTAAGAATCTGAAATGAATTTTTTGGGTAAAACCAGAAGGTTCTCTCTGTGTGTCAAGCCACATTCCCAGTTCTAAAAACAGGTATACAAGAGAAAGGTTAACATGGTTGTGACATTTCAAAATGTCATTCCCAGCTCAGATAATGTGACTTTGTGCAGGAGAATGTACACTTGCTAGCTCAGCTCAAGAGGACACTGAGGGTGGAAGATTACTTTTCCTGGCACAATCAGCTGCTCCTGGATGGATCCCCACCAATGTGGAGAGCTGTGTCCATGCTGACTCCAAGATGGGGCTCTTTAGGAGGTTGAAGTAATTCTTTTTTTCTGTAGGCTGCCCTCTGCCTGATTCCTCTCCTCTCCACTTGCCAAAATGCCTGCACTCTATCCCAGCCTCTCATCCTGCCTGGTGACATTGACTCAGTATTTGTGCCCCATCCTCTAGATAAAAGCTGGAGAAGAGAAAAGGAAGAGGCTGCCTCACTGCGTGCTTCTGGCTCACTCACCATATGAAGAGAAGGGAGCAGGGGAAACAATGTGCATACATGCAACTATATACTACTGTATGTGTGCCAGAGAAGGCATGGCCCTCAAAAGGTGACAGCTGGGGTATTCTTTGCTGTTTGTTTTCTGGGAAACTATGTGATATTTACTGATAACCAGTGATTTCTCTGTTTCAGTGAAAGCCTTGCAAATGAAGCTGGTTTAGATTTTTGACAGGGTTCTGACAGGATATCATGTCCGTCTTAGTGCACATAAAAGAGCAAACCAAGTTCTAGGCACTTGAGGGTTTTTTTTTTTTTTTTTTTTACATATAGTTGACTAACAATGCTGTATTAATTTCAGGTGCACAACAGAGTGACTCAGTTTTACATATATAGACATTCTTTTTATATTATTTTTAATTGTTATCACAGGATATTGAATATAATTCCCTGTGCTATACAGTAGGGCTTTGTTGTTTATCCATTCTATGTATAACAGTTTCCATCTGTTAGACCAAAAATCCCAATCCATTCCTCCCGTTCAACCTCCCCCCACCCCAGGCTAAGCAACCACAAGTCTGTTTTCTATATCTGCCAGTCCATTTCTGTTTCATAGAGCCATGCCCCAACATTTTATCATAGGAATCCCAGAAGAAGAAGACAAAAAGAAAGACCATGAGAAAATACTTGAGGAGATAATAGTTGAAAACTTCCCTAAAATGGGGAAGGAAATAATCACCCAAGTCCAAGAAACCCAGAGTTCCAAACAGGATAAACCCAAGGCGAAACACCCCAAGACATATATTAATCAAATTAACAAAGACCAAACACAAAGAACAAATATTAAAAGCAGCAAGGGAAAAACAACAAATAACACACAAGGGGATTCCCATAAGGATAACTGCAGATCTTTCAATAGAAACTCTTCAGGCGAGGAGGGAATGGCAAGACATACTTAAAGTGATGAAAGAAAATAACCTACAGCCCAGATTACTGTACCCAGCAAGGATCTCATTCAAATATGAAGGAGAAATCAAAAGCTTTACAGATAAGCAAAAACTGAGAGAATTCAGCACCACCAAACCAGCTCTCCAACAAATGCTAAAGGATATCCTTTAGACACGAAACAAAAAAAAGGGCATATAAACCAGAACCCAAAACAATAAAGTAAATGGCAACGGGATCATACTTATCAATAATTACCTTAAACGTAAATGGGTTGAATGCCCCAACCAAAAGGCAAAGACTGGCTGAATGGATACAAAAACAAGACCCCTATATATGCTGCCTACAAGAGACCCACCTCAAAACAAGGGACACATACAGACTGAAAGTGAAGGGCTGGAAAAAGATATTCCATGCAAATAGAGACCAAAAGAAAGCAGGAGTAGCTATACTCATATCAGATAAAATAGACTTTAAAACAAAGACTGTGAAAAGAGACAAAGAAGGCCACTACATAATGATCAAAGGATCAATCCAAGAAGAAGATATAACAATTATAAATATATATGCACCCAACATAGGAGCACCGCAATATGTAAGACAAATGCTAACAAGTATGAAAGGGGAAATTAACAATAACACAATAATAGTGGGAGACTTTAATACCCCACTCACATCTATGGACAGATCAACTAAACAGAAAATTAACAAAGAAACGCAAACTTTAAATGATACAATAGACCAATTAGACCTAATTGATATCTATAGGACATTTCACCCCAAAACAATGAATTTCACCTTTTTCTCAAGTGCTCATGGAACCTTCTCCAGGATAGATCACATCCTGGGCCATAAATCTAACCTTGATAAATTCAAAAAAATCGAAATCATTCCAAGTATCTTTTCTGACCATAATGCATTAAGATTAGATCTCAATTACAAGAGAAAAACTATTAAAAATTCCAACATATGGAGGCTGAACAACACGCTTCTGAATAACCAACAAATCACAGAAGAAATCAAAAAAGAAATCAAAATATGCATAGAAACGAATGAAAATGAAAACACAACAACCCAAAACCTGTGGGACACTATAAAAGCAGTCTTAAGAGGAAAGTTCATATCAATACAGGCATACCTCAAGAAACAAGAAAAAAGTCAAATAAATAACCTAACTCTACACCTAAAGCAACTAGAAAAGGAAGAAATGGAGAACCCCAGAGTTAGTAGAAGGAAAGAAATCTTAAAAATTAGGGCAGAAATAAATGCAAAAGAAACGAAAGAGACCATAGCAAAAATCAACAAAGCAAAAAGCTGGTTCTTTGAAAGGATAAATAAAATTGACAAACCATTAGCCAGACTCATCAAGAAACAAAGAGAGAAAAATAAAATCAATAAAATTAGAAATGAAAATGGAGAGATCACAACAGACAACTCAGAAATACAAAGGATCATAAGAGACTACTATCAGCAACTATATGCCAATAACATGGACAACTTGGAAGAAATGGACAAATTCTTAGAAAATTACAACTTTCCAAAACTGAAACAGGAAGAAATAGAAAATCTTAACAGACCCATCACAAGCACAGAAATTGAAACTGTAACCAGAAACCTTCCAGCAAACAAAAGTCCAGGTCCAGACAGCTTCACAGCTGAATTCTACCAAAAGTTTAGAGGAGAGCTAACACCTATCCCACACAAACTCTTCCAGAAAATTGCAGAGGAAGGTAAACCCAAATTAATTCTATGAGGCCACCATCACCCTAATTCCAAAACCTGATGAAGATGCCACAAAAAAAGAAAACTGCAGGCCAATATCAATGATGAACATAGATGCAAAAATCCTTAACAAAATTCTAGCGATCAGAATCCAGCAACACATTAAAAAGATCATACATCATGACCAAATGGTCTTTATCCCAGGGAAGCAAGGATTCTTCAATATCAGCAAATCAATAAATGTAATTCACCACATTAACAAATTGAAAAATAAAAGCCATATGATTATCTCAATAGATGCAGAGAAGGCCTTTGACAAAATTCAACATCCATTTATGATAAAAACTCTCCAGAAAGTAGGAATAGAAGGAACATACCTCAACATAATAAAAGCTATATATGACAAACCCACAGCAAACATTATCCTCAATGGTGAAAAACTGAAAGCATTTCCCCTAAAGTCAGGAACAAGACAAGGGTGCCCACNTTATGATAAAAACTCTCCAGAAAGTAGGAATAAAAGAGCATACCTCAACATAATAAAAGATATATATGACAAACCCACAGCAAACATTATCCTCAATGGTGAAAAAATGAAAGCATTTCCCCTAAAGTCAGGAGCAAGGCAAGGGTGCCCACTTTCACTGGTACTATTCAACATAGTTCTGGAAGTTTTGGCCACAGCAATCAGAGCAGAAAAAGAAAAGAAATCCAGATCAGAAAAGAAGAAGTAAAACTCTCACTGTTTGCAGACGGCATGGATCTTCTACATAGAAAACCTGAAAGACTCCACCAGAAAATTACTAGAGCTAAGCAATAACTATAGTAAAGTTGCAGGATATAAAATCAGAAATCAGAAATCCCTTGCATTCCTATACACTAATAATGAGAAAGTAGAAAAAGAAATTAAGGAAACAATTCCATTCACCATTGCAACGAAAAGAATAAAATACTTAGGNAAATCAACACACAGAAATCCCTTGTCTTCCTATACACTAATAATGAGAAAATAGAAAGAGACATTAAGGAAACAATTCCATTCACCATTGCAATAAAAAGAATACAAAACTTAGGAATATATCTACCTAAACAAACAAAAGACCTATATATAGAAACTATAAAACACTGGTGAAAGAAATCAAAGAGGACACTAATAGATGGAGAAACATACCGTGTTCATGGATCAGAGGAATCAATATAGTGAAAATGAGTATACTACCCAAAACAATCTATAAATTCAATGCAATCCCTATCAAGCTGCCAATGGTATTTTTCACAGAGCTAGAGCAAGTAATTTCACAATTTGTATGGAAATACAAAAAAAACCTCGAAGAGCCAAAGGAATCTTAAGAGAGAAGAATGGAATTGGAGGAGTCAACCTGCCAGACTTCAGGCTCTAATACAAAGCCACAGTCATCAAGATAGTATGGTACTGGCACAAAGACAGACATATAGATCAATGGAAAAAAATAAAAAAGCCCAGAGATAAACCCACACACCTATGGACACCATATCTTCGACAAAGGAGGCAAGAATATACAATNCAACCTGCCAGACTTCAGGCTCTAATACAAAGCCACAGTCATCAAGATAGTATGGTACTGGCACAAAGACAGACATATAGATCAATGGAAAAAAATAAAAAAGCCCAGAGATAAACCCACACACCTATGGACACCATATCTTCGACAAAGGAGGCAAGAATATACAATGGAGAAAAGACAATCTCTTTAATAAGTGGTGCTGGGAAAACTGGTCAACTACTTAGAATGAAACTAGAAGAATTTCTAACACCATACACAAAAATAAACTCAAAATGAATTAAAGATCTAAGTGTAAGACCAGAAACTATAAAACTCCTAGAGGAGAACATAGGCAAAACACTCTCTGACATAAATCACAGCAGAATCATCTCGGCCCATCTCCCAGAATATTGGAAGTAAAAAAAATAAACAAATGGGACCTAATTAAAATTAAAAGCTTCTGCACAATAAAGGAAGCTATCAGCAAGGTGAAAAGATGGCCTTCAGAATGGGAGAAAATAATAGCAAATGAAGCAACTGACAAAGATTCTCAAAAATATACAAGCAACTCCTGTAGCTCAATTTCAGAAAAATAAATGACCAAATCAAAAAATGGGCCAAAAAACTAAACAAACATTTCTCCAAAGAAGACATACAGATGGCTAACAAACACAAGAAAAGATGCTCAACATCACTCATTATCAGAGAAATGCAAATTAAAACCACAATGAAGTACCATTTCATGCCAGTCAGAATGGCTGCGATCCAAAAGTCTACAAGCAATAAATGCTGGAGAGGGTGTGGAGAAAAAGGGAACACTCTTACACTTCATACATGGCTGGTGAGGATGTAAAATGATACAGCTGTTTGGGGAAACAGCTTAGGATTTACTAAGAAGTGAAACATACATTTGCTGTATGACCCACTAAATCCCAGTCCTGAACAAAATATGAGCTAAAAAAAGATGCAGAGGAGATAGGATAAAATATTGTGTACTCAGTCCCTCAGTCGTTTCTGATTCTTCTGCAGCCCCATAGACTGTAGTCTAAATGATACAGCTGTTTGGGGAAACAGCTTAGGATTTACTAAGAAGTGAAACATACATTTGCTGTATGACCCACTAAATCCCAGTCCTGAACAAAATATGAGCTAAAAAAAGATGCAGAGGAGATAGGATAAAATATTGTGTACTCAGTCCCTCAGTCGTTTCTGATTCTTCTGCAGCCCCATAGACTGTAGTCCGCCAGGCTCCTCTCTCCATGGGATGCTCCAGGAACACGGGAGTGGGTTGCCATTTCCTTCTCCAATGCATGAAAGTGAAAATGAAAGTGAGGTCACTCAGCTGTGTCTGACTCTTAGCGACCCCATGGACTGCAGCCGACGAGGCTCCTCTGTCTCTTGGATTTTCCAGGCAAGACTACTGTAGTGGGAAGCCATTGCTCTCTCCACGTGATCTTCCTGACCCAGGTTTCTAACTCCTGACTCCTGCATTGGCAGGCAGGTTCTTTATCACTGAGTCACCAAGGAAGCTACAAAATATGAACTGTAGTGAAATTAAACATGAATTTTATTTACTTTTTCACACTGTGTGCACTGACCAAGTTCTTTTCCCAATATCCACAGACTACATTTTCCATAATATAAGTAGCATCACCTTCCCTCTGACTCAAGGGAGACAGGCATACTGGGCAGCATCATCGTCCTGCTTGTGCTTCCCTCCTCATGATCTTGGCTTTGAGCACGTGCTGGGGCTCCCTCAGTCCTCTAGTCACAGCTCCAGAGACCAATCCCTGTTGATTTCACAGGGCTGACCAAGCCTATGGCTGACTCATCTGTTTGGAATGCCAGGTCCCTTCCCACCCGTCCTGGATTCATCTTGGC
>SJYT01002630.1:0-42853 GCA_006410635.1 Cephalophus harveyi | reverse complement strand
TCCTTTTCTTATGTTAAGTTTAAATATATTTCTAATGATTGCATTTAAGCATTCAGAAACTTATAATTTTTTCTTATTTATTAATGAATTCATGTAAGGATAGATTTTACTTCTATTGATGGGTGCATTGACAATGTTTTTAACTTTAGTATATAGTGTTCTCATGTTCATGATAGTCTATATAGACTGGTGACTTTTTTGTTAACAAAGGATTTTGCTTTTCAGGAGTTTTACTTCAAGAATTTATAAGTAGTTGGGATTTGAAAAGGTTAACTTCTGTTTAACAAATACCTCCTTTGTTTTTAGTTCTCTCTGCAGCTCCTTATAATCAGATGCTGAAACTCCTGTGAAGATTATTGTGTCTTTTTTTAACCTCATTTTTATTTTGTTTGTCTTATTTATCTACTTTGTGGAAGATGGTTTTCACACTGCCTTTCAAGTAACAGCATAGACTTTCCAAATAGAGAACCAAAATCAAGAGTCACTTCCTTGGACTAACAGGATTAGGTGTTTGGGTGAGCTCTGGAATCTTTCTTCAGAATTACTGACATCATGTGATTAGAGGAGATGAGGGCAAAGAGCAAATGCAATGGAATACAGCCTTTGTGATTTTGCTTAGAGTTGTCTTTGTTCACTACCTGAACATTATAGATATTTCCCCCATGTCCTTTTCACAGCTGCCTTCACCTCCTTGTTCTTTAGGCTGTAGATGAGGGGATTCAGCATGGGTGTGACTGCACTGTACTGTACAGAGAGGAGCAAATCCAAAGAGGAGCCAGACGGAAGCATGAGATAACAAAGAAAACCCGAGCCAAAGAACAAGATCACTACGATGAGGTGGGAGGAGCAGGTAGAGAAAGCCTTGCTTCTGCCTGTGGTGGAGCTGATGCTCAGGATGGTGGAGATAATGCGGGCATAAGAGAAGAAGATTGGGATGAAGGTTCCAAGCCCATACAATAGGCTGGAGCAGAGTAGGATATTGGTAACAACAGAGATATCAGAACAAGACAGGGGGAAAAGGGCAGGCAGCTCACAGGTGTAGTGGTGGATGGTTTGGGCATCACACAAATCCAGGCTAATAGCCAGGAGCACAATGACAAATGCATTGAGAGAGGCCAGGCCCCATGAGATCAACACCAGGCTCGCACAGAGCTGGTTGCTCATCACCTGGCCATAGTGTAGGGGGTGGCAGATTGCGGCATAGCGGTCATAGGCCATCACTGAGAGTAGACAGGCTTCAGTTCCTGAAGAGAAAAACACAAAGAAGACCTGAGCCAGGCAGCCCTCGACAGAGATGGTTTTCTTCTCAGACAGGAGGTCCTTCAGGAGCTTGGGCAGAGTGACAGAGGAGAAGCAGAGGTCCACGAATGATAGATTACTCAAGAAGAAGTACATGGGCGTGTGGAGGTGGGAGTCAGCCCTGATCAGCAGCAGCATCGTCAGGTTCCCCATCACGGTCAGGAGGTAAATCACCAGGAAGAGCACAAAGAGCAGAGCCTGGATGTGGGGGTCGTCTGAGAGCCCAGTGAGGATAACTCGGTGATGGTGCTGTGGTTCCTCATGGATATTTGTGGAGGCTGTTTCTCTGGAATAAAATAGAAAGTGGGTGATACTGCCTATGATTGTCCCCATTCTCTACAGCATCATCTTCTCCTCTTAAACATCCCTCCCTGAGTTGTCTCGACTTGTGCTTACATATCTCAAAGCTGCCCTCATTATGTCTCAGTAAGAGTTGTTATCTTTTCTTGATAGATCACAAATTTAGGTCACAGTCTTCACAGACTTTAGAGAGTTCTATGGAAAAAGGAAGAGAGTGCCAGAAAAACATCTATTTCTGCTTTATTGACTATGCCAATTGGCCACCTCATGCGAAGAGATGACTCATTGGAAAAGACTCTGATGCTGGAAGGGATTGGGGGCAGGAGGAGAAGGGGATGACAGAGATGGCTGGATGGCATTGCCGACTCGATGGACATGAGTTTGAGTAGACTCCAGGAGTTGGTGATGGTTAGGGAGGCCTGGTGTGCTGCGATTCATGGGGTTGCAAAATGTTGGACACGACTGAGCGACTGAACTGAACTTATTCCTGTTCCGCAGAGACTTACTGGAGAAATAATATTTCTGGTTCACTCTAACATTAATGTTATTCAATTTTCATTACATGCTTTAAATTTCAGAAGTTCTTAAAATCCATTGTACAACATTGAAAAAAACCATTGTACAACGTATGTGAGGTAATTGTTCTAAACCTTTTCTCCTTTCTAATATTTTTGTTCAAAATAATCCAGGGCTTTTTACTTGTTAAACATCACATTAAATTTTAGTAGATTTTTAAAAATACAAAGCATTTTCTCATGTCCTGTCTCTGTTTATGCTGAAAGAAATTCTATGAAGTATTTCAGACATGGACACTTTTCTTCATTTTACCCTTTGGAAATATGATATCGAGACATTAACAACCAGTAGAAGAACCAGGAAATAACTTCCATAGTATTTCCCCTAATTCTCATCCCAATATCTAGGTCTGGTGCACAAGAGTAAAGATCACTTTTCCTATCTTAAAAAAAAATTTTTTTTAATGTGGTAAAAGTCTTATTATAAAAATGCTATTTTAATGATATTTAGCTATACTAGATACCATATTTCAGTGGTACTAAATCCATCAACATTGTTGTGCAACTTTCACCGTTATCCATCTCCAGAACTGTTCACTTTCCTAAACTGAAACTGTGTTCCCATTAAAAAATTAACTCCTCATTCTCCACCCTGCTTCCAGCCCCTGGCATCTTACCAGTATACTCTCTGATGCTATGAATTTGATTACTCTAGGTACTTTGTGGAATCAAATCCATTTCTCTTGTCTTGACATTCAGAGTTCTTCCTCTGTCCTTAACCTATTTTTTAGCCTTTTTGACCCCTTTTGATACTACTACTACTACTACTAAGTCACTTCAGTCGTGTCCGACTCTGTGCGACCCCATAGACGGCAGCCCACCAGGCTCTAACATTGAAAAAAACCATTGTACAACGTATGTGAGGTAATTGTTCTAAACCTTTTCTCCTTTCTAATATTTTTGTTCAAAATAATCCAGGGCTTTTTACTTGTTAAACATCACATTAAATTTTAGTAGATTTTTAAAAATACAAAGCATTTTCTCATGTCCTGTCTCTGTTTATGCTGAAAGAAATTCTATGAAGTATTTCAGACATGGACACTTTTCTTCATTTTACCCTTTGGAAATATGATATCGAGACATTAACAACCAGTAGAAGAACCAGGAAATAACTTCCATAGTATTTCCCCTAATTCTCATCCCAATATCTAGGTCTGGTGCACAAGAGTAAAGATCACTTTTCCTATCTTAAAAAAAAATTTTTTTTAATGTGGTAAAAGTCTTATTATAAAAATGCTATTTTAATGATATTTAGCTATACTAGATACCATATTTCAGTGGTACTAAATCCATCAACATTGTTGTGCAACTTTCACCGTTATCCATCTCCAGAACTGTTCACTTTCCTAAACTGAAACTGTGTTCCCATTAAAAAATTAACTCCTCATTCTCCACCCTGCTTCCAGCCCCTGGCATCTTACCAGTATACTCTCTGATGCTATGAATTTGATTACTCTAGGTACTTTGTGGAATCAAATCCATTTCTCTTGTCTTGACATTCAGAGTTCTTCCTCTGTCCTTAACCTATTTTTTAGCCTTTTTGACCCCTTTTGATACTACTACTACTACTACTAAGTCACTTCAGTCGTGTCCGACTCTGTGCGACCCCATAGACGGCAGCCCACCAGGCTCCCCTGTCCCTGGGATTCTCCAGGCAAGAATACTGGAGTGGGTTGCCATTAGAAAGGTCTTATATTTCTCTCTTTGACTACATGGTTTTCTTTCAGATGTTCTACTTTTTTATCCCACTGATTCAGACTCTCATTCACCTTCCAGCCTTACCTCAAATCCTGCTGTTTCTTCAAAGCAAATATAGTTAAAAACCTGATCCTGTTAACAAAGTTCAAATTCATCTTAGACCCATGTTTAGGTTACCTGTGTGCTTGGACAGGCAGGGCACTGTTCACCTTTGTGTGATTTCAGCTAGTGGTGATGATGCATAAACAGTTGGAGAATTTACTTTTGAGGAACCTGCTTGGATAAAATTGTGAATATTGTTGAAAGCAGATGTCTTCTTGGGATCTTCTCAAGCAAAGTGAAATGATACATTTGCTCTATTCTTTTCAGGAACTTGGTTATTTCATCTATTTGTGAACAGGGCTATCCTGAAAATTGCTCCCACTTTTCTACTTCCACGCACAAGATGGATCTGACCATGTAACTTGGGGAGTTCAGCGTCTCAACCAAGAAGAGTGTAGCATTTCTGAATAATATTTTTCTCTCATGTGCTAACTTACACATTTTGTGTGGGTGAAGGCAGCAACTATTGGATCGTATGATACGGGGAATCACAGAAAAGGGCCTCACCTTTCCTCATTCTTCTAAATACGCTCTCTAACTAAACTAAAAGAGAAGATGGTCAGCAAAATTAAAACACATATAGAAATTTCTAGGAAGGAAAAATAGAGGGGGGGATATCAAGATATTTTGAAAGATATTACCATACTCCTGGCTTTTCCTGGAAAGCCAGTTCCTGTGTTCAGGTTTTCCCATTCAGGTAGACACATCATAGGTACAGTCTTCCTATAAGTGATCCTATGTCACAAGAATCTGACTCTCCACAGCAGATAGCTTTTTCTTCTTGCTGTAAGTGAGAATTGGCTATTAGAATGGTTCAAGCTTTAAAAACACTGGGATTGCCACAAAATTAAGATTACCTCTTGACTCCCTTAACCTCGAGTGGTGTTATTCTGCAATACAGGCCACTATATGGAAGGACAAGACCAATTTCTCTAAAGAAGCTCATATTCTGAACAGGTTTATAGTTCATTAGAACTTCCTCACATGATCTCAGATCCAGTAGCCTGCTATATCTTCATTTATTTCCTCTGAGATTCTGAATACTTCTGAAGAATACCACTGAAGGAACAAATTCTCTAATAGACCCAATCAGAAAGCCATCTGTTCTTATACAGCCAAAAGCTGGGTTGGCACCCAGGGGAAGCTGGGTCAATGCCCTGTACTCTCTGAAGCTTACCCTGAAGCCAAATTCCAGACTCACTAATTGCATGTTTCCCTGTTAGCTAGAAAGGTAAGCTGTACGAGACACAGGGGAGTATTTGAAATTTCCGAATTAAAGCAATTATTTAAAGTCTAAAAAAGAACACATATTAGGCTGATAGAGACTGGAGAGAAATGAATAAGAAAGGCATCTCCTCCCCCCAGCTTTATTGAGATATAATTGACATATAATGTGTAAGTTTAAAGTGTACAAAGTGATGGTTTGATACTCATATATATTGCAATTTGTTTCACTGTGTGTTTTTTAAAAAATTATTCCATGTAACTTAAACAGGTAACTTACTGTTTAGAATTTTTAAAACTTTAAAAAAATGTTATATTTTGTATTGAAGTATAGTTGAATAATAATGTTGTGATAGTTTCAGGTGTATAGCAAAGTGATTCCTCTTGCCTGGAAACTCCCATGGACGGAGGAGCCTGGTAGGCTGCTGTCCATGGGGTCGCTGAGTCAGATATGACTGAGCGACTTACTTTCACTTTTCACTTTCATGCATTGGAGAAGGAAATGGCAACCCACTCCAGTGTTCTTGCCTGGAGAATCCCAGGGATGGCAGAGCCCAATGGGCTGCTGTCTGTGGGGTCGCACAGAGTCGGACACGACTGAAGCGACTTAGCAGCAGCAGCAGCAGCAGCAGCAGCAAAGTGATTCAGTTATATGTATACATGTATCTTTTTTTTTTAAACCACATCATGTTAGGTGCACATCCTTCACTTGTCATAATTACAAATTTTTGGTTTGTCTTATGGTGAGAATATTTAAGATTTATTCTCTTAGCACTTTTCAATATATGGTAGAGTGTTATTAAGTACAGTCACTATGCTGCATATTAGATTCCCAAAACTTATTCATCTTATAGTTGGAAGTTTAGTTTTAGATTATTTCCATATCTTGGCTACTGTGAATAATGCTGCAATAAATATGAGAGTGCATATATTTTTGATATCTTATTTTAGTTTCTTTTGGGTATATACCCAGAAGTGGAATTTCTGGATCATATGGTAATTATGTTTTTAATTTTTTGAGGTACCTCCATAATGTTTTCCATAATGGGTAAACCAAATTACATTCCCACCAATAGTGCACAAGTTTTTCCTTTTCTCCAACATTTATTATTTGTCATCTTTTAAATGATAACCATCCTGTTAAGCATGAGGGGATATCTCATTGTGGCTTTGATTTTCATTCCCTTGATGGTTAGTGATGTTGAACATTGGTCATTTGGATGTCTTTTTTGGGAAAAATGTCTATTCAAGTCCTTGGCCCACTTTAAAATTGATTTGTTTGATTTCTGTTATTGAGTTGTGTGAGTTATTTATATATTTTGAATGTTAACATCTTATCAAATATGTGGTTTGCAGATATTTTTTCCTATTACTTTGGTTGCCTCCTTATGTTTTTGTTGTTGTTGTTGTTTGTTTCTTTGGCTGAAGAAATGTTTTAGTTTGATGTAGTTCCACTTATTGATATTTGCTAGTCATTTGTGCTTTTGGTGTTATGTCAGCAAAATCATTGCCAAGACCAGTGTCAAGGAGCTTTTTTCATATGTTCTCTTCTATGAGTTTTATGGTTTCAGGTTTTATAAATTTTATGATCTTTATAAAGATTTTTTCAAATCTTTAATCCATTTTGAGTTTATTTTTTGTGTATGGTGTAGGATCCAGTTTCATTCCTTTGCATGTGGCTGTCCAGTTTTCCCAATTGACAAGACTATAGACGGTAAAGCGTCTGCCTGCAATGCGGGAGACCGGGTTTCGATTCCTGGGTTGGGAAGATCCCCTGGAGAAGGAAATGGCAATCCAATCCAGCACTCTTGCCTGGAAGAATCCCATGGACGGAGGAGCCTGATAGGCTACACTCCATGGGGTTGCAAAGAGTCAGACACGACTGAGCGACTTCACTTCACTTCCTTTCATCCTTTTCATACTATATATTCTTGTCTTCTTTGTTGTAAATTGATAGACTACATATGTGTGGGTTTATTTCTGTGCTCTCTATTCAGTGCCATTAATCTCTGTATTCTTGTTTTCATGCTAATATCATACTGTTTTGATTACTATTGCTTTGCAATATAGTTTATAATCAGGAATGTGATGCCTTTGACTTTGTTCTTCTTTCTCAAGATAGCTTTAACTATGCAGGGTCTTTTATGCTTCCATACAAATTTTAGCACTTTTTTCTTCTGTTTCTGTGAAAAATGCCATTGACATTGTAATAGAGGTTAAAATCAATATAGATATAGATTGTGTTGGGTAGTGTGAATACTTCAACAATATTAATTTTTGTTTCCATGATTATGGACTATCTTTCCATTCATTTTTGTCTTCATTTTCTTTCATCAGCGTCTTATAGCTTTCATTGTACAGTTTGTTTTCAGCCTCTTGGTTAAAGTTATTCTTAGGTGTTTTATTCTTTTTCATGTAATTGTAAATGGGATTGTTTTCTTAATTTCTTTTTCTGAAAGAAAAAGTTTATTATAAACGTACAGAGATGCTATACATTTTTTACATATTGATTTTATGTCCTGCAAGTTTATGGAATTTGTTTATGTGTCCTAACAGTTTTTTTCGTGGAGTTTTAGGGTTTTCTGTATAAAATATCATGCCATCTACAAATAGAGGTAGTTTTGTTTCTTTTGTTCATTTTGGATAACTTTTATTTATTTATATATCTAATTAGTATTTAGCAAAATTTATTTGTTGTTGCCTGGTTGCTCTGGCTAGGAGTTTCAACACTATTTTGAATAAAATTGGTGAGAGGGAGTATGCTTGCCTTGTTCCTGAATTTAGAGGAAAACTTTCAGTTTTTCACCATTAAGTATGATGTCAGCTGTGGCTCACCATATATGGCCTTTTTATGTTGAGACATTTCCCCTGTATACCTACTTTGCTGAGCGTGTTTTTTTTTTTTAAATCATGAGTGGATGTTAAATTTTATCAAATGATTTTTATGCATCTATGAGATGATCATATGATTTTTATTCTTCAATTTGTTAGTGTGGTATATTACATTGATTGATTTGTGGATGTTGAATTATCATTGCATCTCTGGAATAAATCCCACTTGTATGGTGTGGGCTTCTCTGGTAGCTCAGCTGGTAAAGAATCTGCCTGCAATGTGGGAGACCTGGCTACCTTCCCTAATGGGAAGATCCCCTGGAGAAGGGAAAGGCTACCATCTCCAGCATTCTGACCTGGAGAATTCCATGGACTGTATAGCCTATGGGGGTCGCAAAGAGTCGGACATGACTGAGTGATTTTCACTTACCACTTTCCATAAAATATTAGAATTAGCTTGCTGAGTTTTGTAAAAATTATTGGTGAGATTTCTTGTGGAATTAAGTTAAATCTATTGTTCAACTTGGGGAGGACTGACATTTTTACTTTATTGAAAGTTCTAACTTAAATATAAAGCTGGCTGAGGTTTAGTCTCAGCTCCCCAACTCTAAAAAAGCTTTTTAGATTCTTATTTCTTCTTGAGTCACTTTTGGTTAATTGCATTTTAATGGGAGTTTAGTTATCTAAGTTTTCAAATTTATTGATATAATGTCATTTATATTATCCTCTCAATATGTTTGATATTTGTAGTAGGTTATTTAAGTATACTTTTTAATTCTAAGATTGTTTCCTTGGTGCTCCTCTCTTTTTTCTTGAGTAAACTTGACAAAACTTTATCTACTTTATGTTTCCGAAGAACCACTCTTGTTTTTTATTTTGTTGAGAAGTAATTAACATAACATTATATTAGTTTCAGGTATACAGCAGTGATCTGATATTTGTATATATTGCAAAATTATCACCATAGTAAATCTAGTTAATATCCATCACCACACAGAGCTACACTTTTTCTTGTGATAAGAACTTTTAAAATCTACTGTCTTTGACTTTCAAGTATACAATCTGGTATTATTAACAATAGTTACCATGCTNCAGATGTGTATAAGAGACAGCTCATATATATTGCAATTTGTTTCACTGTGTGTTTTTTAAAAAATTATTCCATGTAACTTAAACAGGTAACTTACTGTTTAGAATTTTTAAAACTTTAAAAAAATGTTATATTTTGTATTGAAGTATAGTTGAATAATAATGTTGTGATAGTTTCAGGTGTATAGCAAAGTGATTCCTCTTGCCTGGAAACTCCCATGGACGGAGGAGCCTGGTAGGCTGCTGTCCATGGGGTCGCTGAGTCAGATATGACTGAGCGACTTACTTTCACTTTTCACTTTCATGCATTGGAGAAGGAAATGGCAACCCACTCCAGTGTTCTTGCCTGGAGAATCCCAGGGATGGCAGAGCCCAATGGGCTGCTGTCTGTGGGGTCGCACAGAGTCGGACACGACTGAAGCGACTTAGCAGCAGCAGCAGCAGCAGCAGCAGCAAAGTGATTCAGTTATATGTATACATGTATCTTTTTTTTTTAAACCACATCATGTTAGGTGCACATCCTTCACTTGTCATAATTACAAATTTTTGGTTTGTCTTATGGTGAGAATATTTAAGATTTATTCTCTTAGCACTTTTCAATATATGGTAGAGTGTTATTAAGTACAGTCACTATGCTGCATATTAGATTCCCAAAACTTATTCATCTTATAGTTGGAAGTTTAGTTTTAGATTATTTCCATATCTTGGCTACTGTGAATAATGCTGCAATAAATATGAGAGTGCATATATTTTTGATATCTTATTTTAGTTTCTTTTGGGTATATACCCAGAAGTGGAATTTCTGGATCATATGGTAATTATGTTTTTAATTTTTTGAGGTACCTCCATAATGTTTTCCATAATGGGTAAACCAAATTACATTCCCACCAATAGTGCACAAGTTTTTCCTTTTCTCCAACATTTATTATTTGTCATCTTTTAAATGATAACCATCCTGTTAAGCATGAGGGGATATCTCATTGTGGCTTTGATTTTCATTCCCTTGATGGTTAGTGATGTTGAACATTGGTCATTTGGATGTCTTTTTTGGGAAAAATGTCTATTCAAGTCCTTGGCCCACTTTAAAATTGATTTGTTTGATTTCTGTTATTGAGTTGTGTGAGTTATTTATATATTTTGAATGTTAACATCTTATCAAATATGTGGTTTGCAGATATTTTTTCCTATTACTTTGGTTGCCTCCTTATGTTTTTGTTGTTGTTGTTGTTTGTTTCTTTGGCTGAAGAAATGTTTTAGTTTGATGTAGTTCCACTTATTGATATTTGCTAGTCATTTGTGCTTTTGGTGTTATGTCAGCAAAATCATTGCCAAGACCAGTGTCAAGGAGCTTTTTTCATATGTTCTCTTCTATGAGTTTTATGGTTTCAGGTTTTATAAATTTTATGATCTTTATAAAGATTTTTTCAAATCTTTAATCCATTTTGAGTTTATTTTTTGTGTATGGTGTAGGATCCAGTTTCATTCCTTTGCATGTGGCTGTCCAGTTTTCCCAATTGACAAGACTATAGACGGTAAAGCGTCTGCCTGCAATGCGGGAGACCGGGTTTCGATTCCTGGGTTGGGAAGATCCCCTGGAGAAGGAAATGGCAACCCACTCCAGCACTCTTGCCTGGAAGAATCCCATGGACGGAGGAGCCTGATAGGCTACACTCCATGGGGTTGCAAAGAGTCAGACACGACTGAGCGACTTCACTTCACTTCCTTTCATCCTTTTCATACTATATATTCTTGTCTTCTTTGTTGTAAATTGATAGACTACATATGTGTGGGTTTATTTCTGTGCTCTCTATTCAGTGCCATTAATCTCTGTATTCTTGTTTTCATGCTAATATCATACTGTTTTGATTACTATTGCTTTGCAATATAGTTTATAATCAGGAATGTGATGCCTTTGACTTTGTTCTTCTTTCTCAAGATAGCTTTAACTATGCAGGGTCTTTTATGCTTCCATACAAATTTTAGCACTTTTTTCTTCTGTTTCTGTGAAAAATGCCATTGACATTGTAATAGAGGTTAAAATCAATATAGATATAGATTGTGTTGGGTAGTGTGAATACTTCAACAATATTAATTTTTGTTTCCATGATTATGGACTATCTTTCCATTCATTTTTGTCTTCATTTTCTTTCATCAGCGTCTTATAGCTTTCATTGTACAGTTTGTTTTCAGCCTCTTGGTTAAAGTTATTCTTAGGTGTTTTATTCTTTTTCATGTAATTGTAAATGGGATTGTTTTCTTAATTTCTTTTTCTGAAAGAAAAAGTTTATTATAAACGTACAGAGATGCTATACATTTTTTACATATTGATTTTATGTCCTGCAAGTTTATGGAATTTGTTTATGTGTCCTAACAGTTTTTTTCGTGGAGTTTTAGGGTTTTCTGTATAAAATATCATGCCATCTACAAATAGAGGTAGTTTTGTTTCTTTTGTTCATTTTGGATAACTTTTATTTATTTATATATCTAATTAGTATTTAGCAAAATTTATTTGTTGTTGCCTGGTTGCTCTGGCTAGGAGTTTCAACACTATTTTGAATAAAATTGGTGAGAGGGAGTATGCTTGCCTTGTTCCTGAATTTAGAGGAAAACTTTCAGTTTTTCACCATTAAGTATGATGTCAGCTGTGGCTCACCATATATGGCCTTTTTATGTTGAGACATTTCCCCTGTATACCTACTTTGCTGAGCGTGTTTTTTTTTTTTAAATCATGAGTGGATGTTAAATTTTATCAAATGATTTTTATGCATCTATGAGATGATCATATGATTTTTATTCTTCAATTTGTTAGTGTGGTATATTACATTGATTGATTTGTGGATGTTGAATTATCATTGCATCTCTGGAATAAATCCCACTTGTATGGTGTGGGCTTCTCTGGTAGCTCAGCTGGTAAAGAATCTGCCTGCAATGTGGGAGACCTGGCTACCTTCCCTAATGGGAAGATCCCCTGGAGAAGGGAAAGGCTACCATCTCCAGCATTCTGACCTGGAGAATTCCATGGACTGTATAGCCTATGGGGGTCGCAAAGAGTCGGACATGACTGAGTGATTTTCACTTACCACTTTCCATAAAATATTAGAATTAGCTTGCTGAGTTTTGTAAAAATTATTGGTGAGATTTCTTGTGGAATTAAGTTAAATCTATTGTTCAACTTGGGGAGGACTGACATTTTTACTTTATTGAAAGTTCTAACTTAAATATAAAGCTGGCTGAGGTTTAGTCTCAGCTCCCCAACTCTAAAAAAGCTTTTTAGATTCTTATTTCTTCTTGAGTCACTTTTGGTTAATTGCATTTTAATGGGAGTTTAGTTATCTAAGTTTTCAAATTTATTGATATAATGTCATTTATATTATCCTCTCAATATGTTTGATATTTGTAGTAGGTTATTTAAGTATACTTTTTAATTCTAAGATTGTTTCCTTGGTGCTCCTCTCTTTTTTCTTGAGTAAACTTGACAAAACTTTATCTACTTTATGTTTCCGAAGAACCACTCTTGTTTTTTATTTTGTTGAGAAGTAATTAACATAACATTATATTAGTTTCAGGTATACAGCAGTGATCTGATATTTGTATATATTGCAAAATTATCACCATAGTAAATCTAGTTAATATCCATCACCACACAGAGCTACAATTTTTCTTGTGATAAGAACTTTTAAAATCTACTGTCTTTGACTTTCAAGTATACAATCTGGTATTATTAACAATAGTTACCATGCTGTACATTACATCCCCAGGACTTATTTATTTTATAACTGGAAGTTTCTACCTTTTGACCCTCAAGTCTTCACCTACTTCACTCACCCCTTACCTCCTTCTCTGGTAACCACCAGTCTGTTCTCTGTGTCTATGAGTGTGTTGTTTATTTTTTAAATTTGACATATAACATATAAACTGAAGGTATAGAACATGTTAATTTGGTGTATCTAGTATCATAATAGTGTTGTCATTTTAATGATTATTAGCACCTCTATTATGTTATATAAATATTATTTCTGTTTTAGTGGTCAGTATAATTAATTAAGTTCTAGTCTCTTAGGAAGTATAATGATTATAATACAATGTTGTTGTTCATATTCACTCTACTATGCTTTAGATCTCTTCGATTTATTTACTACTATTTGAAAGTTTTTACCCTTAAACAAAATTTGTCCTATCTAAACTCCAGTACTTTGGCCACCTCATGCGAAGAGTTGACTCATTGGAAAAGACTCTGATGCTGGGAGGGATTGGGGGCAGGAGGAGAAGGGGACGACCGAGGATGAGATGGCTGGATGGCATCACTGACTCGATGGATGTGAGTCTGAGTGAACTCCGAGAGATGGTGATGAACAGGGAGGGCTGGCGTGCATCGATTCATGGGGTCGCAAAGAGTCGGACACGACTGAGCGACTGAACTGAACTGAACTGAACTGAATCACTGCAGATGGTGACTGCATCCAAGAAATTAAATGACACTTGCTCCTTGGAAGGAAAGCTATGACCAACCTAGACAGTGTGTTAAAAAGCTGAGACATTACTTTGCCAACAAAGGTCTGTCTAGATCAAAGCTATGGTTTTTCCAGTCATCATGTATGGATGTGAGAGTTGAACTCTAAAGAAAACTGAACACCAACGAACTGATGCTTTGAACTGTGGTGTTAAAGAAGACTCTTGTGAGTCCCTTGGACCACAGGGAGATCAAACCAGTCAATCCTGAAGGAAATGAGTCCTGAATATAAATTGGAAGGACTGATGCTGAAGCTGAAGCTCCAATACTTTGGCCAGCTGACTCACTGGAAAAGACCCTGATGCTGGGAAAGGGGATGACAGGGTGAGATGGTTGGATGGCATCACCAACTCAATGGACTTATGTTTGAGCAAGCTCTGGGAGTTGATGATGGACAGGGAAGTTTGGTGTGCTACAGTCCATGGGGTCGCAAAGAATCGGACATGACTGAACAACTGAACTGAACTGAACTGAGAGTGTCTGAGTAGAGCCACCAGGTACCTATCCTCCTACATGACTTATTGCCCATCTTTGAGTTTTTAAATATGTAACGTTCAGCTGTCAGTAGCCCAAGAAATGCCAATCTGTCTGGTTAGCAGGGGAAAGCCTAGAGAAATATGGTTTCCAAAAAGATTTTTTTGTCTGGTTCCCTCAGACAGAGAAATAAGTATTCTTGTGCTAAAAGGAGTCCAACAAGCCCACTTGATACTACAAGCTTTACCTGTAGCTCAACATACAGCTTTTGGGTATAATATCCTTTTGAATGGTTTGCATAGTTATTTAAATTCACAGCATGTTTCATACACTCTTAGATAACAGTGTAGCAAGTTTCACTTGTAGGAAAATATTTTTTTTCTTCCTTGTATAAACAGAACAGTAGTAGTATAACAAGAGAAACATTTTCAAACCTTAGAAAGAACCAGCTCTTTCCACACTTTATGGACTAATGCCAACATTTTTAATGCACTTTTCTTGTGTAGCAATTGCTTTATTTGAAACCTCTGTTATCCACTGTCCTTAATAGTTAATGACAAATGACAATGTATGTTCCTCAAGGTGGACCACTTCAAATCTGGGCAAAAAGATAACTATTAGTATTAGAATTCTAGTTTTCCCCCAGTGTTTCCCCATATTTGAAAAATAAAACTTTGTAATAAGTCCAGATTTGTGGATACTTGAGTGACACCCCATGGTTCAGCAACCAAGTGTTAACCAAGACGGGTGACTTGAGTTCTATTTAAATCTATTCCCAACTAGTAACAACAGCTTTATAATCCTGCTTCTTGCTCTCTGAAGTGCTTTAATTTGTTTTAGGGAGGTTTGTGAGGATCAAATGAGTTACTTCACATAAAAGAACTTTGCAACTTCAATTTCGTTACAAATGTAAGATAATTTTGTTATGAAGAACCAAGGAGAAAGGTAGTAGAAAAGACATGAAGAAGGGAACTTACGTGAAAGGTAACTGTTGGTTCTCCACAGCATTGTTCTCAATGTGTACTAAGTTCAGGTGTGATGAGTGACCAAGCATGGAAGTCAATCAGGAAATGAGGGTGCAGGCGAAGCAGGCTAGGACAATTACAAGTCACAGACACTGAAAAATTCCCACAAACCCATATTTACACAGTTTAGAATCTTAGGAGATTTATGTATTTCCTGCTGAACATCAGTTCAGTTCAGTTCAGTCGCTCAGTCGTGTCCGACTCTTTGCGACCCCATGAATCGCAGCACTCCAGGCCTCCCTGTCCATCACCAACTCCCGGAGGTCACCCAGACTCATGTCCATCGAGTCAGTGATGCCATCCAGCCATCTCATCCTCTGTCGCCCCCTTCTCCTCCTGCCCCCCAATCGCTCCCAGCATCAGAGACTTTTCCGATGAGTCAACTCTTCGCATGAGGTGACCAAAGTAATGGAGTTTCAGCTTTAGCATTATTCCCTCCAAAGTAATCCCAGGGTTGATCTCCTTCAGAATGGACTGGTTGGATATCCTTGCAGTCCAAAGGACTCTCAAGAGTCTTCTCCAACACCACAGTTCAAAAGCATCAATTCTTTCACACTCAGCTTTCTTCACAGTCCAACTCTCACATCCATATATGACCATAGGAAAAACCATAGCCTTGACTAGACGGACCTTAGTCGGCAAAGTAATGTCTCTGCTTTTGAATATGCTATCTAGGTTGGTCATAACTTTTCTTCCAAGGAGTAAGTGTCTTTTAATTTCATGGCTGCAGTCACCATCAGCAGTGATTTTGGAGCCCCCCAAAATAAAGTCTGACACTGTTTCCACTGTTTCTCCATCTATTTCCCATGAAGTGATGGGACCGGACGCCATGATCTTCGTTTTCTGAATGTTGAGCTTTAAGCCAACTTTTTCGCTCTCCTCTTTCACTTTCATCGAGAGGCTTTTTAGCTCCTCTTCACTTTCTGCCATAAGGGTGGTGTCATCTGCATATCTGAGGTTATTGATATTTCTCCCGGCAATCTTGATTCCAGCTTGTGTTTCTCCCAGCCCAGTGTTTCTTATGATGTACTCTGCATATAAGTTAAATAAGCAGGGTGACAATATACAGCTTTGACGTACTCCTTTTCCTATTTGGAACCAGTCTGTTGTTCCATGTCCAGTTCTAACTGTTGCTTCCTGACCTGCATGCAGATTTCGCAAAAGGCAGGTCACAGACCTCTAAAAACCTATGAATCTCAAGCCAGTTAAAATCCCGTGCTTGAGTTATATTTTAAAACTTTTCCGGAACAGACTGGAGCAGTGTTACTCAAACGTCACTGTGCATAAATATATTCTATGGACCTGGTCAAATGAGATCTACTGACTGAGAATATGAAATGAATGTTCTGAGGGAGAACCTTGATATTCTGAGATCTACCTATGGAGAATATGAAATGAAAGGCCTGAATGAGGCTCATGAAGCTGTATTAAAAACAAAAAAAAAAGTCATGAATTAAGAAAGGGGTAGGAAAGTTCACAGCGTGCTTAGGAGATGGCGAAATAGAGAAACTTCACATTTGGATGATTAGGAAGATGGCAAGTATATTAAGCATATGAAGAAACACTGTAGAGAAGTGTAGACTACAGGCATTAATAGTCTCCAGTTTCCGTATGCCTTCCTGTATTCATGCTATTGAGTAGTTTCCTCTGACATCAACTCTAAGTTTGGCCATGTGACTTGCTTTGTATTGTTGGAAAATAGCAAATGTGACGCCGACAGAGAAGGTCTTTGTGTATTAAGGTATAAACCCTCTTACAACTTCTAGGAGTCCTGTGGCCATCACTATGTGAACAAGCCCGGGCAACAATTCTGGTGACACATGGCCAATCGCTTCAGTGTGCTCACCTGAAAGTTGGCACCGATGATCAGTCATGATGTTGAGATCATCTTTACACAGCCAGCTTTATGACAGATAATGACACAGGTTAACTTGCAAAGCTGGATTAAGCTCTGGATATGCTGAATCTGAGCTTCTGGTACATTTATAAGGAACTTCAAAGTAGATAAGACAGTCTACAGGCTAAGTGAGTGATTAGCAAAGGCATAAGGAAGGCAGCTATGCTCATCACTATACCACCAATGCCGCACCAACAAAAGCATAAAGAAAATAATTTGGAATTTAAGAGTATACAATTGATATTGAGGCCCTGATGCAGAGCCTTAACAAAGACCTTCATTTAATTTTCTTAGGGAAAAGTAAATAGTAAGTCACAGAGCCCCAAAGAACAGAAAAGGAGGCAAGAGAATTAGGACCAGAATGTCTCAGAAAATAAAAGAGAATTCTAAAGAGTCAGAGCAGAGAGGCATCAAATGTTCAAAAGATGCATAAAATAATGGCTCCTCTAGGCCTGCAGTTTAATAAGTTTTAAACTGATGAGTGTAGAAAAATGACATATAATTGACTTATGGATGTAACAGCTGAGAAAAGGAGTTAGGCATTGAGTATTAACTATTTTTAAAAGAAATGGGATAAAATTAAGACAAGAAGAAGAACACACATTTTTAAATAGTTAGAAAAGGTCAATAATTACATATTTTATTAACAATTTGATGTATCATTCGTTAAATGAGACAGTAAAAGACAAAGCGATGAATGCAAGTTAAATGCATGTCTGTAATGGACATCAACACAACTTTGGAAAATGGAATGGTGGTGAATGAATTATAATTGACTTGACAGTTTGGAAAAACTGAAAATTAACTGCTTCAAGAGTAAGAAGCCAAAAAGCAGGCAAATCTACAAAGCAGAATCTTGACTATGATTAGAAATTAAAGATATTAGAGGCCTAAGAAGACAGGAATTTAAAGAAAATAGGAAGATTTTGTGACATTCGTTAAGAAACATTCAAGTTCTCAAGTCTCTTCTACCCATTTATCCAGGTAAGCACTCCTCCCAGATCATCTTAAAATTGGAGTTTCAAGACTAAGCACCTGTGAAATCAAGAAAATTTACCAAAAAGAGATATTTGACAGTCTACATATTGAATGCTGAGACTGCTAACCCCACTTACTCTACCTGGCTCTAAGAACATTGGCAATTTTGAGCATACTCCAACCTCCCACCCACTTTACCCAATGTTAGAGATCGAGAAATTTCCCATCTAGAATAGGCAACTATCTAGGAGACAGTTTCCACAGACCCAGTACAATGCATGATAAAAGAACCCACACCAAAGCACATTACAGTGGTATTTCACTATTCTGGCAACTAAGAGATGATCCTAAAAGCTAACAGAATATAAAGTAGACCTATGCAAATGATGAGAAATCAGAACAGCATCAAACAGGCTTGCCAGAGTAAAAGCCAATGGGCCATATCCTTTTAAGTTCCAAGGGAATATAATGTTCATCCCAGGATTCTATACCGACTCAAATCATCAGTCAGTTCTAAAGTCATTTTATCATTAATAAGTTATGCAAGTTTTCAAAATATTTTCCTCCAACGTACCATTTTCCCAGAAAGTTTCTAAATTGCATGTTCCACCAAAATAAAAGGGAATAAAGGGAGAGAGAGTTAGGAATTAAACATCAGAAAAAGTTGAGACATATTCCCAGAGGTGCTAGTCAGTAGTCATATTAAAGTTCTGGAGAACCAGCCCAGAGTGAAGCCATAATTAAACTGATACACTATCTGGTATATTTGAATATAAAGAAAATACATTTAAAGTTTTACTGGAGAATGTAGGGATGAAAGGATGATTAGGATATACAAAGCTAAACAAATGGAAAAATAAGGTAATTCACAATTGTAGACACAGTGGAGAATATACTGGAGTTTAAATTTCAATAGCAAAAAAAAGTCAATGTATTTTTAAATTTTTAAAAAATAAAAACTGGCAAAATATTTTTTAAATCTTCAGCAAAATATGGGTAAAATGAGGCTTAACTGAAAACCATTATAATAGTTAAATAGGTAGTTACTATCTGCTTTTTCATTTGAAAATATATCTAATAAAAATAAAATTGATAAGTGTCTTAAACATTACTAATGAAATATCAAGGTAAACAGTAGAAGAAATAGCAGAAATTGCTGAAGATGTTTGCCTTTGAAAAGTAGAAATGATTGGTAAGAAGATGTGGAGTATGGCATCAGGGTAAAAGTACCCTTTCTGTGAATGCTCATTATTATATTTTGATTCTTATAAAGAGAAAAATATCAATTTCACTAGGATAGTGGAGAAGGAAATGGCAACCCACTCCAGTACCCTTGTCTGGAAAATCCAATGGACAGAGGAACCTGGTATGCTACAGTCCATGAGGTCGCAAAGAGTCAGACACGACTGAGCAACTTCATTCACTCAGATATGTCTACATAATTGAAAACTAGTACTTGAGGATTGTTTAGAACAAGTTAACTGATGTCAGTATAATTACTTGGATTTTTTAGAGAGAAACCTAGTTTTATCCAACAGAATAATTTTAAAATTAGCCAAAATAATGGTGACTATTAAATTTGAGGGAAATTCTGTTTCTTCATAGGTTCCTGGTTTCATGTTTAAGCTTATTTTTCTAGGTTATAGTTATAGCAGCAGTTCAGAAAACTAACTGGACTTGATCTAACAACATACATAGAGCAAGATACAAATCATTTGCCCATATCAAAAATCACAGATTTCTATAGTTAGAAACTGTCTTAGATTTATCATACAAAACTTTCAAGTTGTTGTTGAGGAAACTGAGTTCTCAAGTCATAAATTGACATGTCACATAATTATATCAGCACAAAATTATATAAAACTCAGCCAACTCAGGAGCTGGCAAACCATGTAACTTAATTTTGTTCCTTTATTGTGTATGAAGTTATGAAAACAGAGATTATTTTCCCCTGAGAGAATGCTGATCAAAATTAGCTGGTTGCTGGAGCCACCTAAAGATAATAAATCTTTATACCTGGACACATTCTTTGCTTTAGGAGATGCATCAAGATAGTTTATTTACACATATATAAGTCAAATGCTAATTTGAAATAAGATCACTTTAAATCATCTTGTAGACGTTACAAAGAAGTGTCATAATTAAAATGGGTTTCTTTCTAGTCAAACTGTTCTATTGAAAGAAGGTAGAAATGGATTTTGCTTGAGCTGAATTGTTTCCCCAGTAAAATGTACATGTTGAAGTCCTCAGTCACTCAGAACGTGGTTCTATTTGGAGATGGAGCCTTTAAGGAGATGGTTATGTTAAAATGAGGCCTTTCGGATGAACCCTAATAGAATCTGACTGGTGTCCTTATAAAAAGAGGAAATTTAGACACAGAGAATAAAGATGATGTGAGGGCATTGTGAGAAGGTAGCCACCTACAAGTCAAGGAGAGAGGACTCCAAACCAAAGCAAAACTAGACTTTGATCTTGGCCATCTAGCCCTGAAACAGTGAGGAAATAAATTTCTGTTTAAACCACCTGTTTTCCAGTGTTTTGTCATGGCAGCCTGAGCAAACTAATACAGACTTCCAGGGGAAGTTCTTAAAAGGGAGTGTGGATTGCCCTGTGTAATTAAGTACTATGGACTGCATGTTGCTTGGGTAGTGGAGTCTGCTCTTACATGTATTGTAAGCGGAACATGAGGACTTGGCGTGAACTGGAAGACTGGAGTGGATTCGAGGCCTCATCTGTGACAGTGGCTTCAGCTTCTCCTTGAGCTGCACCATGAGAAACTTACATGAATGAAAACTTCAAAACAGACACTCTTGCTGAAAAAGGATGGGTGGACTGCTCAAAACCAGATTTCCTCTGAATGAAATAACATCATATTTTGTACTCCATGTTGATAAAACTTAACTTACATGTTTTCTCCACCTTTCAAATTTTTCATCATTTATTAAAAAAAAAAAAAATTGCCTGCTGATGAACATCTAGGTTGCTTCCATGTCCTGGCTATTATAAACAGTGCTGCAATGAACATTGGGGTACATGTGTCTCTTTCAATTCTGGTTTCCTCGGTGTGTATGCCCAGCAGTGGGATTGCTGGGTCATAAGGCAGTTCTATTTGCAGTTTTTTAAGGAATCTCCACACTGTTCTCCATAGTGGCTGTACTAGTTTGCATTCCCACCAACAGTGTAAGAGGGTTCCCTTTTCTCCACACCCTCTCCAGCATTTATTGCTTGTAGACTTTTGGATTATTCTGGTTTCCTCGGTGTGTATGCCCAGCAGTGGGATTGCTGGGTCATAAGGCAGTTCTATTTGCAGTTTTTTAAGGAATCTCCACACTGTTCTCCATAGTGGCTGTACTAGTTTGCATTCCCACCAACAGTGTAAGAGGGTTCCCTTTTCTGCACACCCTCTCCAGCATTTATTGCTTGTAGACTTTTGGATCGCAGCCATTCTGACTGGTGTGAAATGGTACCTCATCGTGGTCTTGATTTGCATTTCCCTGATAATGAGTGATGTTGAGCATCTTTTCATGTGTTTGTTAGCCATCCGTATGTCTTCTTTGGAGAAATGTCTGTTTAGTTCTTTGGCCCATTTTTTGATTGGGTCATTTATTTTTGATTGGGTCATTTCTTTTTCTGGACTTGAGCTGCATAAGTTGCTTGTATATTTGTGAGATTAATTGTTTGTCAGTTGCTTCATTTGCTATTATTTTCTCCCATTCAGAAACTCTCTGTTTTTAAGAGTTTGGCTTTTATAGATTTCATATAAAAGTGACATCACACGTATTTGTTATTCTCTGTTTGACTTATTTCACTTAGCATAAGGTGCTCAAGGTCCATCCTTATTTTAGAAAATGGCAGGCAAGTTGTCCTTTTTTCTTGTGGATGAATAATATTCCATTTTATGCATACACACAGATACACAAACACATATAGCATCTTCTTTATCCATTTATCTGTTGATGGATGCTTAGATTATTTCCATTTCTTGGCTATTCTTAATAATGTTGCAGTTTGCTAAGGTCCGTCTAGTCAAGGCTATGGTTTTTCCTGTGGTCATGTATGGATGTGAGAGTTGGACTGTGAAGAAGGCTGAGTGCCGAAGATGATGCTTTTGAACTGTGGTGTTGGAGAAGACTCTTGAGAGTCCTTTGGACTGCAAGGAGATCCAACCAGTCCATTCTGAAGGAGATCAACCCTGGTATTTCTTTGGAAGGAATGATGCTAAAGCTGAAACTCCAGTACTTTGGCCACCTCATAAGAAGTGTTGACTCACTGGAAAAGACTCTGATGCTGGGAGGGATTGGGGGCAGGAGGAGAAGGGGACGACCGAGGATGAGATGGCTGGATGGCATCACTGACTCGATGGACGTGAGTCTGAGTGAACTCTGGGAGTTGGTGATGGACAGGGAGGCCTGCCGTGCTGCGATTCATGGGGTCGCAGAGAGTCGGACACGCCTGAGCGACCGAACTGAACTGAACTGAAACATAGGATTGTATATATCTCTTCATATTCCACTTTCATTTCCCTTAAGCTTATACCCAGAAGTGATATTGCTGGATCAAATGGTAGTTCTATTTTTGGCTTTTTGATGAGCTTTCATATTGTTTTCTACAACATAAATACCCATTTGATAATCTCTACCATTAATGGCATCAGGCACCCTTTGCAAGACTTAGTAAGAGAGCAGATCTATGATACAACTGTTAGTTATCACTGCTCCTTCTTTGGTTATATAAAAAACTGAGGGTGTAACCCAATGGGAAGGGGTTTTTTGGCCATATTGAGAATTTAGTGTTCATGGTGGGACACCATTTCCTTTTCTTTTTGTGAGGAGGGAAGGGTTACTTTTTTTTTGTAGAATCCAAATGAATGGGGTCTTAAGAGCAGCACTTAAAATAAATAGAGGATGTCTGCAAGCAGAAGAGGCAGACATTATTTCCTTGCTGGACCTCTGCTTTAGCAGTAGACTTTCTGATCTTTATCCTATGGATCTCTGGACCAGAAAGAGAACTGGAAAAGCTGACAGGGTGGAAGGTGGGGTGGTAGAAAAACAGCAGGCTTTTTAATTCCTATTTGGTATGGCAAGGGTATGTGAATTTCTGGGATGAATTCAATTGGTCATCTTGGTAGAGACCTGGCTTTGGACACACCCAGGTGGCACTAGTGGTAAAGAACCTGCCTGTCAATGCAGGAGACATAAGAGATGCAGGTTGGGCAGATTCCCTGAAGAAGAAAATGGCAACCCGCTCCAGTGTTCTTACCAGAGAATCCCTGTAGCTGGCAGGCTACAAAGTCCATAGAATTGCAAAGAGTTAGACACGACTGAAGTGACTTAGCAGTTATTTGTCACGTGCAAGGAGGTTGTTAGGTTTCTCTGCAACTAGAGCAGAGAGGGTGCTGCTGGGTTTGGAGAAGAGGTGGGATATAAGAGTGTGAACGGAAGTCAAGCCTCCTAGGTCAGGGAACTGTGCAGTAAGAAGAATCAGCAAGATCTTCTGAAGAATTCCCACATGCCTCCTCCAGAGTCAATGCCTGTATGACTGCTACCCTAAGGTCATTGTCTGGGTTTGGGTTGCTAATTGCCAATGAGTAAACAAGTGATGATCAACAGTGAGAAAGTAACAACAGGGCTAATTATAAAAGTCACTGCTTTCCCCCCGCCCCTGTTTATTTTATTTTTTATTTTTTGTTTTGTTTTTATAACTGGAGGAAATGTGTCTTAAAGGGGTGATAGAGGGGATATCTCTGGGTCATATTAGTTCTCTTAAAATAGTGAGATCTCAGCTCACACATACATTTGGAGAAAGAATTGTTGTTCAGTCACTCAGTCATGTCCGATTTTTTGCAACCCCATGAACGGCAGCATGCCAGGTTTCCCCTTCCTTCACCATCTCCCAGAGTTTGCTCAAACTCATGTGCATTGGGTTGGTGATGCCATCCAACCATCTTGTCCACTGTTGTCCTCATCTCTTATCATGCCTTCAGTCTTTCCCAGCATCAGGGTCTTTTCCAATGAGTTGGCTCTTCCCATCAGGTGGCCAAAGTATTGAAGCTTCAGCTTCAACATCAGTCCTTCCAATGAGTATTCAGGGTTGATTTCCTTTAGGATAGACTCGTTTGATCTCCTTGTAGTCCAAAGGACTCTCAAGAACCTTCTCCAACACCACAGTTCAAAGAAATCAGCTTTTCAATGCTCAATCTTCTTTATGGTCCAGCTCTCACATCCATACATGACTACTGGAAAAACCATAGCTTGACTATACAGAACTTTGTTGGCAAATTACGGTCTAAGTTTGTCATAGCTTTTCTTCCAAGGAGCAAGTGTCTTTTAATATCATGGCTGCAGTCACCATCCACAGTGATTTTGGAGCCCAAGAAAATCACTGATTCCATTGCTTCCCCATCTGTTTGCCATGAAGTGATGGGACCAGATGCCATGAAATAATTTTTTGAATGTTGAGTTTTAAGCCATTTTTGTTCATGCTCCTCTTTCACATTCATCAAGAGGCTCTTTAGTTCTTCTTCACTTTCTGCCGTAAGGGTGGTGTCATCTGCATATCTGAGGTTATTGATATTTCTCCCAGCAATCTTGATTCCACATTGTGCTTCATCCAGCCTGGCATGTCACATCATGTGCTCCTCATATAAGTTAAATAAGCAGGGTGACAACATACAACCTTGGTGTACTCCTTTCCCAATTCAGAACCAGTTCATTGTTCCGTGTCTAGTTATAACTGTTGCTCCCTAACCTGCATACAGGTTTCTGGAGGCAGGAGATTTCTGCCTCTCAGGAAGCAGGTCAGGTGGTCTGGTATTCTAATCTTTTGAAGAATTTTCCACAATTTGTTGTGATCCACACAGGCAAAGGCTTTGGCGTAGTCAGTGAAGAAGAAGTAGATGTTTCTCTGGAATTCTCTTGCTTTTTCTATGATCTGATGGATGTTGGAAAACTGATCTCTGGTTCCTCTGTCTTTTCTAAATCCAGCTTGTACATCTGGAAGTTCTCAGTTTGCTTGGTTCATGTACTGTTGAAGCCTAGCTTGAAGGATTTTGAGTATTACCTTGGTAGAATGTGAAATGAGTGCAATTGTGTGGTAGTTTGAACATTCTTTGGCATTGCCCTTCTTTGGGATTGTGCCGGGAGCCACCACGGGAGATCCCACCCATGACAAGGTCATGTGGAAGAGAACTGTTAAGCAAGGCTTTGGGACTCAATGGGCTCTCTAGGCTTTCTCGAGCATCTACCCCCAAATCAGAATCTGTCTGTTTTACTGTTTCATGACTTTCACCAACTCCTCTGACATTAACAGGGGGCTAACCCTGACCACCTTTCTCTGGAGAAAATCAACTAGGGCTATAGCTAATAAGTCTCCTGGACATGAGAGGAATATTTCAAATCAAATCCCCTCTGTTAGCATTCTAGCTTGCTTGGCAGGTATATCCAGACACTTACAGCTACGCATGTGATTATTTACAGCCTCCCAACAGTGAGAGGCACGGAAAGCCTAAAACAGAGAGCCTTTGAAAGAGTTAAAAGTTATTAGAGTAGTGCTGATGTAGGATTTCATTATTGGGCCAATGCTTGTTGCTAAGTTCCCATATCTCTTATCCACTTTGCACCTGGGAATGCATTAGTTAACATAGTGAGAATGCAAGAAAAACACGTGTAGCCTTGAATTTAACCATATCAGACTTTTGAGCTAATTGGTTCTTTCTTGTAACTCACTGCACCTTTGCTCTGTGAAAAACGTAACTGATTGGCATTTTCTGAGGCTGACATAGATTAGAAATATAAAGAAAAAACACTTTGAGGGAAAATAAGTTTTCTGGTTGAGCAGCCTTTATCAAAAGAGGGTCATAATATGTTCACAGGCCTCCAAGGCCAGAAGATACTGTACACAACATCATTTGTGAAAAAGGTATGCAGAAAAATCCTGGTTTTGATAAGGGCAAAACTGCTGGAATGTTGGGCTGACTCTGTATCACCTTGCATCTTTCATTTCCCTCTATGTACAAAAAAAGTATATAAGTACCGTTTAAAAATAAAGCTATGGATCTTGCTCATCAAAGCAGCTTGATCTCCTCATGTCAATCATTTTCCTCCTCTTACTCTCTCTTTCAGGCTAGTTCCCATCTGGAGTACAGAGGTCCGCCATGTCTACTTATTTGCCTGGGTTTCTAAGACCTGAATGGGAAGGCGCCCTGCGCCTTCACTCCCTCGGGAGACTGCGAGGGCACCTGTGGTCTTACGTAGACGGTACAAGTCTCTTGTCTTGAGACTTTATTGATTTTCTGTATAAACCAAGTAACATCAGCCTCTTTTCTTCTCTCCTCTATTTTCTTATCTACAACATTCTTATCTATCTCTCTCTCTAATCAATCGCAATCACCGACGCCGTTTCTCCTTCTTCTCCTTCGGGTTTCCCTAGATCCTGCGGGGGCTGGACCCTGGCAGGACTGGAATGAAAATTAACCTTTTCCAGTCCTGTGGCCACTGCTGAGTTCTAAATTTACTGGCATATTGAGTACAGCAGTTTCACAGGATCATCATTTAGGATTTGAAATAGCTCAGCTGGAATTCCATCACCTTTACTAGCTTTGTTTGTAGTAATGCTTCCTAAGGCCCACTTAACTTCACACTTCAGCATATCTGGCTCTGAGTGATCTCACCATCATACTTATCCCTGTCATTAAGACCTTTTTAATATAGTTCTTTTGTGTATTCTTGCCACCTCTTCTTAATCTGTTCTGCCTCTGCTTAGTTCAGTTCAGTCACTCAGTCATGTCTGACTCTTTGCGACCCCATGAATTTGCAGCATGCCAGGCCTCCCTGTCCATCACCAACTCCCAGAGTTCACTCAGACTCACATCCATCGAGTCAGTGATGCCATCCAGCCTCTCATCCTCTGTCGTCCCCTTCTCCTCCTGTCCCCAATCCCTCCCAGCATCAAAGTCTTTTCCAATGAGTCAACTCTTCGCATGAGGTGGCCAAAGTACTGGAGTTTCTGCTTTAGCATCATTCCTTCCAAAGAACACCCAGGACTGATCTCCTTCGGAATGGACTGGTTGGATCTCCTCGCAGTCCAAGGGTCTCTCAAGAGTCTTCTCCAACACCACAGTTCAAAAGCATCAATTCTTCGGCACTCAGCTTTCTTCACAGTCCAACTCTCGCATCCATACATGACTACTGGAAAAACCATAGCCTTGACTAGACAGACCTTCGTCGGCAAAGTAATGTCTTTGCTTTTGAATATGCTATCTAGGTTGGTCATAACTTTTCTTCCAAAGAGTAAGTGTCTTTTAATTTCATGGCTGCAGTCACCATCTGCAGTGATTTTGGAGCCCAAAAAATAAAGTCTGACACTGCTTCTGTTAGGTCTTTGCTATTTCTGTCTTTTATTGTGCCCTTCCTTGCATGAAATGTTCCCTTGGTATCTCTAATTTTCTTGAAGAGATCTAGTCTTCCCCATTCTAGCATTCTATTGTTTTCCTCTATTTCTTTGCATTGTTCATGTAAGAAGGCTTTCTTATCTCTCCTTGCTATTCTTTGGAACTCTGCATTCAAATGGGTATATCTTTCCCTTACTCATTTGCCTTTCACTTCTATCCTTTTCTTGGCTATTGTAAGGCCTCCTCATTTTGCCTTTTTGCATTTCTTTTTCTTTGAGATGACATTGGTCACTGCCTCCTGTACAGTGTTACAAACCTCTGTCTATAGTTCTTCAGGCTGTCTGTTTACCAGATCTAATTCCTTGAATCTATTTGTCACCCTGCTGTATAATCATAAGGGATTTGATTTAGATCATACCTGAATGGCCTAGTGGTTTTCCCTACTTTCTTCAGTTTAAGCCTGAATTTTGCAATAAGGGATTCATGATCTGAGCCATAGTCAGCTCCTGGTGTTGTTTGTCCTCACTGAATAGAACTTCTCTATCTTCGGCTGCAAAGAATATAATCAGTTAATTTCAGTGTTAACCATCTGGTGATGTCCATATGTAGAGCTGTCTCTTGTGTTGTTGAAATAGGGTGTTTGCTATGACCAGTGTGTTCTCTTCATAAAACTCTCTTAGCTTTTGCCCTACTGCATTTTGTACTCTAAAGCTAGACTTGCTGTTACTCCAGGTATCTCTTGAATTCCTATTTTTCCCTTCCAATCCCCTATGATGTAAGGGACACCCTTTTTTTTTTTTTTTTTTTTGGTTAGTTCTAGAAGGTCTTGTAAGTCTTCACAGAACCGTTCAACTTCAGCTTCTTCAGCATTAATGGCTGGGACATAGACTTGGATGACTGTGATGCTTTCTTATTATAACTTCAAAAAATTAGAAATAACAGATGTGTTTTTACTTAGTACATAATTCAGTATACATGTTTCACTTGTTGAAAAATAAAGTTAATTGGAACTTTAAAGTGTTTTAGTCTATTAACCATATCCATGACTATAATAATTCTCATTATTGCTATACAGAAAATAGCATTGGATGATTTCAAGTTATCATGACTTTAAAATGCAATGCATTTTGAATAAAATCATAAGTAGCATGTAAAAATGCTCAGGAAATACAAAGTTGCTGTGTCATATAACACATATTTTATATTTCATAAATTCTTGCTAAAATAATGAGAAGGAAGACTAAAAACCCTTGCATTCTCCAAGTAGACAAATGAGAGAAAACCAGTGCTTTAAAGAAGGTGAGATGTTGGAGAGTCTAAATTTTCTTGTGTTACCTTGAATGAGCCACGTTCCCCCTCAAATTCCAACTCTCACGTAATAGAAAAGCAGAGTTCTTGGCATCACCCAAGTCACTCACTTGACAGTCACTCTGGGCAGAACACAGCACTTTTTTTATCTGCAAGGCTTCCCATTCAAAGCTCCAACCTCTCCATAAGCCCTAAGTTGATAAGTTTTCTTTCCCTGAAATTCAACACTTTTGGTGAAATCTTATATTTTTCATTGCCTTTCTATTCATTAAATTCCAAAAAATTATTCAGTACACATACAACTTTACTCAGTATCAATGAAATGATAGAGAAATAAATTATGATTAAGTACAACTTTTGGCCAAGGTAACTATATTTCCATTGATATGCCTTTGAACAGCATTGAATCTGAACTGTCTTCTCCCATCCTGACCCCACCCTCAAAGTATCTTCATGTGTCTTTCTTATGCTTTTCTGTGACATCTTTCAGCATCTAAAACAGGACCGCTAGGAAGCTTTTAGTTTTAACTCACCAGATATCCTGAAGACTATAGTTCTTTCTTAATCTATCATCTACCATTAAAAAATTTTATTTATTTCCTATTTTTTACTTAAAAATTGCTTTATTGAAGTACAGTTGCTTTACAATGTTGTGTTAGTTTCTACTGTATTACAAGTGAATCAGCTATGCTATACATATGCATATACCCTTCCTTTTTTGGATTTCCTTCCCATTAGGTCATCATAGAGCATTAAGTAGTTTCCTGTGCTATACAGTGTGCTATTATACATAGCAGGTTCGTGACATTGTATGGGAACCAGGGATCAAGACCATCCCCCAAAAAAGAAGTGCAAAAGGCAAAATGATTGTCTGAGGAGGCCTTACAAATAGCTGTGAAAAGAAGAGAAGTGAAAAGCAAAGGAGAAAAGGAAGGATATACCCGTTTGAATGAAGAGTTCTGAAGAATAGTGAGGAGAGATAAGAAAGCCTTTCTCAGTGATCAGTGCAAAGAAATAGATGCAAACAATAGAATGGGAAAGACTAGAGATCCCTTCAAGATAATTAGAGATACTAAGGGAACATTTCATGCAAAGATGGGCTCAATAAAAGACAGAAATGGTATGGACCTAACAGAAGCAGAAGATATTAAGAAGAGGTGGCAAGAATACACAGAAGAACTATACAAAAAAGATCCTCACAACCCAGATAATCACGATGGTGTGATCAGTCCTAGAACCAGACATCCTGGAATGTGAAGTCAAGTGTGCCTTAGGAAGCATCACTACGAACCAAGTTAGCAGAGGTGATGGAATTCTAGTTGAGCCATTTCAAATTCTAAAAGATGATGCTGTGACAGTGCTGCACTCAACATGCCAGAAAATCTGGAAAGCTCAGCAGTGGCCACAGGACTGGAAAAGGTCAGTTTTCATTCGTCTCAAAGAAAGGCAATGCCAAAGAATGCTCAAACTACCACACAATTGCACTCATCTCACATGCTAGTAAAATAATGCTTAAAATTCTCTAGATCAGGCTTCAACAATATGTGAACCGTGAACTTCCATATGTTCAAGCTGGATTTAGAAAAGGCAGAAGAACAGAGATCAAATTGCCAGTACTAAGTTGGGTCATTGAAAAAGCAAGAAAGTTCCAGAAAAACATCTGCTTTATTGAATATGCCAAAGCCTTTGACTGTATGGATCATAACAAACTGTGGAAAATTCTGAAAGAGATGGGAATACCAGACCACCTTACCTGCTTACTGAGAAATCTATATGCAGGTCAGGAAGCAACAGTTAGAACTGGACATGGAACAACAGTGAACCAACAACATGAACTAACAGACTGGTTCCAAATCAGGAAAGGAGTACATCAAGACTGTATATTGTCACCCTGATTGTTTAACTTATATGCAAAGTACATCAGGAGAAAACATGGGCTGGATGAAGCACAAGCTGGAATCAAGATTGCTGGGAGAAATATCAATAACCTCGGATATGCAGATGATACCACCCTATGGCAGAAAGTGAAGAAGAACTAAAGAGCCTCTTGATGAAAGTGAAAGAGGAGAGTGAAAAAGTTGGTTTAAAGCTCAACATTCAGAAAATGAAGATCATGGCATCTGGTCCCATCACTTCATGGCAAATAGATAAACAGTGGAAACAGTGTCAGACTTTATATTTTGGGGCTTCAAAATCACTGCAGATGGTGACTGCAGCCATGAAATTAAAAGACGCTTACTCCTTGGAAGAAAAGTTATGACCCACCTAGATAGCATATTGAAAAATAGAGACATTACTTTGCCAACAAAGGTCTGTCTAGTCAAGGCTATGGTTTTTCCAGTAGTCATGTATGGATGTGAGAGTTGGACTATAAAGAAAGCTGAGGGCCAAAGAACTGATGCTTTTGAACTGTGGTGTTGGAGAAGACTCTTGAGAGTCCCTTGGATTGCAAGGAGATCCAACCAGTCCATCCTAAAGGAAATCAATCCTGAATATTCATTGGAAGGACTGATGTTGAAGCTGAAACTCCAATACTTTGGCCACCTGATGTGAAGAACTGACTCATTTGAAAAGACTGATGCTGGTAAAGACTGAGGGCAGGAGAAGAAGTGGATGATAGAGGATGAGATGGTTGGATGGCATCACCAACTCAATGAATATGAGTTTGGATAAACTCTGGGGCTTGATGGACTGGGAGGCCTGGCATGCTGCAGTCCATGGGTTGGAAAGAGTCAGACATGACTGAGCGGCTGAACTGAACTGATCAATAGTGTATATGTGTCAATCCCAATCTCCCAATGCATCACAACCCCCAGCTTCCCCCTTGGTATGCATTTGTTTGTGCTCTACGTCTGTGTCTCAATTCCACATATATTCATTAATATATGATATTGTGGAAGAGGAGAGTAAAAAGAGCCAGCTTAAGACTAACTATTAAAAAAATCCAAGATCATGGCATCCGGCCCCATTATTGCATGGCAAATGAAAGGGGAAAAGGTGGAAGTTGTGACAGATTTCCTCCTCTTGGCTTCCAAAATCACTGTGGATGGTGACGACCCCATCCATGACTCCAGCCATGAAGTCAGGTGAGTGCTTCTTGACAGAAAAGTGATGACAAACCTAGACAATGTGCTGAAAAGCAGAGACATTACTCTGCCAATAAGGTCCATATCTTCAAAGCTATGGTCTTCGCAGTGGTCCCATATGGTTGTGAGACTGGATGGTAAAGAAGGCAGAACGCCAAAAAATTGATGCCTTCAAACTCTGGTGCTGGAGAAGACTCCTGAAAGTCTGTTGGACAGCAAGGAGATCAAACCAGTCAATCTTAAGGGAAATCAACCCTGAATATTCACTGGAAGGACTGATGCTGAAGCTGAAGCTCCAGTATTTTGGTTATCTGGTGTGACCAGAGAACTCATTGGAAAAGTCCCTGATGCTGGGAAAGACTGAGGGCAGAAGGAGAAGCGGGTGTCAGAGGATGAGATGGCTGGACAGCATCACTGATGCAATCAACATGAACTTGGGCAAACTCCAGGAGATGGTGAAGGACAGGGAGGCCTGGTGTACTACAGTCCATGGGGTCACAAAGAGTTGGACATGACTGGGTGAGTGAACAACAATAGTTTGGTATTTGCTTTTCTCCTTTTAACTTATTTCACTCTGTATGACAGTCTCTAGGTCCATCCGCATCTCTACAAATGACCCTGATTTCTCTTCTCCTTACAGCTTGCTACCTCTACCATTGCAAACATTTCCCCAGGGTTCTTCTCAGAGCTGTCTTTACTTCTTTGTTTTTGAGGCTATAGATGAGGGGATTCGCTAGCGGAGTAACTATACTATACTGTATGGAGAAGATCAGCTCCAGAGGTGAACCTGAAGTTGGCATGAGATAACGGAGGAAAGCTGAGACATAGAAGAAGCTCACTGCAGAGAGGTGGGAGGAGCAGGTGGAGAAGGCTTTGCTCCTGCCTGTGCTGGAGCTGATGCTCAGGATGGTGGAGACAATGCGTGTGTAGGAGAAGAAGATCAGGAATAAGGTACTAACACCATGTAGCAGTGTGGAGCCTGTCAGGACAGTGACACTTGTGGAACTATCTGAGCAGGACAAAGGGAAGAGAGAAGGCAGTTCACAGGTATAGTGGGGGATGATATGGTTCTCACAGAAGTTCAAGTTCATAGCCAGGGGGATGTTGAAAACTGTATCCAGGAAACCCAGGCCCCATGAAGCCCATACCAGCCTCACACAGAGCTGGCCGCTCATCACCTGACTGTAGAGCAGAGGGTAGCAGATGGCAGCACAGCGATCATAGGCCATCACTGAGAGCAAGAAGACTTCTGTCCCTCCAAGGTCAAACACAAGGAAGGCTTGAGTCAGGCAGCCCTCCTTTGAAATAGTTTTCTTTTTAGACAGGAGGTTCTCCAGGAGCTTGGGAACTGTGACTGAAGAGAAGCAAAGATCCAGGAAAGAGAGGTGACTCAGAAAGAAGTACATAGGTGTGTGGAGATGGGCATCAGCTCTGATCACCAGCAGCAGAATCAGGTTCCCCATCATGGTTAGGAGGTAAATCCCCATGAAAAGCACAAAGAGCAGTATCTGGGCTTTGGGATCAGCAGACAGCCCAAGGAGGATGAACTCAGTGATGGTGCTGTGGTTCCTCAAGGCCATTTAGAAAGTTTTTCCTAGAAAAAATATAGCAATGTACCTGAAACTTCTCTTTGCTACACCCAACTATGGAGGAAGGGATCCACTTTTATGTACTTACACCTGATTATTTAGATTTCACGTATGTCCTTATCAAATGTCTATAATGTTTGCTTCCCCTTCTAGTGTTCTGTTTCAAATGATTATTTTTCCATAGGTGACATTCTGTTTTAAAGACACTGAAGAAATTTGCTAACTTGTGAAGACTCTGAATTTGTTCTGTCTCCTTCAGCTGGCACTGCTTTATCAGCAGTGCATGTTTTGTAAATCATGGCAGAGTTGCTGGGAAGCTGTTTCAGCATTTGTCTTCTCTCCCATTTTCCAGTCTTCCACTCCAAAACCCTTTTAGAATCCATAACTTCCTAATAATATTGTTTTATCTTTCTTTAGCTTTTTATTATTGACACTATGCATTAACACTTATTGTCAATTTGACTCTCTGGGACAAGATTAAAAGATGACAGAGTGTGACTCTGTGTGCACATATGTATGTGAGTGTGTGTGTGTGTGTGTATCTAAATTTTGGATATGTGAAGAAAGGATAAGGAGGATATTGCTGAGTACCTTCTGTGAATTAGAAATTTGACTGTCATAAATTATATAACTCATCCAAGTCCCCAATCTGTATACCTCAATTCTATAAAACCTCAAGACACTGGGTCTTTTTTTTTTCTTTTTGGTATGGTCATGATTTATCTATTTTTATTTGCTAATTTATGGGATATAAAATCCATATTTCTTTTATTCTTCACATTTATATTAAAAATTTTTAAATTAGAGGATAATTGTTTTACAGTATTGTGTTGTTTTCTGCCATACAACATTGCAGAACAGCCATAACTATATATTTCCCCTCCCTCTCGAGCCTCCCTCTCCCACCCCATCATCACAGAACACTGAGCTGAGCTCCCTGTGTTATACAGCAGCTTCCCACTAGCTGTCTATTTTATACATGGTTGTGTACAGGTGTTAATGCTGCTCTCTCAATTTGTCCTACCCTCTCCTTCCCCCACTGTGTCCACAGTCCGTTCCCTATGTCTGGAGACATCAGGTCTTTCTATCATGCAGCAACTTTCACTTAAGGCTTGGCTTTCATTTGGTGATCATTTTGCAATATATACAAGTATCGAATCATTATGTTGTATACTTGAATATAACAAAAGGTTATGTGTTGTATTTCAATTCAAATAGTCATTTTCTCATTTAATTTCATAAAACATTCTGGGTAGATTATTATACCCTAATTTTTCTAATGTAGAATGAGAAGTATGTGAATATCTTGTCTTACCAGAGTGAATAAGTGACTACACCAGGATTTAACCTATGTCTTCATTATTGTTCTCATCTGGCACTTCTGCCTTCCATTTTCTTATGGTTTTCTTAGATATGCTGATTCTCCTCATGAGGCAGCCAGTGAGGTGCTCCAGCTGGGAGAAAGAACTCAACATTCAGCTGAAAATGATGAGCTTGCTGACAGCGTCCAGTTGATGCTTTGAAAACAACTGCAGCTTTAGCAGAGGCCAAACTTCCCAGGCAGTCAGTGACCGAGCATACCTTAGATACCACATTTTGACCATCTTTGCCTTGTCTGAGGGTCAGTCATTGCCCCAGAGCTCCCAATCCAAGGGTTGGATAATCCTTGTCAGGTCTGTACTTGTCTGAAATTCTCCTTAGATGATTCTGCTTTCCTTCCCTCTTTCCTGTTAGCAGTGTCATATCTGGTCTGAAGGCTTTTCCAGCCCAATTCTATTTTCTTCCTCTTTGTCTTTCACAGGCTCCTCTCCCTCTCCCCCACTCTCATGTAATGCTACTACTACCAAAGTATCTGTTCTGGGAGGACCTCAGCAGATATACTTCCACTCTGTGCTAATTCATTAGCTCACCCGTCATAAGCAACTCCCTTTATTTTATGCCTTTGCTGAATCACTGTCTTATTTTGGCAGTTAATTGTTAGAATGTATATGGTGCATTTCTTTCTTTTCTTTTTCCTTCCCAAACAATAATACTACAGTTCCTTGAAGAGAGTGATTATGCTGTATATTACTTTGTATCTCCATGCCATAACTCTTGGTCCAGTGAAAAGCACATATGGTTGGTTTTCCATAGCAAATATGTTGAATAAAAAATGAAGCGAATTGGATAGACTGTTTAGCTAATTTCTTTGGGAAAGATTGCAGAATCATAAGCTTGATAAGGATTCATCACTAAGAAGACAACAAAGTAGGAAGCCAAGGAAGGTATATGTATATGTATATGTATATGTATATGTATATGTTTGCATGTGTGTGTACAGATTGTCTCAGTCTTGTGTAACCAGTAGTGTACTTAACATATCCAATGCCTGGCCCATTTCAGACCATACTGGAAAGGCTGTTAAAGCCTATTACATTCACTTGGTCATTTACTTTTATCTGAACATTAATTTATTCAGTTTATTTATTCATTCTTTCTTAAATCCTTATGACTATGAGTCATAGCAGAACTTAGATCCAGATTGTATCTGTCTGTCCAGTAGCTGAATTTGCAGTTCAGAATGACCTAAATTAACTGCTTCAGTGAACAATGAGGGCAACTTGCCGAAAAAATCTATTTTAAGAAGTCTCTCTCATCTGTGAGTTTAAATCCTGTCAAACTGAGTACTTCCTCTACTGTCTTCACTAGCAAATTAACAATCACAACAAATGACAATAATTTCTATCATTATCTTCTTGAATTTGAAAATGTCTCCAAGTGTTTGGAATTTTCTGGATGAATTAAGTGGATATTTGCTTGTATCATTCTAGATTGACTTTTTAAAGTACACCTGACCACAGTGTTCATTTGTGTTTCTAACTCTACACCAAAGAACATGCCAGATTCTGCAGAAGATATCGGGGAATTGTTATCTGAGGGTCCAGATCTGAAAAACTCTGGTCCTGGAAGGTGGGCCTATGTGATGCAGCAGTAGGGCAGGAGGCCGGCTGGGTGATGTGATTCTATTTGTTTATGAAACAGTCCTGACACAGACCTTTTTATGGATGAGACACAGAAAACTTACAAAACGTTCTTAAGGTCATAAGATGTAAGACATAGAGGTGCAATTTGGGCTCAGGAATCTGACATGTGTCCAGCTTTGTCATATTCTTTGTAAGGAAATAGGTGTCTAGGTCATTCCTTGGAGAAGGAGGTCTGTAACATATAACATGGGGTATCTAAAGTCTTGTTGCCCTTACACGTATTTAAGTTTTTTAAATGTTGGTTAATTGCATAAATACTGGGATTGATTGAATATTGAAAATGATATGGAGATAGGCTCAATATTTCCTCTATTCACTGAATGTGGGAGTATTCTTCATGACCAAATGCAGATGGGGTGGAGTAGGAATTGAATACTCAGTAAAAAGTGGCAGAAAGACCATTGGTGTCTAGACAGGCACCTGGACAGGGGAATGGTGAAAGTTGGAGGAAACTTGGAACTTTTTGAATTCAGATATTTTCCCTCAAACCTGTTTAGACTTCTACCCCTCTCTATCTGTGTGCTTCACATCATCAGTATTTGTTGGGGTGAAGGGGAATTATTAATAGGAACAAATTGAACTTTTTGTAGTATGTGTGGTGTGACATCCTAGAAGAAGAGAGTTTCATCTGAGTTACCATTATCTGCTGTTTACTATATTCTTTGGTGTACTCTGATCTGTTCTGGTGTACTCTCAACCATCAGCTATCTACCCTGGGTGGGTATACTTTCCCCATCCACCTTGACCATTACACTTCCACCTGCTGGTCCCAGGTTTCATTGCACTGCTGGAGCCCAGGCCAGTGTGGAGCTTGAACCCAAGATGCAAGATGTGCCTGATCCCAAAGTCAGCATAACTAAGGAGCTTAGGGGTTCTTCCCAAGTGTCTGCTCAGAGTAACCAAGCACAAAGGCCTCAGTGTATGGAAAATGTGGTCCTAGGTCAGGGAGCTTAATCTCCAGCAGATAGAAAGTTGATGAGAAGACAGGAAAAGAAGGGTGGATTAGCTGAGGGGAAGACAGGAACTAGGAAAGAGAAGAAAAACTTTAGAGCAACCGTAGCGGACATTACCGAGTTCCAGGCTTTTTTGACTCAGATTTCCTGTCGCTCTGGTCTTTTCCTGGTGGGCTCTCATCTGCACTGTGATGGTCTCTATGCCGATGGGAATCAGTATTTCTGTAGCCTACTTATAGAAAAAGCAAGACATCCTTTTTTCTTTCTGGTTAGAAATCATACTGACAGCAGAAAACTGGTACCCCAGAGTATCCTCTTAAAGGCAGAGGCTTCAAGACATGTATCCTCGGAGCTCTGAACTTGTTCTGGCTTTCTCTCCTACAAATTACATGAGAAGACTATCAAATCCTCAACAGAAGATGTATAAAGAGCGTCTCTCCAGGGGACTCAGGTTCAACCATTTAGACTTCTCTTTATTTAGCTTCCTCTCTGAGCCTAAATGCAGTCATACAAGAATTTGTGATATGAGTGACTCTCACATATAATCCTTCAGAAGGGTACACACAGATTAGGCAATCAGTAGTTGGCTGGCTAACCCTGGAATCCCAGATGGAGAAACCAGTTTTTTTTTTTTTTTTTTTTTTTAATATAAGTATAATTGACTTAGTTTCAGGTGTAGAACTTAGGCTAATGCCTGTTATTCCCTGAAGTCTTAGCCTGCCCAATTTGAAACTCATTAACTAGGCAAGTTGAAATTTATAAGAGCCTCAGGTGATTCTATTAAGTATGGTCTTTTGGAGCTTCTGTGTTGAAGTTACGGCCTAGGATGAGAACTCTGTCCCAAAATATAGCACCTGCCATGTTGGATATTCATGCTAAAAGAATTTGAAAAATGGCTTGTGCAGGAGAGACTTTCTGATTTTCTCTGAAGCAGATCATAAAGCCCTCATATGAGAGGAACCTCCAACCTGGAGGAATGGGTCATCCTTATCTCCAAAGATGAACAGACACAGAGGAACCTGAATGAACTGGCCTTACTAATCACATTCTTCCACTTTCAGTTTTCTACACTTAGCTCACCTTTGTCTTATGACATCTTTCCATGACTTTTCAGTCTTTCCATATATACAATTAGGTCTGTACACTTAATCAAATCTCCCCATTACTGGAGGGGTTAGCTAACACTATGGCAGTAATCATAGAGCAATATATGTATATCAAATAAATACATTGTACACTTTAAATTTGCGCAGTGTTATATGTCAATTATATTTTAATATAGCTGAAAAAAATCACTTGGGTTTACATGTTTATTCATGTCTTCATTTCCTTATGAGGCTCCCATGTCATGTAAAAATTAAATAAATCTGTATGCTTTTCTCTTGTTAATCTGCCTCTTGTTACAGCAGTCCTAGTAATGAACTTAAAAGGTTAGAGAAAAAAGGTAGTTTTTCTCCTATTAAATGTAAATATACTAATTGAGTTCAGAATGCATGGATTCATACAATATTTAGGGAATTATCTAGTAATCTTTCTTCTTTTAATCTTCAGAAATTCTAAAGACCAGAATTGAAAAGAGACAGAGACAATGAAGAACCTAGTCACAACACAATCCCCTTGTTTTAATTGCTACATTCTCACATACTTATAAATAAATTTGTCTTTCAAAATACATAAATTAAGATATAAAATTAACATATTATAAATAATGTCTTACAGTATACTAGACAAAATTCTTTTAAAAGGCTAAGCTTTAAAACAAATATAATTGTCATTAAAATATATTATTTGGCACAGTTATTATTTTGAACAGTTATAACATTGAAAACAGATTTAGAGCTCACTAAAATATATATTCTATATACACACATACACAGACTTTACTGAATACAGATTTGATGTCCTAAAGGAATATGGACTATAGAGAAAATGATTTTAGATGTGAAGATTATTTTCAAAAAAAGGTAAAGAAACACTCTCCTTTGCATTTTATGCTTGAGGTAGTGATCTGCTTTACCTGAGTGTGTATCCTCAAAGTTCTGATACCATATTGACTTTCATTGTGCTTTTGTGAACTGCAAGATGAGAAATAGTCATGAACACCTAATGTTCCTATGTGACCTTCTGCTGAGGCTCTTATAAAATACTGTTATTTTGGACAGTAATTCAGGCAAGACTATTTCTAGTACTCAAACACATTTACGTGTTGGTCAATTGACCATTTCCTGTGGCAACTCATTTGCCTGTATTGGAGAAATGTAATTAAAAACAAAATCTCTCAGTCCAGAAAACTTCTCCACAAAGATAGAAGAGAAAGAAAATACTTTTACTGTTGAATAATTACTAATCCACATTGTAACATGCATCAAAGAATATCTGCTAAGAGATCATTCAGAAAGTCTCATTTATTTATATAGCTGAGCAGATATGATTTGTTTCATACTTGTTCTTGAGATAAATGATAACTAATCACCAAGTAAGAGAATTTAAAGCATCATTTGCTACTCATAGTTCATCTCAGATTCACGTGGTAATTGAGGTGGCCATCTCTGTTTGCTAATTGGCTTTATCTAAAGGAAAAATAAACTTCTCACATCTATAAGACAGTTTTGGAGGGAGGCACATATTGCATTCACTTGCTTCCTTGATGACTGTAGTTCAGAGAGATGGCTTTTGGGTCCTTGAGAAACACATCCCTCCATCATAAAGCTGGTAAGAAGCTTATTTAACTTTTAAAAAGATTTGTGTGCATTTTAGAGTCAGAGAAAGAACTTAAAAATTTCCATAGTAAATGCTCTAAGAAGAGGGTGGGAGGAGAAGTCTCCTATATTTTCACAGGGAAAAATAAGCCTCTTATTTTTAAGTTGTATTTGCCCTTACACCTGTCACTGTTCTCCAAAATCAAGCCCTATTTCAGAAACTTTGCAGAATGTGAAGGGCCCTTTTCCACTCAGATTATCTTTGGTCTTACCTCCATGGCTGCTTAAAAGGCTGTAGATTTTCATCCCTATCTTGCTTGTGTAACCCATAGACTGGAACATGCAAATAAAGAGGAGAATCAGTCACCTTTTTCAGCCACCTAAATCATAGAATCAGGTATGATTTTCTACCACTGTATATCTAGGTGAAACTTGTATCTTTGAGGAAGAAGGTATGATAAATTATGGAGGCACCTTTTTCACTTGTGGAACCGATGCATACCTAAATTCATCACACAGTTGGTGTGGCTTTTGTGGTATGGGAGACTGTAAACCATGATTTACTAACTTTCACAGAAGGATAGGTTCCACTATCCCTGGCATGAATGAAGCACCATGATTTGGGTAAAATTTCCATGAAATGAAGTTGCAGTCCTATTAGCTGAAAGACTTGGTTAACTCTTTAGAACAAATCATTAGTTGCCTTAATTCTTTATAACCTATTACTGCTGATTGGTCATTAGAAATATAGTCTTACTGATTCACAAGGTTCTAGATTTTACATTGGCTAACCAAGGAAGAGTAGGGATATAAGCAACAAGGGTACTCAATCTATTTTCCTGACAAGCATTTGTCCTCCATGATAAAGCACATTCAAAAATAAGTTGACCAGTGGTAGTATACTGAAAAAATAGAGCACACTAGAGATCTCCTCAAGAAAATTAGAGATATCAAGGGAACATTTCATGTAAAGATAGGCACAATAAAGGACAGAAATGGTATGCACCTAACTGAAGCAGAAGATATTAAGAAGAGGTGGCAAGAATACTCAGAAGAACTATACGAAAAAGATCTTCACGACCAAGATAATCATGGTGGTATGATCATTCACCTAGAGCCAGACATCCTGGAATGTGAAGTCAAGTGGGCCTTAGAAAGCATCACTATGAACAAAGCTAGTGGAGGTGATGGAATTCTAGTTGAGTTATTTCAAATTTTAAAAGATGATGCTGTGAAAATGCTGCACTCAATCTGCCAGCAAATTTGGAAAACTCAGCAGTGGCCACATCAGTTTTCATTCCAGTCCCAAAGAATGCCAAAGAATGCTCAAACTACCGCACAATTGCATTGATCTCACATGCTAGTAAAGTAATGCTCAAAATTCTCCAAGCCAGGCTTCAACAGTATGTGAACCGTGACCTTCCAGATGTTCAAGCTGGATGTAGAAAAGGCAGAGGAACCAGAGATCAAATTGCCAACACCCTCTGTTTCATCGAAAAAGCAAGAGAGTTCCAGAAAAACATCTACTTCTGCTTTATTGACTACAGCAAAGCCTTTGACTGTGTGGATCACAACAAATTGTGGAAAATTCTTAAAGAGATGGGAATCCCAGACTACCTGACCTGCCTCCTGAGAAATCTGTATGCAGGTCAGGAAGCAACAGTTAGAACTGGACATGGAACAACAAACTGTTTCCAAATCAGGAAAGGAGGTCGTCAAGGCTGTATATTGTCACCCTGCTTATTTAACCTCTATGCAGAGTATATCATGAGAATAGCTGGGCTGGATGAAGCACAAGCTGGAATCAAGATTGCTGGGAGAAATATCAATAACCTCCCGTATCAATAATATGCAGATGACACCACCCTTATGGAAGAAAGCGAAAAAGAACTAAAGAGCCTCTTGATGAAAGTGAAAGAGGAGAGAGAAAAGCCTGGCTTAAAACTCAACATTCAGAAAACTAAGATCATGGCATCTGGTCCCATCATTTCTTGTCAAATAGATGGGGAAACAGTGGAAACAATGAGAGACTTTATTTTTTTGGGCTCTAAAGTCACTGCAGATGGTAATTGCAGTCATGAAATTAAAAGATGCTTGCTGCTTGGAAGAAAAGTTATGACCAACTTAGACAGCATGTTAAAAAGCAGAGGCATTACTTTGCCAGCAAAGGCCCATCTAGTCAAAGCTATGGCTTTTTCAGTAGTCATGTATGGATGTGAGAGTTGGACTGTGAAGAAAGCTGAGCACCAAAGAATTGATGCTTTTGAACTGTGGTGTTGGAGAAGACTCTTGAGAGTCCATTGCACTGCAAGGAGATCCAACCAGTCCATCCTAGAGGAAATCAGTCCTAAATATTCATTGGAAGGACTGATGCTAAAGCTAAAACTCCAATACTTTGGTCACCTGATGTGAAGAACTGACTCATTTGAAAAGACCCTGATGCTGGGAAAGATTGAAGGTTGGAGGTGAAGGGGACGACAGAGGATGATATGGTTGAATGGCATCACCAACTCAATGGACATGAGTTTGAGTGAACTCTGGGAGTTGGTGATGGACAGGGTGGCCTGGTGTGCTGGAGTCCATGGAGTCACAAATAGTCGGACATGACTAAGCGACTGAACTGAACTGAAGTAATTTTAGAAATTCATTTCATATTTAGCAATACTGTTTTTTAAATGTTGTATAATTTGTAACCTACAAAGGTGAATTACAAACTCTCTAACCCAGATTTTGAATGCTAGTGCATAATGAAAACAGGAAATCATGTGTGCAAGATATAGGAAATATATGCTGATTAAAATATA